>OV884009.1:27424840-27986118 GCA_930367205.1 Acanthosoma haemorrhoidale | reverse complement strand
TATTTATTATTATTATTATTATTATTATTTGTTCCGGCATTTGTGCACCGCGGCCTCACTGAGACCTATTGTGCGCCGTCCATGTCCCTGTCCTATATATGTGACAGGCCCACGGCCTTTGCAAATCTGAGGATTACTGAATGGATCGATCAGTTCACATAGTTTGGGGTCTACAATGCGATCACTACCAAAGTGAAGGTATCGCCTTCTAGCTAAGTTATCACAGTCACATATTATATGACGTACCGTTTCTCCCTCTTTCTTGCAGAATCTGCAGATTGGTGATCCCACTATCCCCAAATTAAAGAGGTGTTTATTTAACCGACAGTGACCTGTATAGAGTCCTGTCACACTTTTGAGTGTCCACCTGTCCATTGATAGAAGTGCTGAGCTTCTTCTCTTACAGGGTCCATTAAGAAACAGTTTCGAGTGTTCCTGTTTCTTAGTTTCTCTCCAAGAAAGTCTTGCCTTGTCCTCTAAAGCTAATTTTATACGCCTTTTAGCGTAGCTGAGGCTGATACCACATATGGGTTCAGGTGCAAGAGGTGTCTGTTCTGAGCCCACCCTTGCAAGGCCATCTGCCTTCTCATTGCCTGTGATGCCTGTGTGTCCTGGCACCCAGTCGATTCTAACCTTATTGGCTAGCGAGAGTGTGTTTAAGTTGTTTTTACACTCCTCAACCAAATAAGATCTGGTCGTATAGCTTCTCAGGGCACCAATGGCTGCCTGGCTATCCGTGAAAATTGTGATCAGTCTGTTTCTTACACCCTCCCCAATTAAGGTTTGGGTACAGACATTGATCGCCATCACTTCGGCCTGAAAGACCGAGGTGTGTCTACCTAAAGGAATAGAAATCCCAGATTCTGGTTTATCTTTCCTCCATATGCCGGCCCCTGATCCGTTTTCTGTTAGTGAGCCGTCTGTGTAACAATTAATCCCATTACACAGTTTATGTGGTTTGGTCTTTGTGTTTTCCACACAGTATAAAACGTCTGTGTGTTTCTTAACTTGTAGGTCAGAGTGCATTGACAGCACCTCGTCCTCATCAATTCTTCTGAACAAGTTCCCATGTCCCATGTGAGTCATGACTTTGGATCTTGTTCCTGATTTCGCAAGTCTGTAAGCCACGTTCAAGGCTTGCGCTTCTACTTCTATGTGCAGTGGATTCAAGTTCAATAAGACTTCCATTGCAGCAGTAGGAGTTGTACTCATGGCACCAGTGATCATGAGACATGAAAGCCTCTGTAATTTGCCAAGCAAAGTTCTATTTTTACTAATACTACCTCTGTGCCACCACACCATAGAGGCATAGAGCACCATTGGTCTAACTGCTGCGGTATATAGCCAGAATAACATTCTGGGTTGTAGTCCCCAGGTCCTACCCACAGCCCTTTTACATGCATAGAGGCATCGAAGTGCCTTCATAGTAGTATTCCTGATGTGTTTAGACCAGTCCAATTTTCTATCCAGAGTAACCCCTAGATGCTTTACCTCACTACAAATGCTTACCTGTGTCCCCCCTATATAGGGTGGTCTAACTATAGCATTTCTTTTGTTAGTGAAGATACAGAGATTTATCTTCTGGGGATTGATTCCTAAACCATTCTTTTCACACCAATCCCTCAAAAGATCCATCGATGCGGAAAGCAACTCAGAAATGGTTTCTGAGAACTTGCCCCCTATGTATTTACTTCCTTTTTGTATCTATAAGTTAGTATCAAGCCCAGAACTTTATTTCATTTAATTTTAAAGGAAATAAATAATCTTCGTAACTTAGCCTTCAAGCAATCTAATATACAGTCCACTTACGAGTTTTCATCAATATCTGTTACATAAATTAGTTTTGCTTCTACCCCTTTGCTAATTCACCAGTTGTTTAACTTACAACTCGTCTGTTACTGAGACGAAAAGGTACAAGTTTTTACTATAAGAGGTTGTTGTGTCAACCACTTCATCACGAATAATTAGAAGTTCTTCTCTTCTCGGCTATTCAGAAAATATACATCTATGTTTCCATATTTTAATAATAAAAACCTTGAAGCGTCAGTTAAGAGAGGGGGAAACTAGTGTACGAAACAGCCGAAGGCACTAAGGGGCGCGTCGGGGCAACCCCCCGCCTATATAAGGGGCCAGATTTGGGGCTTGCGAGACCCACATTTGTAAACTGAAGGTGAGCCCCACCACCTAGTATTTATACATTGCATTGTAATTTTAACGTCAACCTGATATTGTTATGTAACCCAACCTGCTTCGAATGCATCAGCGCATCGCAGTAAGAGGAAAAATTGTTAAATTGAACTTTGTAATTGCATTGTAAATTGTTAAAAATTTATTAATAAAGGGGTTTAGAAATAAATAAATAAAAAAAACACCTTGCGAGACTCTCAGAACCCGGCACCTGAGGAACAATGCTCTCTCTCTCTCTGCACTGGCGCTTGCTGCTCTACTCGAACCATAGCTTTCTTATTCAACTACCTCTGCACCTCCTAACCTCGCTACGTTTTAGTCCGGTGTTGTCGGACCCCACACCTTCCTAGTGGGATTCTCTGCCTCCGTCTCGCTAAAACTAGCACCTCCTTGAAAGAGACCTCTTCCTCGCGGACGACCGTCTGCGGGGCCATACAAACTTTAACTAGTAGCGCCTCCCCCGGCGATCCAGTCTGCCTCTCTCTGGTTCACACTCGCCTTTGGGACCCGGACGGTTTTCGCCTACCCTTAGATACCGAATGTGAATTCGTGGTTATTCCAAGACCACATAAACTACCTATAATACCTACCCTGTTCCTCCTCTCCTGAGCATAGTGCTTTATCGGGGCACACCTTCCAAGATCTTATGGAGTTAGATCAATTCGATTAAAGCTGCCCGCCGACTAGGCCGCCCGCAAAAGTCAAAGACCACAGGTCCACCCATTTTATCTCATTCTGGACGCTCGCCGGACAGCGGCCGGGTTGTAGTAACCCTAGCCCGAGACGGGTGTCCTCTTATCTCTTTCACGAAGCTCGCCGGACAGCGGCCGGGTTGTAGAGACCCTAGCCCGTGGCGAGCGTCCTCTCCCCTTTGGGGACACAATTCCTGACAGAGGTCATACAGATTCTAAATTCTATGATATCCCTAAAAAAATTATGCCTGGGAGCTAATAATAAAAGCTGCGTATTTGATATCATTCGAAGAAGTCGTGTAACCAAAAGATAAGTAAGAGATACTGCCTTTTGATCGGTGCTATCAGCCACCGATGAACCAGTTAAGAAGCCATTAACTATCGATTCAGACCATGTCCCGTCTTTATAAAACATTGATTCAACCTATGCTACTACACAGTTCGGAGATATGACCACCAATGAAGACAAATAAACGGGGAGCTCGTAAGATTTATTTAAGAGGAAGCTCGTGCATCAAATATTTGGTGAGGTACAAGTTAGTGAAGAATGGTAAAGACTCGCCAACTAGAGGTACAAGCTTATATTGCTGGGTCAGGTATTTTCCACCTCATAAAGTTTGGTAGATGAAATTGGGCAGGAAATTCCGTTGGACGTAGGAACAAGAATCACAGAAGCTGGTACTAGCTAATCCTTCCCATGAAAGAAGATGATTGTGAAGTTTCAAGGTACTGTAGGCTTATAACGTAACTGGAGCTGTTAAGGGTCAGAAACTGGATGGCAGTAGCTCAAGACAAAGAAGGTTAAGCTGTTGGAGAAGCAAAGAAAGATAATCTAAAGGCCTTAATACCTGAAAATACTCTACATCTATCTAAAATAGATTTAGCTCAGAAATAATTTTGTGAAATAAAAGGAAAGAAATAAAGGTTCATTTAGCAGTGATGAGATTGAAAGAGCAGCTTTATCCTTTAACAATAGAAAATCACCCGGAGTGTGTGCTAAAGTAATAGACATGATTATTAAAGCTGTGTACAATGCATCTTTGAACCAAGTGTTCTACTAAGACAGATGGAATATCGATAAGCATATTATGAATATTTATTGACATACATTTGATAGTTATTTTTGTTTGCCAGAAGTGTTCTAAAATTGTGTTGAAAATTGTGTTCTATCTATCTATTTATAGATTTATATATATTTTATTATTATTATTATTATATGGATTTAGATATATGTAGAGAGCTATTTGATCATCTATTGTGGATAAACCTATTCCAAATTGTAAGGGCTAGACAATATCCACCAACTAATCACAATTTCCTAAAAGAAATTGTAGAAACAGAAGAGTAAGGATGTAAGAATATAATCAGAAGAGGGTAAGGTTGGCAAATTTTTCTACATGTACTAGAAGTTGCTCCTTATGGGGCTAGTTCTCCAGGAGAACATCAATAAATTAGGATAGCCTTCAGAGACATCAGTGAAATCCTCAACATCCACAGGACTAACGCAACAGGCCAAATGATGATTTTTCACGTGGTCTTCAAGCGGCCGATGAGATGGAATGTTCAACACGCAAACCTATACAATTCATGTATAAGGCTGCAGTACTTTCCTAATGCATGACAGCACACTATCTTGTTCCCGCTTATGAAACCAGCCAAGAGCTTAAATCACCCTACCCACAACCACCCAAATAGTCTACTGCCCCATGGGGAAGATTCTAGAGAAAATTTTGCTGAACTATCTCAAATAATTCTGTTCGTAAAATTACATCATCTCGCTGGAGCAGACTGGTTTTCAGGCCTGCCTCAGTACAGAACCTTGTGAAACTGACATCAAAAGCAAGCCAACTCGCCAAAAGAGTACAGGCACGGTTGTGATCTTGTTGGACATTAGTGTGTAGGCTTTTGCCTTAGTATCCCAATGAACGCTGTGCCAAATGGTTTGCTACCGGAAATGCCCGGAGGTACTCTACACAATACTGGTCAGTTTATTTGCAGGTGCGGGTTGGTGACACCCTCTCCAACACTGTGCTTCTAACCTGTGGAGTACTTTAAGGAGTCACATTGACTGCAATAAATGTGTTCATGTCTAAAATCGTTGGAGCCTGATATAAGAACACAACAGATGTAACAGTTGTTGGGGGTCTTAAGAAAATGGCTAGCCTTCCCATGAATTTTTATAATTATAGGTAATAGTAAACATTAAACGTTGGCCAGGTAGTACAGAAATAAAAAAACAAAAAATACACTGCCCCACAAAAGTTAACGAAAGACAGGTTTGTGCAATTGCAGACCCGGATGGTTCTACTACATTCATCGTTCCAGCAGTGAAAAAATAATGATCTAAACAAAGACTTTGATATGAGAAAAAATAAATCAGTTCTTACCGTGATATTTTTTTTCCTTGCCACATTTTAAAATTTCTTTGGTGCTGCCGTTTTAATGTGTCCTTAATAACTTATCATTCACATCCTAAGTCTGAGCTAGGAGGCTAGGGATTTAGCAGACAGACCCCTTCCCCGAAATTAAAAAAAAAATATCACAAGAATTATTTTACTTGATAATTGTAAGCACAATAATTGGCTAAAATAGTAATAAATAGAAATAGAAGAATATACAATACAATAAATAGAATTTATTGTATATATTACTCGACAGTGCAGATTATTAGTTATTTCATATGTAAATATTGAGTTTCTTTGTCACATCTCTAACAAATAAATTTACCATCTACATGAGACCCATTTTCTTTGTAATACATTGTTAAATAAACAACGACTTTAAATATTTTGTTACAGAGCAGATTTGGATTCTACCTTTGGATAGCATAATCTATGACTGGTCATTAGATTAAAATAATATTTTTTATTTGGGCTCTATATTTTCATTTAAACCATTAAAGTGTGGCACTCAAATTTCATTTTATTTTCAGGAATGAAAATATGGCTGGTGCCCATTCTGCTGTTCTTCAAACTTATGGTTACAAATTCTTTCAAACATGGTGCACCTCCTTCCACGTGTTCAGGTATGACACCCCACCATAGAGACAGTTCTCCACAAACCACTGTCTCATCTTTCTTATTAGATAGTGAAACCATTGATGCAAGTAATGGAAAATATAAAGTAACACTTCATAGTAAAAACAGAGAGAAGTTTGCTGGATTTTTTATCCAAGCAAGAACTTCAAGTGATAACAAAACACTTGGGACATTTATAAATTTTAATGATGATGTAAAACCAGTTAAATGTGCAGAAGAAGCGGTATGTATTTTTTTTATTGTGAGTTTTTATGTTTAATGTGATTTAATTGCAAAAATACTATTACAGGGTATTGAACATAGGTTGTACTGGTATCTCCGAAGATCAGTGGCTTCACCACATTTTAATTTTATCAAAGAATAATTACAAAGTTCAAAGGGTGATCATCTTTTGTCTAGCTATCTGACCATTTATTTGTGTGTTCTACAATAGTTGACTTAAAATGAACTAATTGGTCCCAAAAAGTATATTCAGCAGCACCCTGGATTGCACTGTACGTATTTTGGTAAAGATAATATAACGGAATGTAAAAAATATGAGATATGATTAAAGTCCGTCATGCTTTGGTAACTTTCTCAGGTCACAGCTCAACACCTACTTAGGATTTATAGTTCTAAATCTTCCCTATGGTTGAGGACACACACAAGACGGTGAAGCAAACATAATTTCAAATTATTTGTCCCCTCTTAGACTGTGTAGAGTTATAAGCTCTTCCATTACAGGCTTGGGTTTGAATTACACAAGTAACCATTTTTTTTCTTTTACTCCATTCAACTTCCCTTAATGCTGACTGCTTCCTATGCAGTCAATGCTTCATATTTGTGGAATTCAATATTCCCAGATTTTATTTTTATCCCTAATTCCTGTATTAGTATATTGGTTCAATTATTTTTTTATATATAGAAAATATCAAATAACAATTTATAACAAAAAAATGCATTATGTCATACATTAATCATATTCAGGTGCTTCCAACCATGTGTGTTGTCTTTTCGCAGTGACACCCTCTTTACATTTCTCTGTAGAAATAATAATAATATCTTTATTATCCTGTCACCTTGTTCTTTAAGAGTGAACATTTATTAAACATCAAGAGGGATCTTTATCAGTTTCCTGCTAGTGCCGTGAAATAAAAAACATAAAAAAAACCTTTAAAATGTATAAAACACAATGATATAAGAAAAGATAAAAATAAAAAATCTATATATACACATACAAATAAAAGCCACATATTCTTTAAGAATTAAACATTTAAACTAAAATAAATGTAAAAAAAAAAAAAACAATTAAAGAAACTTAAACAAGAACTAGCTAGAAAAATAAAAATAAAATATCTATAGACATAGACAAATTGGTATTGGCACAAGTATGTAAATGCATATGTACCTAGATTTTCACATTAAAAAAATAAAAATATCATAGGTAGTTATGCACTTATATTTAACACTATATTATAATACTTATATTTAACACTATATTATAAAAATCAACACTCTTTCATTCGTTTGCACTATACGCAACTACTCATTGCTTGGAAAAACAAATAACTAAATAATCTAGATTCAAACAAATTAAATGTAGGAGCCTCGTGAATTGAGGGAGGGGGGAGTTTCAGAAGGAGATTATATTCATAAGGACCATTAATTGAGTTAATTTTGAAATTTGGTATTTAAGGAATTAGAGCAGATAGAAGAGGGAAAGGAAATGGATTTCAATTTTCCAATTGGAGAACTTATGAATAATTAACCATTTGGCCTTGCTATCTTTAGCGAATTCCAGATTTCTCAGAAAAACATTCTCCTACACCTGACTAATGCCTGGATTATGTTGAGAGCTGATTTACAATTGTCTCTTTCCTCTGACCTCGAGATCGGTACGCTGGAATTTCCTTGTCAGACAAGTTCTCTCTCCCATTACAGCTTGGATATCTGTATTTAACCAAGGTGGATTTTTGCAACTTGCCTTTTTAATTACTTGGGTTTTAAGAGCAGGATGTTTTTCCAGATCAGTTAGAAGGATCCTATTGAAGAGATTTCTTTGGACATTAGTTTGTCTCAGTCTGTTAGAGCCAGATCCTAAAGAAGCTCCTTGGGGGATATGAAACAATTTTTAATATAGGCTCACAAGGTGTCATTTTTACTCTGATACTATACAAATTTAAATATGTGAGTGCTGATTTTTAAGCAGCAGATTCAGAAATAATTTTTAATTTACATTCAATTATAATATATCTCTTTTATAATATATCTCTTTTTATTATTATAATTATTATTCACTCTCATTAATACAAGCATAGAAATTTGGTTTGTTTATTGATGGAAAAAAAAACAAAATCTTAATTCACAAAAAAAGGTCCCACAATAATATAAATATATTTTAAAATAATCAAACTAAGGGAGAATATGAAAATTCATTCAAATAAAAAATATATAACGACTGAATTCATCATTTATCAGAAAAATATTCTTGATTAATTATAATCATTAAATATAAATAAGTTACAGAATGATATTTGATGCACTAAACCTTGCCCAATCAATTAATTCTCTTACACTTTTTGAAGTGTTTATAAGGCGATATCAAAATCCAAATAATTTATGTTTATAATGCATAGCCAGTTTAATAAACCATATTCCTCGATTTTTTTAAATAAAATTATTGATCTATGTATTTGTTTCAGAACTCAGCACTAACCCATACTAATAATGTAAAAAAAGAAGTGGTTGAAACTGAATGGATTTCTCCAGAAAGCTTCTCAGGAGATGTTCACTTCATGTTAGTATAGTTGTATGTTAGTCAATCATTGTAATGTATTCCTTTTTTATATCATTGCACATTTTATTAAGAACATGGAAATGTATGAAATAAAGTTGTTGTTTTTTTAATGCCAACTAATAACAAAAACAAAGTGAACAACAATCTCAGTTGCTGAGTTACTTTCAGCTTTAGTCATCAATATTTCAAACATTCACTTGCTAAACCCTAGCTGAGAAACATAAAAATAGGTGTTTCATGTGAAATAGGATACAGGTCCAATAGATCGAACCTCCTGTTAAAATATTTGAATTTAAGAAGATTCCATAAGTAAGAAGGCTTCAAGGAGGAGGTAGTAGAGTGGAATAAGGATCCGAGCAAGTAGTTACAATAGGCAGGCAGAGGAGATCCAAAGTTGTTGGGTTTATTGTGGAAGTTGATGAAAATAACAAATAAAATGGATGATTTGTGATAAGTAATGTTTCTAGGATTAGGATTGCTGTAGGAACATAGACATATGTTATTGAAAGGGAAAAAGTAATTGATAAGCTCGTAATGGATAATTAAGGTAGGAAGATCATTTAGAGTTATAAGGAGGAAACCTTGATCTGAAGTAACCACTTGTGAGTTCTCATTTATTTACATTTTGTCCAATGAAGATTGGAGTTTAGAGAGAGGAAATCATGGTAAAACCCTGTGTCATCAACATATTGGTGGGAAGATTAGTGTTGGATTGATAGTTGAAGGTCAATAATATAGGAGCTGAAAATTATTAGGGAGATAGAGGAACCTTGTACTACACCTGAAGACAAAACATTTGTACAGGAAGGTGTCACTGCCAATGGGATTGTGAGGGGGGGTAGTTGGTTCCCCCCTCAAAAGCATAACAAATATAAAAAGCTTTATATTATAATGTGCATTGCCTTCATTGGTGTAAAATGTATTTTAAATTGTATTGAGTATATTTTATATCAACAATGTGACAATGTCTCCCTCAATAAAAAATATTTACAATCTTCCAAATCTTGAAATCTAAAAAATTATAGCTAGGCCCATGGTAAGATCTTGTTATTTATTAATAATTGACTTTTACAAACATCTTTTTTCAAGAATATATGTATGTAGTGTAATATATATACAGACATTTGCTTTTGGATGCCCAAGACTCGAATTAGATATTTAAATTAGATATTTCATTATAGTTCGTTATAGTTTTATAGTTCCTATTACTTTAAGAAAAATTTGTACGGCCTGCACCATGGTATCTATAATAATTTTTGTTACAGTATTCTAGAGTTCCCAGGCTCAAATCTGTAAATAGCTTTGGACTTAAATTATATGAAAATCCCTATCTAAATAAATGTTATACTTTCTGTCTATTTTTTAATTTTATCTGTTTATTAAGTGGCACAGTTGTGGCAAATTATACTACATTTTGGGCTGGAATACTGTCCTCAGGCATCCATGTTTCTAAAAGATCGGCTTCAGAGCAACCTTTGATACCAACATCCAAATTTCAGGTAATTATCTGAAACTCATTTTATTTTTTTCTAAAATACTACTGCACATCAATATATGTATATAAGATAGTCAAAATATTATTTATGAGAAAAAAAATTGTTTTATTATTCACTTAGTCAGTTCTGCCGTCAAGTGTAGAGCGCAAAACTGTTGAGCATTGGTCAAATAAAGATTCAGTCAATGATCATTTGAATACATTTGTATTGATTTGAATTTACTAACTAAATTATTAATTCATTGGTTCCTCATATGCAGAACCACTCACTCATCTTCTTTTCAATCCAACACCCCTTCAAGTCTCTGATAACATCTATCTCACAGAGGGTCTTCATCCTCATTATATAATGCTTGAATTTTATAAATTACCTCCTACAGCATTTTTCTTTCCTCCAGACTTCTGCATTGGAGTCCTAACTGTCTCTACCCATCTCCCTCAAGTTATCTTTGACAACTAGACCATCTATAACCAAGCACCTCCCATTTGGAAGGGCCATGCTACCAGAATTAAATAAGTCTCACTTGTCTTAAATCCAACCTGTCCCGATTAATCAATTGAAATATCAAAATATTAGAAACATTAAAAATAGTAATTTTCCACAAAGCTGGTGACTTAGCTGCATTTGCTAAATAGTTTTATAAAATACACTAATCAATGATTTCTTTTCCTCACTGAATTTTATTCTAAATTAAAATTTGCCATCGAGTCTATAGTTTTGAGCTTTTCTAGGGTTGTTGTCTGCTATTGTTTGCGCTCATGTCCAAAGTTTGTGTCATTCAAATCGTTGCACAAAGTTCCAAGATACACAATACGAAGCCATTTCCCTTACATTTGTAGCAGGATATTATTTCTTATTTTAAATAGTGAAATCATAAACTAGACAATCATTTTTCAGTTCGATACGAGCCAATCAGCGCACGATGTTGAGTGTGGGCAATCAGTCCTACAGATAGATTGACACAGGTTGTTTGATTGCTTTGTTTTTCACAGATTTACTTGTTGTTGTCAGCACACTCCACTTCATCCTCAAAAATAACTGCTCACAATCCGAAGATATCCTAGGAAACACAGGAGACTTTGCGGTGTCACACAAGTAACTTTCTGGTATTTATTTGTGATGTCTAATAAGCCGGTGAGGAACCACTTCTAACCTACTATTTATCCATTGTAACCCAAACCAGAGAGGTAGGAGCTACAATCGATACCAGCAATCATCTCCATTTTAAACAAGGAAATTTCTTCAGCAATTCACTATATAGATATTTCCTCAACTGAATATAGAAATTTTATTTTATTTATCGTAAATGTAGAATTTACATTTATTATGACACTCTATTATGAGCAATATATCGGTATATTAATAATAAAAACTGATTTTAAGCCTCTGGGATTTTTGGGGGAAACTCAGTTTGCTTTTTTAGAGGAAAAACCAGGGATTCTATGTGCGAAGAGCATCCAAATAAGAGTGATTTATTTTATATAAATTTTTAGTAATTGAATTCAAAGATCACATGGAATTGAGCTTTTAAATCATTATATCTTACATTCATTCTTTCAATAGTTTTTCGAAATAATAGGTAATTTTTTCTACCTTACCTATAGGCTTAAAAAATCCTGTACAAATTTTTTCCTCGAAAGAAAAAATATCAATATTGCCCTTGATGAATTTCCAGGCCTTTCTGGTCTAATCTTGTTTGCATTTCTCTCAAGATGTTATTTCCATTTCACCAGATCTATTATACATTCTTCCTCTGCTCTTATATGGCCACCATACTTGGAAATTCAGGTAAAACAGTTTCCCACTCTTTTAGTTCAAGATTTAGTTTCACATCTGTCCAGTCATTATACTAGAGATACATTCATGATTAGTATTTCCCTAATATTTCTGTTTTCTCCTTTTAACTATCCAAGTGAATAAGTGAAAAATTATATTAATGTCCAATTAGTGATCTTTATCACATAGCATTTGTCATTGCTATTTTTGTTTTTTATAATACTCTATAAATTTATTTTATAATTATTATTATTAATTTCTTGACAATGAAGCTTCCCTCACCTAATTTTCTTTAATTATCTTCTCCACTATGACTTCACTCCTTTGTATCCTCTACCCTGAGCCTATCCCAGATATGTCTTCTCCCACGATTTGTCTTCAAACTTGTTTGGACCTTCTTTCCTCTTCTTCGTCTTTCTATAGGAGCTCATTGCATTCTGATTTTTGGAATTCTCTCTTCATGCCTTCTAAGGTCATTCCCATTTTCATTAATAACTCATTGTAATATTATTATTATTCACTAATGTAATATTAATATGACAATAGTGTAATATTATTTATGTTCACGTATACACCAGGATGCAGGATCTAATTTTAGAGCTCATGAGAATTAGAAATTTTAATTTATGAAGTAACTTAAGAATAGGTTCTGTCATACATTAACAAGTATAATTTAATAACGCATAACAATGATCTGGTTTTCACAAGTATTTTTCCATATATTTATAACTACTTCTTGAGTATTTTCACTTACAATAATCGTCATATAACTTAACAAATTAATATTGGGTTATGAATTAAGTTAATCACTAGAACTTGTTGATAGTATAATAGCAAGATTTTTAAATGTAAACAATAACGATTATAAAATATACACATTGAAATTATGCAAATTTATTTTGGAATTTCAAAAACTGCTTTTCTAATAACTGCTTTTTTTTTTATTTTATGAAAACAGCATAACACTAGACTGATTAATCTTTTTTTAGGATTTTCTTGATGGTTGTGGAAATCACAAAAAATGTGTTGGATATCCAGCTGATTGTATAAGCACTGGAAAATGTGATGCTTTAGTAGCAATATCTTTTGAAGCTGATAAGTATGTTTTTGAAATGTATGGCAAAGGAAGTCATTACGTAGCAGTTGGTTTTTCAGAAGATAGCAGAATGGTAAATAAAATTTGTAATTAATATTTATAATACTCATGGGACTGATAAGTATAGTATGCTGTGGAGTTAACTAACTAATCATTGCATTTGAGCAGCCACACATATTTATAAAATTATTTTTAAGATAATACTTTGTGAAGCTCTATACTTTGTTACCTATTTCTTTATTTTTTAAGAATAAATGTATGAGGTTCTATTTTTAAAAGTGGGACAAGTCCATTTTATTTTTCAAATTAATGACTTACAATAATATGATGTATTATTATATTTTTAATCAATATCCATACGCAAGTCGCATATTGTCTGTCTCTTTGATGTATTAAAAAAAACCAATAAAATTTATCATTCATTCAACTAGAAAATTTATTTATTAGTTATAAAACTTAACCCAATTCAAAGATAACTTGTATATTTATTTTTAAATAAGGTGATTACAGGTAAATTATTAGCATTTATGTTATAACATAAACAATCATAACAAAATGCATATAGATATGTATGTAATATTTAAAAAATACAAAATTTATACTTATTACAATTATTACTTGTGAAACAAAAATGTTTAATATATATTGCCATTACTTGAAAGCAAATATGTTTACAGGGAGGAGATATGGTTATAGAATGTGTTAATCAAAATGGTAATGAAGTCAAAGCCTACAGATCTTGGAATATACCTAATATGAAACAGAATAAACGTATTGAAGTAAATATCAATAATTTTTTTCACTAAAATGTATATATTAGTCTTTATTTAACTTGTTTAACAAGTCATAATGCTCATTACCACTACAAATATCCAAATGTTTTATAACTTATGCTAACAGGTTTTCTTTCTTACTACTAACTTAGTTGGTGCTATTACTTGTTAAATGGTCCATGGATTCCTATAGGAGTGAATACAAGTTTTCTCTTTTATTTTTAGTAGGCTTCAGTTTATTATTCTAAGTATGGGTTGAGTAATGCTCATCACAACATCAAAACCACCACAGCTTTGGTTTTCTGATTCAATATCTTTCATATAGCTGCTTCCCGTGTAGCTTTGGAATCCTGTTGCCCACCAATCAGAGTCAGTGTTATCATATTAATAATGTTAATATCATGTTAGTTGTTTTAAGTCCAATATCACTGGTGTTTAGTCAAAAGGGCTTAAGTCATAAAATGTGAACTTTACAGGACGATTTATCAAACTTTTGGAAAGTCATTATAAATCCGGTCTAAGGATACTTTGGGATTTTTATGTAATAAGAAATTATTTTTGAAATGAATTAGATTTCAGTCTGAATGGGGTGTAATATATAGGTTAATGTATGTTGTTGGATTAGAAAAATAAAATAAAAACCTCTGATAGGAAAACAAAAAGAAAGAAAAGTCTCTAGATTGAGCAAAAAAGAAATATTTTTAGATAACTTGTTTATCTTCAAGAAAAAGAGAGCCAACGATGTCACCTCCCTGGTGAGCAGGTAGGTGACATGCGTACGAGTACGCTGGACGACTGATCGAATGATTCCTTCTCTCCCCTGCTGGACTTAGCATATTCTGGCAACAGGCCATTGGCCAATGCCGCATTGTCTCTCCACCATGGTGGCAAGATACCCTCCAGATTGGGTGTTTTTGTTTAAAAAGCAGTGGAGGTATTTTTGATACCCTCAGACCATTGAGACTTAGCAACCTTCCAGCCTCCCACCAGGTGTGCATGTGCATGGTAAGATAATGGGGCGAGCATCTGAACAATGGCCTCGTTGGATTTATTTTTAAAGGAGTAATAGTCCTTGAGAATTCGAAACACTCCAATGAATTTGGTGCCATTGTCTGACCACATTGCTAGTGGGATACCTCTATGTGAATAAAAAATGATTACAAAGAACAATGATTCTGCTTACTAGCACTACATACAAATATGTGATGGTAGGTCTTTCTTAGAACTTCTATCATAAACGGTCCCTCCTAATCCACACTAGTCTAGAAAAATGGACTTTGTCCTCGAATGAGGGCACTTGAAACATCGCAGAATAGGTCCAGGGATGATTTTTATGGATTGTGGTTTCTTATATTCTATCCTGAGAAGCGAGAGGGTTAGCGTAGTTCTGGCATGGAAATAATGGTTGCGGGCAATCGCTCCACAATCAAATGAAGAAAATGAGAGTTTGTCAGGATAAGCTCAGAATGCTTATTTAAATAGCTCATAGGGGTGTTTAGCAGCCTACCATCGATCTGAAAATGCCTTGATCTTAAAGGAAGAGTGGCAGCTGCCTGAAATTCATGCTGAAAGAGGCATCATCCCACCTTTGTGTGCCAATGTAGAATTTTCTACTTCAAAAGCGGTGCAGCCTCAGGGGACAGTGCCACTTGGGTTTCATTTGGAGGGAACATACCACCATGTCAAAAAAGAGGAATGGGTTCGAATCAGTGTAGTAGATGACCTTAAGAGCAGTGTGATCATTAAGATCAATTAAAATCAGAAGTCTAGAGAGCAATAATACCCCGTATAACTCCAATGGTGCTAGATAATGATATTTCAACAGAACACCTTAGTTTTTGCCTTAACCAGTGATACAATTATTGCACTGTCGTCACCTACAGTCCTAAAATAAACTGAGGCAGTGTATCCTTTGACAAAGGCATCATAGAAACCAACAAGCTGCCTGCTTGCGCCATTGGACGTTACGTCCTGCAGGATGGGTATGAATGACAAAGAATTCCAATCATCAAAAAAATAGTGGGCTACGTCCACATTTTAGGCGACATTTCATCCCAATCGAGCTTGACCTTCCAAATTTCCTGTAATACAATCTTGCAGGATGAATTACTGGTGGCAAAAGCATTCAAGTGTACAGCTTGAAAGGAACTTGGCCTCACCCTGTAAATTACAGTGTTTAGCTCTCATTACTTGAGAGGTGCTCTCGGGAAAGGATTCATTGAAAACATCAATCTTCATGATCAATAAAGATCTGTCGATATGTCTCTAAGAGATCAGTGCAAAGAGGTATAGCATACAATTTGAAACGGATTTGGATTAGACAGATATCTACTTGCAATTTTGGTGCTGGAAGCAGCAGGTCATTAAAACTTGAAGTCCTCCAGTTAGGAGGTCTACATGTGCAGCTAATCAAGTCTTCATTCTTGTATCCTCACTTTCAAATGCTTACTGTCTATTTCTTACATAATTACTCTAAAAATCTGGCAAGTGGAAGGAAATAATGCTTAATAAATTTTTAAATAAAGAATAAAGTTAATACAACTCCAATTTAAGGACAAAATAGGATTTCTGGTTTATAAACTAAAGCCTTAATATGGTTCCACTAATGATAGAAGTACTGGATGAAGATTTTTCAAAAATTCTGAGCTAAGTAATGATATAACTAGATGGAACTTAACTTTGATTAAAATTTGGGTTTAATACTGAAGGATTAATAGCCTCTGGAGAAACAATAATATGACAAATTTTTGTAAACTGATTGAAAGTACTTCTGTCAAACTATTTGGTAGTACTAAATACATGTTGATTTTACTACACAAAGTGCTAATTTGTAGCCCTTAATAGGAGTCCGATAGGGCGTACAAAATTAAACAAAAAAGCAAAGTTCATTCCTGGGGCTTCTACAATCACTCATTTAAAGTATCTGTAGATTATTTTGTCATAGAAGCATTGGAAGCTAGGCACAAATACATGAGAAATCCAAGGCTTAAGCAAACACACAACTTTTCAATGACTGGAACAACAAATGCCATATAAAAATGCTATTAATTTCATTCTGACTCAGAAATTATATCTTTGCCAACTACAACTACAGCTAACAACAATTGTAGTTTAGATCAAGATATCCTAGATGACTTAATCATAGGAAGAGAAAGTACGGCAGAATTGTGAGTGTGAGATGTATGAATTTAAAATTTGTGATTCTTAGAGTGCTTTTAATAATCAACTCCTGTTAATATTTTAGTTTATTGCATTTTTTAATCATTAATCTCATTCTCATGTTATTTAAGTGATAATTCCAGATTGTATGTGTTTACATAAAAAAAAAAAATGTTCAACTGTATTTGCTTGACCTAGTTAGGAATTATGATTTAGTACCAGTTTTCTGTATACCAGGTTTTTACGATCGGAGATAGGTCCTGGGTTAGAGCCCTACCCCATGCAACATATTTTTTTCTTTTTCTTTAATTTTTTATATAAAATAATCTGTTGATAACATGCAATAGATCTAGTCTAAAACAAAAAACAACTATTATCACTTATGGTTACGAGTTTAATCTTTTTGGTATATATTTAAAACACAAATAATTTTGAAGTACGCATAAAGTTAGGAAAAATATAAGTAAACTAATTGACTAATCACTATTGTAACTACATTAGAAATGAGACTAAATTCTGCCATGCAACTTCGACTATGGTAACTGGACGACCAAATGGCATGGAGTATATTTTTAATTATTATAGAATTATTAATCTTTATTCCTTTTTTTTAACTATTTTGTACAGGAACAAACAGGAATATCACTAGTACATGGAAAATATGTAGATGGGGACGTTAGTTGCAAAGTTTTAGTAGAAATTATATCAGAAGTGGAAGACATAAAATTTGATTTACTAAAAACTCCTTATCATGTTTTATTGGCTGCAGGCAAAAGTTTGAAAGGTAAGAATTTTGTACATTTAAGAATAAGCTTACAATAAACACTGTATTGTACAACCTTCATTTCTATTTTCTTGCCATCATTGCACAAGAGTACTAGAATAGAGAGGAAATACTGCGTTACGATTTCTAAACATTCCTTTCATTGACATATTTTTTCCTCTAGTATGGAAAACTATTTTTATAATGGTACATGAATACTAGTATTATAAATTTCCTTATTAGAAGAAAGTTTTAAAATGTTATCTTAAAAAAGTAAATGTTATCTTCTTCTATCCCTTACTCTTCAGGGCTGTGCTTTTCAGGGTACAGAAGCCTCAATCCATTGATGGAGTATATGCCACTCCTGAGCAAGCAGCTTCATAAACCCGAAAGACTGACTACGTTCCATTCCCAACCTCGTTATATATTCCTGGTAAATAACCTGAGGTCTACCTCAAGGTCATTTTCCAGTTAGCCAATTTCAATGGCTTTTTATGGTTCTTTATCTTCTCCCTTCCAGTAAAACTGTCAAAACTCTCCTAACCTAAAGTACTCGGAGGGTGTTCTCCAAAATGGGCACTTGAACCTCCTTCCTTAAAAAATGAAAGCATATTCATTTTTCACCTGATCTGTACATTAGGACTGAAACGTATACTACCACAGAGTTTTACCTGATTTGGCACCTCACACTTACCCATTAAGATTTGATAATAGATCTGATCAGCTATATCTGATATAATAATCTGATAGCTAGGGTTACTTCCTAGTCTACAGTTTCAGAGTTCCTGATTATTGTTCCAAGGTAAGGAAAATCATTGGTCAATTCCAAGTTCTCTCCATTGTAGAATAATTGTATCTCTTCCTCTGCCATCTAGAATAGTACCACTTTACTTTTCAAGCTATTTATGATCGATCATACCATGTTCTTTCTAAGAAACTATCCTTCAATTAATTAATCAATTAATGCCTGTAGCATTTTCTCTTTGGAACCTGCAATCAAAATAATATGACATTGCCTTGAATGTCATTTGTAAACAAATATGTCTGCATTATATATTGTTGTCATTCTTATTTTGCTAATATTCATCCCTGTGAAGGCAACAAGCACAGGTTAAATCTATCACTCTTGACACCCACCTTGGTTTGGAAGATTCCCATTTATTTTTATGGTGTGGGGTTTTAGTAAGTAACTTTTATAGCATCTATCAAACATGTTAGACCATTCTTTACTCCCTAAGCACCTTCCATATGAACCTTCTAGGAACTGAATCAAAAGATGCTGTAAAATTTTGTACATTTTCTGATACCTTGTTTCTTAGGATAAATATATTGTCCCAAGTCATAACTCTCAGGTCAAAATCTTCACAAATTAAATTTCATTTGAATTAATAGAAATTTTTTGTATATCATGTAACCAAATGGGCACATGTATTAGGATAAAATGTCACATGGAAGCAAATTTCACAAATGTGGGAGGAGGTGTAGACAGCTACCATGCATAGCTAGTTGCAAGTTGTATGAGCAGGTTTCACTAGTATATGTCACGTTAGGTTTCATATCCTATACCTCAAATATATCCGCCTAATTCCTACAACTTGCTGGTATTCCCCAGGGTCGTGTCCTACTTCCTGTCCTATTCCTTTTGTACTCGGCTGATATGCCTATTCAGCCTTTGACCTCCCTCTATGAATTTCCCCCAATCCTGACCCCCATCCTTACTTCCCAAGCGCTGCAGGAACACTTTGCTCTGTAGGAGCCTTGGCTCTCCAAATGGAGATTCAAAGTGAATGCTAAAAAGTCTTCGCATATCACCTTCTCACTCCATAATTTTGCCTGTCCTAGATTTGATCTTCAACCAACCTATTTCTGGTGCATCCCCGAGCAGGTATTTAGGGCTTATATTAGACAGGTGAACCACAAGGGGCCCCCGCTTAACCTCTAAAAGACAAGAAAGAATCAGGGGAATTAGACTACTTTTTCTCCTTGTGGACAAATGTTCTTAACTAACTACTGAAAACAAGAGATTGATATATATATATATAAACAATATTTCTCCAGCCTACCTAGTCAGTTGGGGGGTGTGCCATGCTCTCCAATATATTTGGAATCCAATCCCTGCAATCCAGAAACCTCCTCAAGGTAGACAATGGTTTGTTCTCTCCCTTGTTTGTCTGATCTTACTCTAATTTCAAGATCTCTTTTATCCAAGATCTAGCCACCTCCGATTACCCGAATACCTCCTTGGTCATCCATATTCCTATGCACATGTTTTATTCTCCCATCTTATCTCTGGTAACCCAGAGCACCACCTAAGGCGGAGGTGGCCTCCTGACCTCTTTCAAATCAACTAAAGTTGTGTGTTAGTAAGATCATAAAGTGTGGTGTAGCGGGTTTTTAGCTAATGAGCCTTTTCCTCCAAAACGTAACAAGACCATAATAATATGCATCCTAAGCACTGATTATAATACTATTTGTTTTGGTTGCATTGTACATATTCCAATAAAAAAAGTAAATAAACTAGTGGAAAATAGTATTTTTTGTTTTTATGAATATGCTGTTGTTTTTTTACCAAAGAAAGGACAATGCTATGTTAAAATAATAGTCCCATAGTTAATTAGTATGTAAAAACAAATCCCAAGAGGATTTCTGTGTCTCTGGCAATCCAAGGATGAAGAAATTTACGTAATCACACTTCCATCTTACTATTTCTGAACATGATCACTCTTATATGGATACAATTTGGTGTCACTTTTTCTCAGTTCTGGGAAAGAGTTAAAATCAGAACTAAACATTTTAAAAAAAATCTGAGCTTTAAATGACAATAAAATAGTAGAATGGCTATCTCCTTCCAGAAGATAACACTGCATTGGTACCTGAATGATATCAGTGAACGCATTAGGAAAAGTTGACCTTAGTAAATAAAATTAGAAAACTACCATGATAATATTTCTAAAAGACTTGGTAAGAGGAAGTTAATAAATAGAGGTCAATTAAATATCATTAAACCTAAAGATAAATAAAAGGTTAACCTTAAAGGCACAAATGTATAAATAACTAATGAACTCAAATCCATAGATTAATAAAAATAAAAAAAAGAGATAGAAACAAAAACTTAACACTAGAGTGAAAACAATCAATTAAATTAGACTTTTTTATAATAGAAAGCAAACATCAAAACTATAATGCTATGAGTAAGCATAACATTATAGCCAGTAAAAAACAAAATGCATCACTCCTCTCCACTTGCTACTAATCAGACAATCGCGGTTTAATTCTGGTAACTTATTTCACTCTCATTAAAACAACAATAGTACAATTTATACTGTTCTGGCCCCACACCCATGATTATGAATCTATTAACATTTCAATTGTGCTATTTAAGTCATTTCTTCCAGCTCTACTTTCCAGCTTTACTTATAAAACTCCATTTTTATTTCATGCTGAAAAATTGCTTTATTACAGCTAATAAGGAAGATAATGAATCCTTCCTCTCCAAGTATTATGCTACTAATTTCTTTTCTGCCATACTTTTCAAAACCCACTGAGCCCTAGAAATCCAATCTATACCTGCATTCAAGTATCCTTGAAGAACATGACCTAAATCCTGTTCAAGCTGCTTTCCAATCAGGATACTATGATAGACTTGTCCAAAACATTTAGCACTATTGATCACAAGTCCCTCCCTAATATTTATCCAAAACGTGATTCTCTCACTAGTTACAATTTGTCTTCTCGGTCTCTATTTCTCATCTATATAATGACATGTCTCTCTTCATCTATCCCTCTCAGTGTCCTTCCTCCACTTCTACTGATCTCCCTAAATTTCTAAAATTTAAACCATTTGTCCACTTATATTACACTCTTCTATACCCACCATACCTGTATAATCCAGCTTTCCTTGCCAAGACATTTGACAGATTTTTCCTTATATGATCATGCTCCACTTTCAATTCCATAGTGTTCCTAAATCCATCATGCTTCTATCTATCTACAGCAGTACTATAAGTATCAAACATACCTCCCTATTTTAACTCATGTCGTTTCAACTGTTTCCTCTTAGCTCACTACCCACACTCTGATACTTTGTAAATACCCAACTATCCTGTCATATTTACATTGTCTTTGAAGCATTATGTTTAATTGTCTAAAGCTCAATTGTTTAATTTCTTGTATCAATGTAATTTTCAGGGAAGTGTCAGAATAGATTCAGATTTTTATTATGTTCTCATAGATCATAGATTATAGATAGATCAAAGTATAAGGGTACTTTTCACAGATTTATTTTTATTTTCCAGAAGGCAGTATTGGTTTTCATGATATTGCATATGTCGCAACAGCAGATAAACAGTTACTTTCAGATCTCAGTATTAAAAGAAATAATGATGCCATTTATGACGGTTGTGGAACAGAAAAAAATTGTTTTGGATACCCTGACAATTGTATTGTTGATCAAAGTTGTGAAGGAGTTGTAACAGTTACTGTTGAAGGAGTACGTTATATTTTTGAAATGAAAGGAAAAACTGATGGCTTCATAGCAACTGGGCTCTCTGAAGATCAAAAAATGGTATATTATGGTGTCTTTCCTTGTTTAACTGTAATGTAAAATACATATTTTTTTCTAATGAAAAGCCTTCTGGGTGACAAGTAAATTATTATAAACAGTATACATTATTTGATAATATACTAAATAGTATTATAAAAGACAAGAAAATTATTTCATTAAACATATCAGTTACTTAAGTAATGAACAATTAGCTTGGCCTTTATGAAATCACTAAACTATTTCAGCAGTGTAAGCTCATTTTCGTTAAAAACTATCTTTTTCCAACATTGAGTTACTGTTGAGAACAGGTAAGAAAGAAATCAAGAAAAAGTCATGCATCACACAATTAAGGGATTTATTAAGCATAATTGTGATTATAACTGATTAATAACACTATGCGTCATTTTTTTTAGAGACATGGTATTTTATGCAGTTCTATTTTATGGCCTGATACTATCACTAATAAAATGAAAGCAATCCTATGAAAAATGATAACAGGTCATTAATTAAAATAAATATTCTTCTACTTTACTGAATAGGGCATCAAATTAAAAATATCAATGTCTTGATTAATTATAAGTATCATGTGTTGAGAGTTTAATGTATTCAACAAACTAAAACTGTCATTAATATTGAGTTTGCAACTTTTTCCACAACCTCAATTTTATACAAAACAATATGATTTAGTTTATGTACATAGGGTGCTAAAAAGCAACTCCATAAAAAATAATGAAGGGCCATTCATTAATTGATTACTCAGCAATTAAAAAATAAGTATTTTCTTGTTATGTTTGGATATTTAATTAAAGATTTCCATATTCTGATTTTAGTAATTTTTAATAAATGATGGGATTTACACTGTCAGTCAAAAGTTTAGGACCACTTAGTTATTTGCATAAAACCTACTTTAACATAATTTGAAACCTGAATCACCTCTAATAGTATATATAGAGTTCCATATATCCTTATAGTAGCTTGTATTTACAATTAATTATTTTAATCAAATTTAGTCAGACATTTGATTTTAATTGATGACAAGTCAGTGTTCTCTCAACCTCAATGTTCGAGGGGTTCAGTCGTCTGGTTTATTTCTGTTTTTACCAGTACAAATAGGAATTTTCTGTTGACCTGCTCAGTACCATCTATACACTACACAAGGCCAAGTGCCAAATCACTGCTAAACTAATAATTTCAAAAACTGCCCTACATAACACATGCCTGGATTTGAAAAATGAAAAGCAATTGAAGACTCACTGGCCCCTCAGATTTGAGCCGTGGTTAACTCTGTCATCAAAAATTGATTTCTTTTCAACAGCAACAAGAACAATGGAGGAGGCCAACTTGTTTGAATGTGTTGGTACACTGTAACCACTTTTAGGTTTTGCTAATAATAATATAAGTCACCGTAGGGTAGTTGCTTATAAGAATTTTACATTGGAGGATTGGAGAAAAGTACTCTGGATGGACAAATTAAAATTTCAAGTTTTTGGATCTAATCGCAGGATCCAATCCTAATCGTTGAACACCATCAGAAAAGTTAGTTCCTCAGTGCATAATTCCAACCATATAACATGGAGGTTCCTGTGTGGAGGTATTTTTCTGGCTTTGGGCCAGATCTCATTCAGATTTTGGGTTCATTCAACAGAGAGAGGTACAAAGGCATGTTGAAAGACCAATCAATCCCTTCTGGTCTTCACTTAATTGGTTCTGGTTTTATTATATAGCAAAATAATGATCTAATACATTTGTCTAACCTTTGGAGGGGCTACTTACAAGACAATGTCATGCTTCAATTTTATGAAAACACTTGTGGGTGCTCCTGCAAAGTTGTTTGAATAACATGCTATTTGAAAAATTAGATAGAAAAAATAATGCCATGAGTGTAAAAGGTGTCTTGAAAAGTAAAAGGATGTTTTTTTTAATGAAAACACCAATAAATTTATCATTTTTGTAAGTACATCATTTCAGTCTATAAGTTTAAATCACTGTTATTTATCTCTGTTACACTTGTTTTTATTAAAATTTAGGTTTTATTTGAGTTTATCCTGAAACATTAAGGTGGCCCTTTTTTGAAAGGCAATGTGTATGGACTACAATTACATAATTGAAATCCTTTTCACAACTTAAACTGAACCAGTATTTATTTTAGAGGTATGGAATACCATTGCATAGAAATATTGCATGGTAATTTCATTTATTTGCAACTATTGTGCTAAAAATAAAACCAACACTATTAAAAATAATTAAGAGCCATTAAGAAATTACTTTGTAATTAAAAAATAAATACTTTCCTATCATAACAGAGAAGGGTATCCTATTACAGATCTTGGATCTTGACGTCATGGCTAATAATATGCATCATGGGATTTTAAATAGACTATAGTTTCAGAACGTCATTCAAACTGTCATCAAAATTGTGTGGCATTTTTTTTGCAATCCCAGTTTTAAGAAAAAAAATGATGTTTTGCATGGAAGTTTTGCTCGATTTATAAATGCAAATGATTGATTATAAATGCAACCTCATGCTCCTTGGCCTGATTACAAATATATGTCTTGGGACTGGGGTGGACTATAATTTTTAAAAAAATCATTACAACTGTCATTAAAATCATCTTCCCAGCCATAAAGAAACCCTTTATTGTGCGATGTATCACACTGGACTTGATTATTTTCTTTTTCTAGAACTCTGTTCTCATTGAGTTTAGCTGATGATGAAATATGATTAGACAGATATAAATTAGATCCACCTTTGTCCTGTAATTCCTGTTAAGAGGCAAGTTTCTATTGTTCTTTAGGACTGACAACACTTCACCATTTGATTAAAGGATAACCAAACTTAAGAGGAGAAGATCTTGATAAATAATCCTTGACTTTTTTTCTGTTCTAATAAATTGAATGAATGTGTTGGTTTATGTTTGGAGCAAGTCCAAAAAGTTGGTGGTGATTATATAAGAAATTAATAGAAATAAAGCAGAGTTGTTTCATATCCTTTTATTATCCTCCACGACAATTTCTTGAGATAATAAACAATGTTAGCTAGATTAGTATATACCACTGTACATGATAAATTCCTTATGTCAAACAGAAAGCTTCCATATTCTCTAGTTCAGATTGGCTTTTATTCAAATTGTTTTAGGGTGGAGATAGTGTAATGGAATGTACTCATGAACCTGGTAATAAGATAAATTTATATATGTCATGGAACATACCAGGTGAAAAATCTAATACAAGGAGAAAAATAGTAAGTGACATATTTTTCTGTTTAAAATAATTTTAATATTTTAAAGGAATGAGTAGTTAAGAATTTACTAATTATGTTTAGCAATCCAACTTTTCTATTAGGTACATTACTAAGGCAGAAACCTAGAAGGATTCAGCTTGAGACACTATTTTTTATTTCTATAGATTGTATGTACTAATATATAAATGATATACAGGGAAATCCATTGGTTCTGCTTACAAAAAACTATTGAAAAAAAATCTTTTTTATAAATGTTGAGGTACAAAAACAAGTGAAAGTGAACATTTTTTTCAGATTATTCTTCTAAACAATAGATACAAGTCAGATTTTCAAAATTTGCTCCCATTTTGATGGTACACATGTTTACTCATTTATATATTTCTTTATTTTAATTTAAATCATAATATTCTTTGCATCAAATCCCTGCAATCCAGAATTCTCTGCAAGATAGCAAAAAGCTCCCTTCTATGTCAACATCTGTACCCTTCACACTGATCTCAACATACCATTTATCCTAGCAACCTTCTGCAAAAAGAACTTCCATTCCTGCCTCCCTGGCCATCCTAATCCGTATGCTAATGCTCAATTCTCCCATCTCATCCCTGACAGCCCAGAGAAACACCTAAGGCGGAGGATGCCTTGTGACCTCCTTCAAAACAACTAGCATGTTGATCTTGTTAGCTGTGTGATACTGCGATAAGTAAAGTGGTTGTGGCTAAAGATCCTTTTTCTCCCAAAGAAACAAGTCACTAATAAACTGAAGTCATAGGCATTGGTTGTAACACTTGTGTATGGCTTGCAGTAAAAATGTTAGCAGCGCCCCTAGTGGATTATAACTCATTTTTTTATACAATGAAAATCATCTAACTTATTTCATTTTTCTTATTAATTGAAAATGGAATAAAATGTTTGATGACTTACATGAAATAATTCACTATTATCATACATACGTTAATGAATTATTATCATACTTACAATAAAACTTCTATTGCTATAATTCATGTTTCAGCCTCAAAGTGGAATAAGCATGATGAATTCTTCACTTGTTGATGGTTCAATTTACTGCAAATTTTCTCGTGATATTATCACAGTAATTGATAATAAAACCTTTGATCTTTCTAATGAAAAGTATTTTTTATTGCTAGTAGCAGGAAATTCTGTGAAAGGTAAGTAATGTAGTATATTTTCCTATATTTGTTTAGAGAAACTTAATTAATTAATTATATTTAAAATATTTGCATAATATCCATCTTAAAGTTTATTGATTTATTTTATTAATTAATCGTTTGTTACTACGTTTTGGGCCTTACATCAGTCCATCCTCAGCCAATATCTACGCAACCTTCATCATACATAATCACCAACATCTCCTTTCACTATTTCACTATAAAATTTAGAAATAATAGTGACCTTAGGCTGTTATCTTGCTCGACTCCTTCTTACATCAAGAATTTCTCTGTTCTAAAACATTGATCTGCATCACTCCTTTTGTTTCCTCATATAACAGCCATCATAATATCTCCTCCGATATATATTTTGCTACAGCAGTTATCCACACGTAACAGTCTTAAAAATCTAACCCCATGCTTTTTCTAAACGATTGATATTATATTCTATTTTAATTTTTTACTTTTAACAAATATGACTGCTGATATTATCTTGTTATATTTGATAGTTATTTTATTCTTAATTTATGTTTTATTCCTATTTTATAGTTAATTTATGCTTTTGCTATTTCACATATTTTATTGTTTTATATATTTTTTTATTATAATTAGTAGTGTACATGGGACAGATACATATGCTATGTCATTAGTGGTATTAACTCTTAGTGGTACTTGAGCAGCCACACTTATTTGTAAAATGAAGTGCTTTTCCCTTCTTAGGAGATATTTACGGTCTTGTGTCTAATTTTCAAGATGAAACCTGCTTGCTCTTCTTGCGACATCTCAACAAAGTTCCATAACCTTCTCGATAAGTGGAGGTGTACATCTTTTATGATGCAATATTATTATTAATTCTTTAAAAGGCAAAATTGAATGACAGTTGCAATAAAAATTAATGGACATTTAAACTTGTCATGACACAAGTTGTTTATAGCAGAGTGAAATGATCACTTCAATCCATCAATTCAGTTTCGAGTCAATTTAGTCAAATTAAGCATATGGAAATATATATAATTATAAATATATTAAGCAGTTCATTTTTATTAATGCTTCTGAGAAGAAATCAACTAGCATCCAGTTTTTGCAACACCCTCTATATAGTATGTAACTTAAAAGTACTTCTTTATAGGATTCTTAACAGAGATATTGTTTTTCTCTTTATAGATGGTGGTGTTGGTTACCATGATCTATTTTATGTATCCAGTGGTCAGCAGAGATTGTTATCAGATATAGGAGCGTTTTCCCCATCATCAAAGCTTCTTTTACGCTTACATGGCGCATTTATGGTAGCTGCCTGGCTCGGTTGTGCAAGTATTGGTATCGTTCTAGCGCGCTACTTCAAGCAAACATGGGTTGGTAGCTCACTATGTGCAAAGGATCTGTGGTTTGCTGTACGTGGATTGTTGAGTGAATTTTAATACCTATTATAAAAATCAATGATTATCTTTTATCTTGTTATTTTTTTGTTTTTTAGTGGCATAGAATGTTTATGGTTATTACTTGGTGTTTAACATTAGCAGGATTCGTGCTTATATTTGTTGAAATTGGGGAGTGGGTTGGTCCTAATAGCCAAACCCATGCTATCTTGGGATGTATAACGACACTGTTATGTTTTATTCAACCATTTGGAGCAGCTTTCAGGCCACACCCAACTGCAAGAAATAGACCTGTATTCAACTGGTTGCATTGGCTTATAGGAAACTCAGCTCATATATTTTCCAGTAAGTACACTGCATTTAGCAGTGGTATTACAATTTACATTACTGTTGTGATTTTCCCTTTAAAATTAAAATAACTAGTTATTTAAAATTAACGGTACTAATGTGTTCTATATGGTGATAAGCTAAACTAAACACCTCTAGTTCATTTCCGCATTCCATTTGTTCATTGGCCATTCACTTCAATAAATGGATCGCACCCTGACACTCCTCTTCTCCTTTAATTCACCGTTCCCTTCATCAGATAACTTGACTGAAGGATACTTATGGCTATAGAACACATTAGTACCAAGTTAACATTTGAACTATCCATGATCACTTATATTTCAGGATACTTATTAAAATTGTAACAAATTAAATCTTGAGGCAATGGTTATTTGAGTAAAAAAAGTCAGGTGTATTTGTGATATAGAAAGATGCAATGGCATCAGTGCAGATGGCAGACTAGATAGATGGTCTTCAAGATAATTTAAGTATAAGAATTTTCACTGACTTAAATATTGGACACATACTATGCCTGTAGCACTCAACTAAAACTGATAGATCACTATATGTCCAATTACTGTGAACTTATTAACATCTGATCAACTTTAATTTGCAAATTTATTCATGAATTCAGGACAACTACAATCCTCTCTCCTCATTTAATAATTGCACTCTCTTGAGTCTAAAGAACAACTGAACTTCTTTCCTTGAACAATTTACTCCCCCCCCCCCCCCATATGATTTTGTAACAAAATTAATTAGACTATTTAAATATAGATTCAAAACAACAAATCTATTTAAATCATTCTGCAACGTATTTATATGTACTGTGGTCGTCTACAAAATGCTCATTGAACATGTTCTGGAAATACACCAAGGTGATGAGGCTCACCTTATGAATCATAAAACTTAAAACTAACTTACATCTAACAACAAAATCTTAACCTAATTTTCCCTGACAGTCTGGTGTCATCGATGCGGGAAGGGTGGTGGAGTACACATAGTGTTAAACACTGGGTTTGTTAGGTGCTGCAACGAGTCAAAAAACTTGATGTGTCTCCGGTGGTTGAACTCACCCACTGACAGCACACCAAGCAACGGGTCAGATCAGCGTTCTTTAACCTCTCAAGAGAGGTACATCTGACCAGTTTTCTCATGATCCCATCCTGAAATTGCTGGAGACTTAGAACTTAGAACAGGCTGGAGAAATAGCTGTATTGTCAGTCAAGTAAGTATATAGTGGGGCCTTGTACTGCAGAGATGGCTGGAGGTCACATTTATATATCATCAGTTTGAGACACAGTAATAAGTTGGGTGAACTTAGGAAGTTCAAAAGCTGCTAAGACTTGTGTCATAATTTTTCTATTTTGCTACTAAAATGGGTAGAGAAATGGAGAGGCCATTTTTATACCCAGATAGTACATTGAGAAAGCTGGTGAGTTATCTTGCCCTCCTATAGCATAGTATATATTTTGGCAAGGCTTTTTACCCCTTTTGGAGAGAGAAGAATACACAGTCGGTCTTCCCGGCGTTCAGACTTATGTTTTACTTACCCGCATGTCTCTTATTATGTTACAAACTGACTAGACCTGTATTAGAGCTCTTTGTGCACTCATGCTACTTTGTAAACCGCAATGTTGTCGGCAAAAGCGATTACCGCACCTTTCTTGTAGTTTGTCCCAACTATGTCAGACGTGTACATGTTAAAAATCACCGAAGACAAAACTGCTCCTTGAGGAACTCCACAAGTTAGGGAGAATGGGTTAACAAGAGAAGAGGAGAGGGAGAGTTTCTTTATAGTTACTTGAGTGTCTAACCACATATTTCTTCATATTACCTAGCAGTATTGCAGGCCATAATAGAAATCATACATCACATGAGGAGTTTACAGGAGGATTGGGCAATGTAGGATTTGGAGCATCAAGATCACGAAACACAAGGCTTGGATGAAACAAGGCAAGCATTCGACGGAACATTATTACACAACTCAAAAATTGTAATTGTATGGTTTTTTTTTTATTTCTTGGTTGTCAGAAACCTCACCTGGGATACAAAGAATAAATTAGAAGTTAAATTAATTTATATTTAACCATATCTAAGACAATAACCTCATAATATATATATTTGTGTTTATATATACATTGTAATGTTATGAAAAAACTGATATTAATACACTTTACCTGATACGTATATAATACAATGAACGTGTGAACAGTTATGTTGCTAAAGGTTAATAGTGTCTACAGGTGGGGACATTTGTTACGTCTTCATTACAAAACTGTTAAGTTTTAAAATATTACGTTTTATAAATATTAATAAAACAACTTGTAGATTATTTACTTTTAATTATCACTTTAATTAAATTATTTATTATTATAAAAAATCTCAGTTTGGATTCTGACATATATATACTAATACATTTAACATAATTTTTCTTTACTACCTATATACATTAAAAAACTACACTGGAAATATTGAAGTCAATACTGTTTACATCTTTGGGGAGTATAACTAATTCTGGTACTCACAGTTGTTGTTTTGGAATATGTAAATGTCCCTGTATTAGGTCGTTGAGAGAATAATTCTTTCATCTGCTTTGTTTTCCTGCTTTTAGATTATCTTTCACAAAACCTGCTTGACATTCTTCACGAGTGAAATACGAAACCTTCTCACTCCCCGTTGTTCAACCATGCCAACCTTCAGCCATGCCTGGGTGTGTGCATGTACCTCATGCTTGTTTCCCGATCCCTTAATCCTTCAGATTCCCTCATAGACTGGTTGAGTTTCTGTGAACTCCTCCTTATATATGTGTTTCTCCCTCCTTGGTAGTTGGTGACCTCACAAAGGTTCCATCACCTTCCTGCACATCATCCTATGTCCATGCTCACCTATAAATGACGGTTTTCCCGTGGCACTGTCCATTCTTCGAGCCTGGGTATGGGCACGCCCATCTACATCATGGTTTCTCCCGTGACTTGTGGCCTATTATAAAGAATTAATTATAGGTCTAACCTAAACTCATCTATCGAACCACTTAATAAACTAATATAAATTTAATATTTTTGACCTTCAAGATAACTGCAATATATATAAATATATTGTTGTGATTTTAATTTTTCATTTATTATTTTACCTTTAAGAAAAAAAAAGTGTATGTAAAAATAATTAAAAATTATTGCATTTTTACAAAATTTAGAAATATTAAAGATTTTGCAGTTCATTATAAATCTCAGAGTGACTGGCCAACTCCTATTAGAAAAGTTTTATAAATTAAAAAAAATCTTAATTTATAGATTCAATATATTATTAGTTTCATTGTTTTCTATGGAAGGCTTCTTTCTTTCGTACCATGTTTTAAATAATTCTTCCTACTTGCTGTCACTCGATTTGATGCTCAATGCTCATGAATATTCTCACTGTTTTCAATTATTAATAAACTACAAAGCACTATTTTCAATTCTCACATTTTTTTTTTCCCTATCCCCTGGATTATCAACTGTTCATCTCTCTATTGCAAGACTAAGTACTGCCTGTACACCACTGATGCTGAAGACGGTATAAAAATCTAGACCATAAAGCACTGTTTGCTGACATGACCTGCTAAATTGTTCCAATACTGACATATCTGTTGTTATTTCCTTATCCCTGAATGATTATTTGGACATTTAAATGTGGAAACATTTATTCTTGAAATCTGTAATGTGTAATGTAATTATCTATTACGGAACCATAATATTACTGTTCTATAAATATATCTTTTTTTTCTAAACTATAATTACAAAAAGTCATTAAAACCACCATTAACATTATTTTTGTAATTAAACTCAATCAGTGATCATTTTAAAGGCTTAATATTTTGTATGGAAGTTCATTTTGAATACTTGATGGTGCTAAAAATAATATCAACCACATGAATAATATTAAAGGGCCATTAACAAAAACATCAGTATCATGTTTAAGATATTGGTGGCTTGATTATTAATAGGTATCTTGAATTGAGACCTTAATGGGCTATAGTTACAAAAAGTCATTAAAATCATATTCACAACTTTAGGAGACCTGTGTTTTAGGAGAAATATACTATTTTGGATGGCAGTTCCATTTAATACCCTGATGATGTAAAAAATAAAAGCAGCCCTATGAAAAATAAGGGTCTTCAATTAATTGTTTAGTACTAAAAAAATAAATATTTTTCAATCATATTGAGTAGGCTATCAAATCTCAAATATCTTAAATTATAATTTGTAACATGTGTTAGGACTTAAGTGGACTATAGTTACAAAAAGTCATTAAAATCGTGTTAATTGAATACAAATATTTAGAAGTGAATATTGTGGTACTATTAATTTGCGTACTTATTATAATTGGTTTGAAATGTAAAGTATTAACAACTCAGTACCGTGGTACTATTAATTCGTGTACATACAGATTGGTACAGCCATAAAGTGACCACAACAATGTACAAGTATTTTGTTGCATCTAATAAAAAAAAAACCATTAAATTTTCAGAATAATCATTTTATGAAAAATAAGACATTTATCCATTAAAAATAAGATATTTTTTTATTATATTCAAAATTTCTAGGTGTTGCACTACTTTTGATGAGGATATATAAAACAGTGAAAAAGCACCAATTATTATTTTCTTATTATATATAATTATTAATTTATTTTTTTTGCAGTTATCACAATATTTTTTGCTGTACCATTAAATAAAGCAGAATTACCAAACTGGACAGACTATTTGCTTGTTGCATTTGTTGTAATATATGTATTCATACATTTCGTGCTTTCGGTAAGTGAAACATTTATTTAGACAATAATTGATTTAGCATTATAAGTAACACATAACATTACTAAAATTGTAGATTAAATAGTTACCAGTTAAATACAATCCAACAAAATATTTTTAAAAATAAATAAATTTACACTTTACACATTTATTTTTATTTTTGTTGTAATTTAAGAGATTCTATGCACAGCAAAACCTAACCATTTGTGACATAAACTATTGCAGTTTTGGTAATTAAATATATTTTTAACTAGTTTCATAGATTGTGGGATGTAGCTTCATTTATTTGTGGTAGTCGATGGAAAGAGATTTATGTTTTTATCACTTCCCTGCAAATCCCAAAATTTGCTTCTTGGATAACGGCTTTAATCATTTGTGGTTCAAGTTAACAGTTTCTTGAACTCATTTATTCCCCAAGCTACGTTTTTTTTAGTATTAATAGTTGAGAAAACCAGTTGTGACCAGCAGCCCACTACTCATTTCGCATCAATAAATGAAAAACTTCCAGTGGCTATCCAAACAAGTTTCATTCGAAAGAAACATTTTCGGAAGTTTTACTATAATATTTGCTCTATGGTTCTTGAAGGAGGCAACTTTTCTCTACAGTTATTTGTGGACTTCTAGTAGGAAATTAAAAATGTCAAAAAATAATTTAAAAAATAAAGAAAGGAAAACTGTAACTGCAGATAATAAATTAATATATTTTTTACTATGGAACTCATCTTCATTTGAAAAATTACAATTTTTTCATACAGAATTATTGATAGGGGTGTAAGAATTCATTCATAGTTATTTACAATATACAATTCACATTCATACAATATATACATATGCACTCTGCCCAGGAGCTCCCCCACTCACACAGCAATTCCCCAGTGAGGTGGTGGAAGGGTCAGAAGTAGTTCCCCCTGCCACCCTTTCCGGCCATTTTGCCATGAGGTGAAGACCAGAGAAATGCTTTAGTACCTGTTTGTAGGTAAATATGAAGTTATTGTTTTTTTGTGAGGTTAGAATTTCTGTCAAGTAGTTTGTATAACTGTCAGTTTAATTCTTGTCTCTTAAGTCTTGTATGAGAGTTCTCAGTCAGCCTTTTCTCAAGATGAAAGCCTATGGATTGTACAGTATTGGACATGGGAAGTGTTATGAAATTGAAGGTGACGGATGGACAGTATCCTTGTTGAAGTGTGAATGTGGTGTGTACACATTTTCCTTCATTGATCTTGATATGCATGATGGTTATACCAACTGTCTGAGGGGATTTTAGAGGCCATTGTGATAATTGTCACAAGTGGGTTTGATAGAAAACATAATGACTATCGAGTTTGTTTGCTGTTCCCAAAATTAGCAATCCCCGTTTCCAATGCTTCATTCTAAAGTCAATTTATTATCCTGACTTTGTTTCATTCTTTCTAATTAACATTCTGTAATACAAAATATTATTTATACACTCCATTTTTTAAATAATATTAATTTAAAAAAACAATATTATATCTTTCTATTTAAAAAGATACAAGAAAACCAATAGGTGGAAACTGAATTTTATTATAGTATTTTATATACAATAATATATATTTAAAAAAAAACATGGAGCCCTCACTGTATCCTTAAAAATCTTAGTGGTATCTCACCTTTGGTAGTCCATGAAAAACTCAGGCCTCTGCTAGTAGCTTACTTTATTCTTCTGTCCACTGCAAAACGTTTCCAGTAGTGCAGTCCTAAAGCCTTACTGCTTGCTCTCACATCATACATCCACCAAAGTTGGGCCTCCCTCACTTCCAGCTTGCCTTAGATTAGTTTTCTATGATTCCTCTCATGGCCCATCCTCTCCATGTACCACAACCACCTCAGTCTTCAAAGCTGAATGTGTGCAAAGATATCTGGATCACCATATAGATCCTGGAGTTCTCCATTCTTATTAAGTGTTTCTAGAGAGGCTTTGAAACTTTTGTGTCTTCTGTAATAAAAATAAACATCAATTCCCATGAGCAATTTTCATCTTAATATCTGTGTCTATATCATTTCTTGGTGTAATCACACTACTCTGTTCACTTCTAGCCACTCTTCATTCTGTCTTGCATTTGCTGTATTGAAAGGTTTTAGCTAAATTCGTTGGTAACCTTTGAAATTCCTCCAGAGTACCTGTTGATTGCTGACAGCATCTTCGCTGTAATCAATGCTTCATTAGCATTAGCCAGATTGGAAATCATATCTCCTGGGCTGGTATTTATTTTCCTTATGGTGAACTCAAGAACCTGGACAAATAGATGTACCAGGAGTGGGTACTCTGGTTGTCTCTCTCAGTTCTTTATCAGTTTTTAAACTATCAGATCCACATTGTCCCACCTTGACTTTATAGTGGGTTTCTTTCACTATCATCACCAACCAACCTTATTAGTTTGTATTGGGTTTCTATCTATGACTTGCAGACCTTGTACATTTTCTCTATATCAACTCTGTCACTGGCTTGTCTGAAGTCTATGTATGTATGGTGCTGAATCACATTGTATCCAGTAGGCTTTTCCAACATCTGTCTAGCCGAGAAAATGTGGACAGCGATTGATCTTCCTTGTCTGAAACCATTCTTATATAAGCAAATTTCCTTTCCTGCCCATTGTGTGAACCTTTTGCTGTTAGCAATGTAAAGGACCTAGTAAACTGCTCCTAATAGTCCTGTTTTATTGCCTAAATTTCTGATCGAGTTAGTTCTTCTTATGCTGCCCCCTCTGGTGAGTATAGGTGCAATTCATGCTTCTCCTTAAATGCTTCATTGCTCTCTAAGAGCCCTAAAGTGTCAAGACCATCTTTTTAGGACTATTTTATCACTCACAAGATTCCCTCACCCATCTCTTATGAAGTCTGATCATGGTGTGGAAGCTGTTTTTTTTATTTTGCTCAGTAAATGGCATTCCATTTCCTTTGTTCAATCGTTTTCTTTCCTTTTTTTTTTTCTCCTACAGTTCGTAGTAGTACCTTTGTCAGTTTGTTAGAGGTACCTTGTACTTTTGCTTATATAAATCCCTGGCCTACTGAGTGTCTTTCTGAGGGGTTCGGTACCATGCAGGGATAGCTCTGTCAGTCCATTACCCAACTGGAGATTTGGAATGTAGTGGGATCGAACCCCGGTCCTTTATTTTTTAATTTTTTTTTGGCAAATAATTATTTATTTGAAAATAATATGTGTTCACATGAAAAAAAAACCAGGCAAGCACTAATTGGAGATTGGAGGAAAGGCCATATTCAAAGACAAAACAGCTGCTACTTTTCAGATTCAAATATCAGCAAGAGTGGCTTCAGAGCAATTCAGTTTGCCATGTTCAGTTTTATCATATATTAATATAGAAAAGAACAACTGAAAACACTTAAGTTTAGTCTTTGCTATCATGATCCAACCTTGCCCTACTAAATGAATGGATTAAACAGGCAACATCTGACTCCAACCATATCATGCTAGGAACTGATGCGGACAAACATAGTATGTCAATACTTCGTCCATAAATAAATTTGATGAAAATCTAACACCTCTCTTTCATCGATCTATCCCCACAAATTCATCAATTCATAGCACCGGTTTTGCCTTATAATTAAATGAAGAATAGTTTTTACTGATTTCAAAACCAATAATACATAATTTTTCATTATAAACATCATAATCAATTATAAATACACTGTCAAAAATAACACGTATTTTTAATGTTTTTTTAGTGTGCAGGGTGTATAAGTGAAAGAAAATTAGGTAAAAGAGTTAATTCATTTCCAATGAAAGACATCACTACCAGTAGAAATGCTCTTAACACAGTTGATAGGAAACAAGATGCTCCAGTGAGTATACATTTTCATAAACTTCATATTTTGCCATAAACCAATCGAGGATTATTTTAAAAATTCTACTAGAGCAAGTCAAAAGTTTGTTCATTTTTTAAAAATGTATTTAAAACTAAGTATCAAAATGATTAATCCCTAGTTCTGTAAATGTCAGTTCACTGCTCTCTGAGAAAAACTATAAGACAAACGTTCCCTTCCACACTGAGAGAATGAGATCACCACAAATGTGGCTCACTTTTTGGTCGCTAAATTTTTTAAGCAATGTTTGAGTATCATATACGAACATTGTAGTAACACCTTTTACTTTGCAGACAGCATTAGCTGGGTTATAACAACTTTTATATTAATGACAGTGAATCACCCACATAAAAAAAAAAATTAATTCACTAATTTGAAATTTTATTTATGAAACAGTATACTATTTACGCAAGGAAATTTATTCATATACTAAACTCTCAACTAAGAAATATTAAGGTACAAATAGTAATGATGTATTAAGGCTTAATATTTCAGTAAAAAAACTGTTTTTTGGCCTTATTTTATAAAAGCCCAACAAAGATTTTTGTGTTTTCCTGGTATCTATAATTAATGAAATAAAAATAAAAATGACAGTCCTGTGAAGAATACACTAGGAGGTTGTAGAATGCTCAGTATAAATAATACTTGAAAAAAAATGCAATAGTAATAATGTACTAGGTTTGGAGAATACTGACTAAGAATTATATTAATGGATAATTAATGGACACATTAATCTAAAATGATTTTTGATTTATAAGAATAATTTTCTACAATGCTTTGTCGACTCCAAAATTTCTTTTGAACATTATTTTAGATGTCAATTCCAATAATAAACTGTATATAATATATCACTATTACTCAGCACTTTAAGAGATATTCATTTCACAACATTGTTAAAGGGGTCCATGAAAATCATGGTGAAATATTCCCTGAAAGCTCTTTTTTTTCATTAAATTGCTTTCAAGTAATGTGTTACATTATTATCACTAGGCTGATAATGTGATTAACTTTAGCTGTGTGTAGAAAATATTTTTTTGTTTGTCACTGAGTTTGGAAGACACCCTATAGCACATCTACTTTTGTGATTTGAGTAGTTGACTTATCATGGGGTTGGGTGGGATTTAAAACCACATCAAACCAGAATATCCATCTTACCAGAAACAGAACATTCTTACCTATTATTAAAGTTCTGCCCCTATATGAGCTGTAATGGTAGGTTTTTTTTTAAGAATGTTTTTTCCTGACCATTCCTGACAAAACATTATAAAATAAACAATACCATGAGATAAGGACTTTCATGTTGGACTTCTTGTCCTTGTTGTGTTGCAATAGTAAAAAATTAATAAATGTAATACAGTGGAGTTCCAATTATCCGAGCTGATTCGGTTGAGATGATTGAGAACTGTATGTAAGGAGATTTTGAAGTTTAAAACAAGGAAGTTACAAACAAAGTCAACATTTTTTAGAGCAACGTTAATATTTATTAGCTAATTTTTATTATCTTATTTCATTGAATCAAGCTTTGAGATAAATAAATACATTTGTACATATGTATTTCATTTTTTATCAGATAACCATAAAAAAATTCTTTTTTAAATACATTTATTTGTAATTTTTTTTTTATTAGAAATTTGTATTTAATATTTACCGTTATTTATTGTAAAAAGGTATTACAATATTTGAAACTTTTTTTACTTATCTATAAGGTGTATGAACTCATTTTGAAATTTTAGCAAAATAATAGATCATATACAATTGAATTCCATTCTTACATATGTTCTTTTATTTGTTAAACCTCATTGACTGGGATCCAATGATAATAGGGACAGGAATACACTAGTAGTATTGATGTGGATCATAGTTAATCTAAGTACTTAAGATATTGTCAAATCAAAATTGAAAAGCATAATTGTGAAGTAGGATAAATAAATGTTATTTCCTTTAATATATAAATCATGAATATGATCTCATAAAGACATTTTTAAATTGTTTCAGCTCTCTGGTCTTCGCAAATTGATGCTGTTTATTCATATTATTGCAATAACTGCTATAACTGGATCTGTGGTCATAATAATAGCTTTGGCACCCATAGAAACACAGTGGAATACTTTGAAAAATAAATTGATACCTACTTAAGAAAAACAAAAACATTTTTGTTGGTATCTCATAAATTCAAAATTATAATGAGATGTGAAGGGTATTATGGTACAAATGCATGATGGCATAGGAAAAAAAAAGAAAAATATATTAAGTTTAAAATTTCTATTATCTGTGATTTTACTCCAAAATCAAAGATGTCTGACGACTGTAAAATGGTAAAAGTATGAAGAGCTCCAAGAGAATTAATCTGAAAAATAAAATAAATAATACCTGAATTAACAAATTCTTAGCCCCATCACACACTGGCTATTAACATTAATACTAGAATATTTTGGCCATCTCCAACAGCATTCTCTGTGAGATTGGTTTTGTTTTGTACTGTTACTATCCAAAAGAAGTTCCTGAAATCTTGGTCGACACATATTCCCATATGTCATCCCATAGGCACTTATTCTTATTCCATTGGGTAGATTTCATTTGACTATTTTAAAAGAGTCCAATCCTTAAAGCCAAACATTTGTATTGTATGAATCAAAGGATTTTTTGGAGCATGGTTTTAGCGCAATACAATATTAGCTGGCCTCTCATATGGGTATTAAGTTCAGATTAAAAACTATTGGATGAAAATATGATTATAGGTGATACATGATTTCTATTTACCTGGGAACCAAGATCTATTCATTGCCAACTTCTAACTAGTATTTACCTATAATGTTGTGAGATACTGGTGGTACATCTTGTATTATGGCCTTAACTAACTAACATCATCATGAATGATAGTGTTGTTTATTATAATCCACATTCTTCTCTAGGAACACCCTCAGAAAGTATATTTTACTAGCAGTTGGTCTTTTTAGTCAAAAACCACACAGAAAAGCATATTTGCATTTCCACAGAACAGGATATAAAAGTGTTCTATTCTGTTTAGTTGACATATAATCTTCAATCAATTTATGCATTTGTACTCTCTATAATACTAGCTTCGTTTTTGAACCATGGCGCCTGCTATGCCACAAGAACAGTTACTTAATTATTTTATTTTTTAAAGATTACCTTAACAGAGCCATCATTATCACGTGGTTCCTAGTCATCTTTTCCCCCCATGTTTATCTTCTCTATTGCTTCCATTTAGAAGACTTTTAAAATATTTTTTCTATACATCCAATAACTTCACATTTACTGTGAGTATATTACTGCCCTCATCTTGGTGTAGACATGATTTCAGCTTGAAAAGCTTTCGGGTTAAGTTTATCTTCATTGAGAACTATCGGCATCAATAATCAGATATTCATTATGAATGTATCGTTTGTTTGTTGAGTAAAAAGAATAAATATTTGAAGAAATGAAAACTCCTTGTTCAAACAATTGTCCGATGGGAATTTTAAAAACTGTATTATCCACAATATATGAGATATCAGTATATTTCCAAGAATTATTGATTGTAAAGATAACTGAGATAAAATTTGTACAATTAACTTGTAGTAAAATTTATTTTCTTATGAAATAACTACTTGGATAGTTTAATATCCAAGATATGTAGCTTAATAATATTAAAATGTTAACGATTATTTAGACATTTATTTTTAATAGAATGATTTAATCAATGTTCATTTTTTTAAATTGACATCATTTTAATCCAATATTTATAAGATGTCAATATTTGTTATAGTGTTTTATAATATTATGTATAAATTGTAATATTTATTTGTAAAAAAAAAATCCCCAAAACAATTTTTTTAACTTTTGTTATCTTATATAAAAGAATATGAAATTGGAAGATACTAGTTATATGGAATAACAGCAACAACTATGTATTGAATGTGCAATATTTGTGTACCATTATTATTATTTACAACAAAAGGGATTTGTTTCAGTATTTAAAGTAAACAAATATTTTATATAAATTCATTGATGTTTATATTTACACACAATGTATGTATACATGTATTAATGCAATACACTCATGGGTCTGTTTCTCGCAAAGAAGGATAATTAATTTTTTTTCTGAGCCAAGGTTTCTTGATGTTTGCCAGTCAAGTTATAAATATTACTTTCCCTTTTTAATTGTTTACCTCTATGATCCAGGGGCTACTCCCTAGATGGAAAAATTGTGAACTGAAGGTTTTTTTCTATATTCAACTATATTAGAAGTCCTCAATTTTTGTTATGAGCAAATTAGTGCCATGGAAGGGATGGGATCTCTTAAATTATGCTCTGTTACTCACATAATTGCTTAAAGCAGCAGTAGGATCATAATAACATTAAAAAAATATTTATAATTACAGATTTATGCTTAATTATCAGATTGTTACTACCAAGTTCTAGCTGGGGGGAAGGTCGCTTTTACAACCCAACATTTTCACCTGATAAAACTGAGAATGTAATTTGTAAATATGTAACAGGGTACTTATAAATTTCACCACATATGTGTGGGCTGATATGAGTGCCCACTGGATCGCAGAGAAGAGCCATTGGAAAAGAAAAGGAAAATGTATTTAACCTGATCAAAATCCATCAAAAATATTAATAATACTTCTTTACAAGCAGAAACAACATAAGTATTGAATAAACGAACCTATATTTTTTTTTTCAAATGTCAAGACAGATTATTATACTATAATATTAAAGGTACAAAACAATCTAGGTTCGCATTTACTACTCTAGTATACTGATAATAATATATTTAACAGATGTTCGTTCAACCAATTATATTCACTAACACAATGGACTGATTGGGAATGACATTAAGATAAGTAAGTGTTAATGGCTTTAACTTTTGAAGCTTGAACGTTTTAGAAAAACTACCACAAAAAAAAATATAATGGGACACTAAGGTTTTTTGTTAAACATAATCATTTATTTTATCAATATATTTTTTTATGACATTGATCAAAATAATAATGCTTAATACAGTAATTTGTTGAGAGTTCTCTTGATTTTAATTTATTATTATAAAAAATCATTACATAAATTTATTCTTTTGCAGATAGTTGTTTGCTGCATGTTGCTTTTGATGGTTTTATAGTGTTTTTAGGATTTTGACATTAGTTTTTTTCGTGAAGATATCTTCTTAAAAGTCACACAGAAAAATCATTTATTTTAAGAAAAATCCTCAGAAAAATATAAATATATAACCACATACAATCACGTCTTCTTAGCAAAAATAATATAGACAACATACATGTTTGCTTGCTGTATTTCACCTTCATAAGGAGAATCGATTAATGTGAGCCCAGACTTGGTTTCATGAATTAGCCAGGAAATATCTATTGGTATCTATATATGTAGATTTGAGCAAAATAATGAAAGAACCTCATTGATAATTAATTATAAAATTAACAGCCTCTGGCAGGATGTTCAACTGTATCACAGAATGTAATAGACACAAAAATTCTGCTGTATATCTCACGCGAAATTGACAGATTTAAAGTTCAAATTTTGTATACCAATTAAAGTAAGCAATGAATTTAACAGAAAATTCAAAATAATTAGGAGATGAAAAAAATTGTGTAAAAAATAGTAAAGTGTGGTAACTGAATTATTTAATTTGTTATATAATACACCTCAGGATTATAAATTATCCTGACTAATTCTTTGAACATAGCACTTTTGTTAACTGTGATCATCAATATGCCTCTCTGGGTAGAAATTTCAGTTTTTAATCTCAAGAAGTACTAGTCTCAGTCTTTTTCTTTTGTGGTAGAGTTATGTATGAATTGTGTGAGCTGTGAATTAGAATTTTTGAAAGGCACATTTTAGCATAAGTTATCAAATGTGTAAAATATCACTTTCACTTTGATTATTGATTGAATATCAATACACTTTGATTACACAGGCCATCAGATGTTTTGGTGCCGGAGTATTTGGAGCTGATTTCATATGAATTTGATGCCCTGAATTCAAATATGGCATTAGTTTTTACCTAGGAACTCAAATTTCTAAGATATCATAAGACATTTTAGTGAAATGTATGTTACATTATTTTAAGTTAAATCGATGGATCGAATAAAAAATAAAAAATCCAGAAATTTTATTATATACAAAGATAGAGGAAAAAGTCCTCAAAACCAACAAGTCACTCAACACTTCGAAAGCTTCTTTTCTGTGACATTCTTGAATGCATTTTGGAACAGTCCCTTTTTAAACTCCAGCAGTAATCTGCCATTATCCACGGATCCCATTTTCCTATGTAGCGGGGGGGGGGGCTTCATGGTTTTAATATCCTGGTGAAATCTTTCACCTTATTCTTCACTGGTGTTTCCTAAATTTTCAGGAAAGCAGTCTAAGTAGCTGTATAAATAGTTCACCTATTTATACTCATGTCTCACTCATCTAAGGGATTTGAAACTGTTAAGCATATTTTTTACCAGTTCAACATAGTTTTCACCTTTGCGTTTGTCCAGAAAATTTCTGACAACTGCAAGTCCAGGCTTTTTGTTCAGCCTCATTCATCAAATTTACGAAGCCAGGATCCTTAATAAGTTGTCTTATTTGTGAACTGTGAAATATTCCTGCTTTAATTGTTTCTGTAATCAACTGGGGCATTTCCCTCCCTATATATGAAAAGCAGGATCCGTTCTTATCAAGAGCATTTACAAACTGCTTCATAAGACACAACTTTATATGCAGTGGAGCAAAGATGATTTTCTCTTCTTCAACTAAGGGGTCGTTAATGACATTCTTTTCCCTAATGTTCAAGTTTTGTCTCCTAGGCCACTCTTTTCCCACCCAGTGGTGTGTTTTGTCTCTGCTATCCGAGAGGCACAAGAAGCAAGTTGGTGTGGCCACTTTCCTGTCCAAGGAGAAAGATTATCATTTTTAAGTACACACAAATCACCTACTTATGTTTATGATACTTTATATTCTCCAAGACCAAAGCTATGGCCTTATATTCTGGTTGACATAAGACTGACAATATGGCAAACATACAGGAATCAATGTGGTTTAGAACTGCACTTAAAAAAAACAACTCTGATCTAAAAAAGTAACTGATGAAAAACTGATTTCATATTTAGATTCAGCACCCTAAATATAGCTAAAATCAGTTCTAAAATCCTAGGCACCAGAATTTTTTTTCTTGTAGGGCTGTGTTATCGATTAATTGATTCATTATAAATGAAAACAAGACTTATTTGTAATTACAATAGATCAGAAATTCATTGAATGATTTATAACAATTATTTGTATATTATTATTACTTGTACATAAGTAAATATTTATGATTTGCGAATCTTACAAATGTATAGAACAAAAAAAATAGTTGTAAATCAAATGTTACATTATATAACAGTATTTCAAATGTGTTGTACCTGTATTTTTATAAATAAATGTTAATAATACGAACTGTGAGTCTTATTAAACTTTTACATAAATCTTTATTCTGTTAATAATCATCTGGTTATACATATTATTGTATTGTGATTGTGGCCCAATTATTATTCAAATTAAACTGTACCTGTTTGGAATAGTACAATTTTTGGATTATACTGTTACTACTGAGTATCTAAACTAGCATTTTATCATATATTGCATACTATTACAGCAAAAAGGTACTTGTGAACTAGAAGGGTACAATAAGTAGTGTCAATAAAGAAGGTACTTGATTACTATCTACCAGTAAAAATATAATTTTACCAAGTTAGTTATTAAACTAAAGGCAAATTGAAATTTTGAGCTAAGTCATTAAGAAATCATTTAGTACCAATCTAAAGAAAAACAGTTACCTAAAAAATTAAATTGTCTTCACAAGGCATTAAAAAAAAAAGAACTTGATTAAGTTGGACCAGAATTACACAACTTTTATATTTATATTGTTGCAGATGGGTTCTCTATATTCTCCAACCATTAATAATACCAAGAATGCTGTACTTAAAAATATAATCTAAAGTAAAATCAAGGTAGAATAATGCACGATCATGACAAAAAATAACCACAATTTATTCATCTATATAATACACTATCACAACAAATCACCACCAAACTATATACACATTGTATGAATAATGTAGAAGGAACATCTATCATTTAGAATTTGCTATTAAACAAATCATTATTTTACTCATCCAAATATGAAATTTGGTAAATCATTTGAAAAACAAAATAAAGTAAAATTTAATTACTTACTATATACTAAAAAGCAGATGTAGATAATAAATAAGATTAATGAAAAAGATCCGTAACCAATTTCTAAAAAAATTGAATAACATAGCAAAACATTGATTTTAAAGAAACTGACAAAATATAATATTCATTAGTCAAAATATATAGAAGAGGACGTATGAGTAATGGTAAAAAAAAATTCATAATATATTTTAGAATAAAAATATAAAAAAATGAAAAGTTCCATTTTCAGTCATTATCATTTACTTCTCAGCATCATTTACAAACAATTTACAATTAACAACAATTTCGTTAACAATTAATATCTAATAATACACAAAAGGCATGAAATGAATGCTATACACAGCACCAATCACAAGTTCACTTTGTGTATTATTTTATCAAATATGTACCGTACCGTCAATCTCATATTCCATTTATTAAAATCTTTTTCCAAAGAACATATTTAATATAAATAAAAACTTGAAATTCTATTTTGCAAATTCAGACTAAATTTAAGACTAGTGAATACAGTAAAACCTCATTTTTTATATGACATTGCACAATGTGACAAAAAGAAAACCAATGTTATATTATGCTCTACTTGAACATTTAATTTACTTACTTCATATTAGGTCAAAATAAAATTATATCAGTTCCAAGAAAACTAGATGAGAAATGGGTTAGTTCGTGAGGTCAATTTAGAATGCAGTACTATAAGTCAAATATGTTATCAATTTTGATACATTTGCACAGAAATTTACCGGTTTCCTCAAATCGTTTTTTATGTACTAAGGGTTATTTTTAGGAAAACAATTTAAAACAATTCAAATTGTACAAAAAACAATTATTTGTATACAATTGGGATATTTTCATTTCATAAGTACACCAGTATGCTATAAAAACGTTTTAATGTAAATCAAATAGACATTTTACATGGAAAGAATATTCTAAAGGAATATTTTAAGCATTAGCCACTTAAATCAAATCATTACAAGGTTATGTTATTACTGAGTTAAGGTATCCTTCATTGACCCCTCTTACTTTTCCATAGAATTATATATATATATATATATATATATATATATATATATATATATATAGAATCCAAGCAAATATAACATTTTAGAACCAGTGAAGAATCATTGTAGAATATATATACATACATATGTATGTATGTATTGTAACTATATTTTTATGATCAATGGAATATGCATAAAAATAAGGTTGTGGACCTCAGGCATGAAAAGATGTAGACAAGAGATCAATTGACCAGGAAAAACCAAGCATAGTTGGTGGGGGAAGGTGTGTGGCCAAAGCAGGCAGTTTGTTTGTTATTGGCAGACGTTTGGTAGGAGTTCGTTAGAAGCAAGTGTGTGAGAGCCAGCATGGGAGTATGAAAATAAATAAATATGTGTAGAAGAGACCACCCAGCCCCCAACAATGAACAATGTATCCAAGTTATTATATATCATTTTTCACATTAGGTATTTAAATTGTACCTGGCTTTCTATAGCCAATTATGTTAACATGACATATTTAAAATGGAAAACATTATGCACTACAACAAATAATACCCTGAGATCATATAGAATGAACTTTTTATAAATTTCCTTTTACTGAAATGAATAAGCAAGTACAATTTTACCAAAACAAGTTATATTATATAAATATATATTACACTTGTTAAAAATGTAGCATAATTACAGGTTTTATGGTCTCTTGTTTTATTGTATGTTGTATAGCAAATGTCAAATATAATTAACAAAAAAAATTATATGTTGAGAGGTAACAAACGCCTAGAGCTAGAGCTAATCACACTATTGCTATTGAGCCAACTACCAACCTTCAGTCAGTCCTATCTTTTCATTAAGAAGTCTTGTACGTCATCACCATGGATTTATTTATTTATTAAAATCACAGCTTAATTAACTTTTATGGAGTTTAACCAAGTTTGAGGTAACTAATTTTTTTGTACATAAAAATCCAACCTCTAGTCAACACAGTAAAAAATATACCATAGATTATCATAAGAACTAATACAAATGCTTAAGATTGTCAAGCTTATTTTTGAAAATCAATGCAAAATTAATTAATTAAGCTATGTTAGCCACCCACTTGTTAAAAGCCACCCACCCAGGTACCAACAAGCTGCCCTGTGAAAAAAAATACAATTTTTGTGGAATAAAATAAGAATTTTGGCTTATTTTTGTATAGTTAGCCAGTTTATCAATATTTTATGCTATGAAGTTGATGCAGAGAGCAGCATAAGTATAAAAGTTTTTAACTCCATTAGAGGCCATGGGCACTTTGTTTTTGTTGAAGTATAAACATTATTTCATTGTAAAATCGATATTTTTCTGTTCACTCTATTATAACCTCGCGAACCTCTGTGTGTTAACAGTAGTAACCTCTGTGAGGGTTATAGAATTAAGTTTAACCTAGTTTGCTGTACATTGTGATACCGCTAATTAATGTTGTGTTCATTAAAAGTATAAAATTGAATCAGTGGGTAATTCTTTTCAAATTACATAAACAGGTTATGGGCCCAGCATGAAGTTAAAAGGAAATACCCAAATGAAGATTTGAAAAGACGTTAGTGCTCTGAGGTACGTTCTTTTTTTTTTCTCTTAATTATGGAGTCCAAATCAATCATGATTCCTCAGATTGCTCTGTTAGAAGGGAAGAGCAACTGGGAAAACTGGAAGGTGAAAATAACAATGGGATTGAAAATGATATCGAGGGCAATAGAAATAATAGATGGAACGTACACGTGTCCTTTAGACCCTGATAAAACTGATAACAATGCTGTGAAGGCTTATGAAGCAGCTTTAGCTACATTTAATAAAATTGACAACCAGGCACTACTAGTTATGTCCAATAACATGACAGAGGAGATGTTTGAAAAAGTAAGACGTCATGAGTCTAGTAGAGATATGTGGTTGGGACTTTGTCAACTTTTTGATACATTTTCAGAAGACAGAATATTTGATTTGTATAATAAATTTTTTGAAAGTAAGTGGTTGCCAGATGATGACGCTGTTACATTCATTACTAGAATTTCCAATGCATGGAAACAGTTGCGAGGGGAAATTGATAAGCAACCTGCTGATAATAAAGATATTTTACTAAATGTAAAATTTTAAAATCCCTTCCTGACAAATTCAAATCCTTTACTGCTGGATGGAGACTCATAAATGAAGGGAACAGGAGTCTAAATAATCTTACCCAAAAATTATGTACTTTTGAGAGCAACCTGGGTGATAGTTGTTCAGAAGAAGTTTTGGTTGCTAAGGGGACCACTGCTCAATTTCATAAGCATGTTTGGAATAAAAATAATTTTCATAAAACCTCAATAATTTGCCACTACTGCGATAAAAGGGGTCACACAGTTCAGAGATGTCGGCTTTGGCTTGCCGATGGCAAACCGCCTAAGCCTGCTAAAGCTAAATTTCCTCAAAATAATTCAAGTGAAGGTGCAACTCTATTAACAGTTACCTCAGAAGTTTTTGCATCGGAGACTTATAGTGAGGCTTGGTATGTGGACAATGGAGCGACACATCACATATGTAGCAGACGGGAATGGTTCACAAGTTTTCAATCATTTACAGATGACCATGTAATTATTACGGCTGATGGCTCTCAAGTCAAGGCGCTGGGCAAGGGATCTATTTTAATTGAAGCTGCGTCCAACGGCCATTGGAAGAGGTTTGAACTCACTAATGTCTGGCTAGTTCCGGGTATTTCTAAGAATCTTTTTTCACTTTTAGCGGCTCAAGATCATAGGCCACAGAGTAAATTTGAATCCACTGCAGTTAGCTGTAAATTATTTGAAGGCAAAGAAACTCTTGTGTCACGGAATCGTCAATTTGGAGGTGGTCTCTATAATCTAGCCATTAGGGTGGTACCCACAACAGAGAGCTGTAAGTTAGAAAATAACAATCTATCTACTCCTATCAAAGACCATAATTTATTACAGCTTTACCATGAAAGGATGGGTCATCAAAACAAACGGCATGTGAAGGAAGTAATTAAAAGAGAACTCAATTTAGACTTAACTCTTGATGGTGAACTCTGTGAGGGCTGCATAAAAGGAAAAGCTCATAGACTCAAGTTTGGACGTCGGAAAAGAGCTGAGAAAACTGGTCAGGTTATAAACACTGATGTATGTGGTCCTTTTATTCCTTCGAAAGGTGGTTTTAAATATTTTCTCGTATTTAAGGATGATTTTTCAAAATTTAGAAAAGTTTATTTTATTAAAACCAAGGATGAAGTATTTCAAAAATTGAAGGAATTTTTAGCTGAAGTTACTCAATTAGGTCATAAAGTAATGTGCATTCAATGTGACAATGGCGGAGAGTTTAAAAATGAAAGAGTAGAAAACTTCCTCAAATCAAAAGGTATTGAAATAAGATATACTATGCCATACACGCCACAACAAAATGGCTGTGCTGAGAGAGAAAACCGCACCATTGTAGAAACTGCAAGAGCCCTCATGCACTCAGGAGAAGAATCTCTACCTAAAGAGCTATGGGCAGAAATGATTAACGCTTCAGCCTATATATTAAATCGAACAGGTCCATCAAAAGAAAAAGGAAAATCCCCATTTGAACAGTGGATGGGTATAAAACCGGGAATCAAAAATCTTCGTGTTATAGGATCCAAATGTTGGGTCCATGTACCTAAAGAAAATAGAAGAAAATTTGATAAAAAGGCTACTCAAGGAGTACTTGTTGGATATGATGGGGACAATGGATACCGAGTCTTCTCAAATAATAAACTAATTAGATCAAGAGACGTCATATTCCAGGAGTCACTCAAAGCACCGATATGTGAAAAATCTTCATTTCATCCAATTGAAGGAAAAGGTATTGACATATATTGTGAAGAGGATCCAGAAGAACATAAGGAAGAAGAAGAAGGAGAATCTAAAGATGAAGAAAATGAAGATCTAGAAATAGAAGATATAGTGTGGAAAAGAGGCGTAAATCTGAGGGGTCAGGATAAAATTAATAAACCTAAATTTATGGATGATTATGTCAACATCGTCGAAGGGAGTGAAGTTGTGCCATTGGACTTGTACAATGCGATGAACAGTGAGGAAGCTGAGGAGTGGCGAAAAGCCATGGAAGAAGAAATGACTTCTTTAAAAGAGAACAAGACGTGGACTATCTGTGATTTGCCTCATAATAAGAGAGTTATTCCTTCAAAATGGGTTTTCAGCAAGAAATATAAACCTGATGGAAATTTAGAAAGATATAAAGCGAGGCTAGTGGTAAAAGGATTTGCACAAAAGAAAGGTCAAGATTTTGGAGAAACCTTCTGTCCAGTTGCTCGTCAAACCACTGTCAGAACAGTAATCAGTATTGCTGCCAATGAAGATATGAGTCTTCATCAGTTTGACGTATCGACTGCATTTTTAAATGGAGAACTCAAGGAGGAGATCTATATTCAGCAACCAGAAGGCTTCAATGACAACTCAGGGAAGGTTTGCAGATTACATAAAAGCCTATACGGGCTCAAACAGGCTCCACGTTGTTGGAACGAGAAGATAAAGAATTTCCTAGTTAGCATTGGCTTTCAAATTAGCTCAGCAGATCCTCGCCTATTTATCAAAGATGTAAATGGTAAAAAGATTTTGTTATGTTTGTATGTTGACGATGGATTGATCGCTGCTTCGGATGAAAGGGAAGCAATGGAGATCTTAGACAAATTAAAACAGGAGCTCAAAATCAAGACTAAACTAGCTGATTTCTACCTTGGACTAGAGATTAACAGGAGCAAGGAAGGTATCAAAATAAGCCAATCTTCTTATATTAGGAGACTTCTCAAAACATTCCAGATGGAAGAGTGTCGACCTGTTAGTACTCCGATTTTAAAGGATGACTTTGACAATGAAAAGGAACACGTAAACATCAAGACAACGAATTTTCAATATAGAGAAGCTGTGGGTTCACTTATGTATTTGATGATATGTACAAGACCAGATATTGCTTATTCCATCAACATAGCTTCTAGAATGCTTGATAATCCTTCCGATAGTGACATAACCAGGGTCAAACGAATATTTCGTTATTTAAAAGGGACTTCTGAACTTGGAATATTGTACAAGAAAAACCATAGAAGCGGAATTCTTCAATGCTATTCTGATGCAGATCTTGGTGGTGATAAATTAACTGGCAGGTCTACAACTGGCATTGCTTTTCTGTATTCGGGTGGTGCCATATCATGGTCTAGTAAAAGACAGAGTTCAGTATCCATCTCTACCACTGAAGCTGAGGTCATCGCTGCAAGTGAGGATACAAGAGAGATGGTTTGGCTTAAAAGGCTTCTTCAAGAGATGACTGACTTTAAAGAAGGTACGCTTTTTGTCGATAATAATGCTGCCATTAAATTAGCAGAGAACCCTGTGTGGCACAAACGTACAAAACATATATCCATTCGCCACTTCTTTGTCAGAGAAAAGGTTCAAGAGGGAGAAATTCATATCCGGAGAGTGGATACGCAAAATCAACTTGCTGACGGATTAACGAAGCCTGTGCTAAGCCCAAGACTTAAGAAGCTAAATCAAGATTTAGGACTGTTTTAAAAAATTCTATTTATCTATTGAATTAAATTTATTAGGTTGAATTATTTTACAAGTAAATTATGAAGGAAGGTGTTGAAGTATAAACATTATTTCATTGTAAAATCGATATTTTTCTGTTCACTCTATTATAACCTCGCGAACCTCTGTGTGTTAACAGTAGTAACCTCTGTGAGGGTTATAGAATTAAGTTTAACCTAGTTTGCTGTACATTGTGATAACGCTAATTAATGTTGTGTTCATTAAAAGTATAAAATTGAATCAGTGGGTAATTCTTTTCAAATTACATAAACAGTTTTACCACAACTTCCATCTATTATTCTTAAGAAGTCAACAGTTTATTTTTTGTATGCCTACTTCCTTTTGGACTTTAACAATATCTTTTTGCATGGTTTCCCACTCTTTATCAATGATTAAGAGGATATGATGAATGGAACCCATTTCTAGAGAGTAACCCAACTAAATAGTTTTAAAAAATATTAAAATTATCTTAAAAAGACAGTCCCAGATTCTGATTAAGCCAGTGGAAGGGGCACAAGCCTATATACTGGGTGCAGCCTGGCAGCACTCCAAGGTCAAACACAGTTTGTAGGGAAAGGGTGCATAGTTATAATGAATTCCCAGCTAACTGTATTACATAATTTCAGATCTTTGTAAATTACCCTAGATTCTTAAGTTAGTTTCATAACATGTTTATGGAAATATTCAATAGTTTTTGAATAATGTATACATGTCAATAAAAATACAAGTTTACTTCGTATGTAAATATATTTGGAAAAACGTTTATTACTGCCTAGTCAGCAGTGTTTTAAAAGATTGTTTTGGGCCATACCAAGCCCCTACCTACTAAGTGGGAATGAAAGTTGGATAAGCCTCTCAGGTCAGAGGGAACATCGAACTTAGAGAGCTAAACCAACACCACCAACCTAAAATCGACTGTTAATCATGAGTCAATATTTCTTTATTTATTAATCCACTTATGGTCCTTCATTGGCTGTAATAAATACATTGTTTTTTATGTTTGTAAATAGGATACACATTAGTAAAAGCTTAGAAAAGTTAAAAACTTTTCCTGGAACAACACAATAATATGCTACACAGAATATTATGAAAATAACATAAACTTTAATAGGAAATATTAATTTATTCTAAAAAAATGAAATAAAATAAGCAGCAGGTTTCACAGATACCTTACAAAATATATTCATAGATTTTCCATGGCATATATTGATAGTTGAAATTTACATAAATAAAAAACTAAAGAAATAAACAAAACAGCATTATAATATTCAATAAAGTAACAGTACTAATACTTAATAAGGTATTTAAATCACAAAAGGGTTGATTTATAAACTATGCAATAATATCCATTATAGTAGTTAAAGTTACTGTTTTTACTTCTCTTTTAAATTGCCTGGCATTAATATGGAAGGAGCCAGTGATTGCTGTCACTCTTGATTCAGTATTCCATCTTTGTACACTATCACAATGAAGTCACTTACTGTCATAGGTAAGCTTAACAGTAGATTTTCAAAATGTCTGTAAAATCATTTTAATTTACTCACATTAATTAAACATTTGTGCAATTAAATAGATATGGTCAACCTGAGTATTCAAACACATTAATATAAAACATATAATTGAAATGAGACAAATAAAAGAATTCTTTTTATGACAACATTTAAGATACACCACTCATACCTATCATGTTTTTGAATAATGTTGTAAATTTATTATTTTCAAAAACTTTTAATAGGAAAAACTGATACGAAATCAGAGTGAGATTTGTGTTTTTCTCACTAATTCTAAAACTTCATTCAGTTAATCCTCTATTGTTGATAATAGTAAACATCAACATGATCATTTTATCTTTACAAATTTATTCTCCCAATTCAGTTTTGGATTCCTATAAAGTAGTGTCTAACGGTAGTTGGTTATAACTGTAAAATAGTGCCCCTAGTAGAAGATGAAAGAAGTCAACGCTAGGCTGCTCGAACTTTATAATTGCTTGAAATGACTATCAGGAGAGCAATCAAAACTTACACGGAACTTTGCACGAGAACACCAGGATCGGAAGGTCGAGAGCAAACCAAAAAGAGCGAGAACCACTGTATTCATGAAGATGCATGTTCTTTGAAAACACTCTTCTACTGTTTCTGAGACGGCAAAGTGACTTCAAACGGTTTGTGGCAGCTGGTCAGTACTGAGATTGTTCATAGAAGAGGACATGCTGAAATTAATTAAAGATACAGAAGGGCAGAAACAGGGCCAATGCTCACCGTAGGTCATTGGAGATCTTTCCTGAAATTTTCTTCAGAACACCGACGAGTCTTATTTCACTCTCCATGCTCCAGATGGACGCCTTAGATTTTATGGAAGGCCTGGTGAATACGCACTATGAGCCTTGCAATATTTCTGAAAGGATTCAATTTGGTGGTGGCTCAATGATGGTGTGGGGAGGGATTTCTTCAGATGTAAAAACAGATCTTTACATCTGTAATAGAGAATCACTTAATGAAAATTTACAAGTAACAGACATTTTACAAGATTACGTGATATCATACATGCCATTTATCAGTGACAACTTTTGTTTAACCCACGATAATTAAAAAAAAAGACCACATGTTGCAAGTTGTGCAGTGGAGTATCTTCAGGTTTCCAAACTCTAAAATGGCCAGCTTGTTTCCCTGATTCAAACCCTATTGAGCACCTTTGGGATGATTTTGGCAAATGTGTAAGATGTCAAAACACCCCTCCACTTTACCCGAAATAAAAATTTTGAATTGAATTCCAAGTAGAACATCGGATGAAATTCATCTAGATGTAGTCAGCAGTATGCCAATAGGACTGAAGTAAGTTATCAAGGCAAGAGGAGGAAATACTCATTAATTAAAGTAAGAAATAAAAAAAAATTGTTATTTACATTTTTGTGAAAAAAGCCCTTTTTTTATTACACTGTTTTGTTTATTTGAATCCTTTTGTTTTTCATTACTCATAGCCCAAGTTTTTCAAATAAATATTGATCGCAAACAAATGAAAAATTACCATAAAAAAGTTATTATAAACAAAAAATCAAAAAGTTTTTAAATTGTTTTGCCACTTTTGTGGAGCAGTTTATATACTGTACATTGTATTACAATAAATATTACTATACAGAATAATTTTGCATGATGACTCAAAAACTATTGCAAATCAATTATCATAGAAGTTTAGAAATACAAGATAAGAAAAGCCACAGGTGGAGTTACGGGTAAAGCTTTAGTGAATGTTTAAAAAACCCCAGAAAATGTTTCTAGCTCTACCAACAGGAATAAAAAAAACAAGGGAATCTTTCGCATAGAAATACCCCCCCAAACAATTGTGGAAAAATTATAATTTATAATATACTGAAAGGAAAAAGAAGCGTCACGTACTAAACTTACATACTTAACAGTTATGGGAAGTTATCTTTTACTTGATGGTCTATGAACTATGATAATGGTAATAAAACTGATAAAATCATTTAAAAATTCTTATCTGGCATTTTATAAACTAGCTGTAGGTTAAGATAAAAAAAAATATGTATATATTATTACAACTTTTGAATTAGGCCCAGTTTAATAGTAAAACTACCATTTTTTTTTCTAATTGAATGAATAATCATGTTTATTGGTTATTTTATTTCTTAAAATGATAAATAGACAATTTGTGACTATAACACTTTTACATAGTTATCCAATTTATATATAACCGAAATATTTATTCGCTTTCATTAATAATCGATTTCCCCCAGCTTTTAAGTAGGTAACAATGTAGAAAACAAATATCTTCCAACCGACATTCTATACTGTCAACTGATAATGCCTGAGCATTATTTTGCTATACGATCATGGCAGGATAAGAAGTGAGAATCCTCTAGCTTGCTGTATCTTTAGAGGAGAAACAAACTATATTACCAGCCAAGTCTTTTCGTTAAGCTAAGAACAAAGTGAGTGGCCTCATGGTATCTCTTTGAATATTTCTATTATGAGTGAACTTGGCCTATTTTAGTGTCACTACAAGGTTTTTTTTGTCTGAAAAAAAAATGCTATAATGAAGGGAAGGTGAAATGGGTTTCAGCCGAGCAGACAATTGTAAATTTTCACATAGAATTCTTTTGTCAATTTTTAGCTATTTAAGTTAAAAATAATATTATCATCAATTTTTTTTTTTTTTTCCCTTTATTGTGCTAAAATTACAATCTGCCTTATTAGACAATAAGTAATTAAGATAAATGCTCTCATTCATACCATATTTACAATTCATCATTCACTCACACATTCATACAATATTTACAGACAGCCCAGAGGCCTCCGGCCTCCCAAATCCACATGTTTGTCACCTCCCTCGCATACAAAAGAGGAAGCGGAGTCTTGGGAAGTCCCCGACGCTCCTCCGTCAGCCGCATCACTGGATACGAGCCAGTGGAGGCTGACCAAGAGCGTGAGAGCCACAGACGCTCAGGACATGATTGGAGAAACTGGCCATTGCCAGGGCTCCCACTGTCATGCATTTATAGCAGGTCATGAGGCCACTGCCGTTTTAGTCTCCGAGGAGGATTATAGGGATGAGTGGTGCAGTGCAATGACTGCACTATGGGATTAGGGTGGTTCGAAAGGCTACTGTGGAATTTCATAAACTTGAAAGGGATGAGTTCAAGAATGTAGGGTATATTAAAATCGTTATGAAGGGTTTTGTTGCTGACATAATAAGGGGCATTTACTATTGTTCTCAGGACTTTTGATTGAAAGGATATGATACGCTTGATGTTCGACTTTTTTGCTGTCCCCCATAGCTCTATTCCATATGTCCAGATTGGCTTAAGTATAACTTTGTAGATTAGTAATTTATTTTCTATAGAGAGATGGGAAGTAGTCTGTACAGTTGTCAAAAGCGTCTGTTTAGTTCTTGTCTTTTTAGTCTCGTATGTGGGTTCCAGGTCAGTCGTTTGTCGAGATGGAAGCCTAAGTACTGTACTGTCTCGGATACAGGGAGAGGAATAGAATTAAAATAAACTAGTGGACAAGACTTGTGACAAAGGGTGAAGGTAATGTGGGAACATTTTGCTTCATTAACTTTGATCCGCCATTGGTTGCACCAATACTCGATCTCGTCAAGGTGTTTTTGAAGGTTATGGGATGCTATGTCGGGGTCTGGGTGGAATGACAAGACTTTTTTTTTCAGTGTCATCTGCAAATGTGGCCAAGAAGGTGTTGGGAGTAAAGGGGACATCAGCGGTGTATAGGTTATAGAGGATGGGACACAGGACACTGCCCTGTAGAACTACTGCATTTATGGGATAGTAGTTAGAATATTCTAAACCACAGCAGACTTGGAAGAAGCGGTTTGAAAGGTAGGACTGTAGGATTAGGAAAAGGGTCTGTGGTAAATATCTTTAGAGCTTGTAGAGCAAACCTGCGTGCCAAACCCTGTCAAAAGCTTGAGCTATATCAAGAAAGGCAGCAGTGCAATACTGTTTGGTTTCAAGGGCTGAGGAGATGTGATCAACAACGCGAAGGCCTTGTTGAGCAGTGGAATGTCGTTGACGGAAACCAAACTGGATCATCAATTTAAAATATTATTCTGTATATACGAGGTTTGATCAAAAAGCAACCAGAATTTTTGTTTTTTCTTAAAATTTTTTTATTTATTCATCGATAGCAATTTTGTCTCCTTCAAAGTAATTCCCCTCAGATATAATACAATTGTGCCAGTGCTTTATCCAATCTTCGAACCACTTTTCAAACTCACTTTTCGATATACCTGTTAGTTCCTTCAGCGATTTTTCTTTTATCTCATCAATGGTGTCAAAACATTGCCCTTTCAAGGTTTTTTTCAACTTCAGGAACAAACAGAAGTCGCAGGGTGGCATGTCTCGCGAATACGGTGGCTGAGGTAACACAACAGTGATGTTTTTTGCTAAAAAATTACAAAAAATCAGTGAGGTGTGAGCGGGAGCGTTATCGTGATGGAATTTCCACGAATTGTTTTGCCAAAATTCTAGTCATTTTTGTTGGATCGCTTCACATAAAAGGCACATTACTTCCAAGTAATATACTTTATTGACCATATGACCTTCTGGCAGGAACTCAAGATGCACTACGCCATTGAATCGAAAAAACCTTCACTTTTGATTGAACTTGTCGAATTTTTGCAAAGAGCCTGCTTCCATTGTGAAGATTGCGCGTTTCCACATCATACCCATATACCCATGTTTCATCACCTGTTATGATGCATTTAACAAACTCTGGATTGTTGGTTACTTCGTTCAGCAATTCTTTGGCAATATCCACGCGATGTTGTTTTTGGTCGAAATTCAACAATTTTGGAACGAAGTTTGCTGCCACACATTTATTGAACACATTAATGACATTTGTCGTTTATTGAAGTGTTAGGCCGCCCATCACGATCAACATATTCACGGCTCTCTTTGAAACATCCATACCACTCATAAACTCTTGCTTTACTCATTGTAGATTCACCAAAAGCCACTGTCAATGTTCATGCCATTGTGACATCATTTTGGTTCAACGTCACATGACAGCTAGGTGGAGTGTGGAGTGAATGACAAAGGACAGTCGACATCTGAGTCACCTGTTGTAGCCTCTTTTCAGCGTGATTAAACCTATTTAGCGATACATACCAGACCTTATTCGCGAGGTGTTGTTTTTCCATGGTAATAACATTATTATAGAACTTGATGGTGGTGTCAAGCTGTCATGTGCTGAGCCGCATCAACGAGAAGTAAGAGGAACATTGTTGGCAGAGGTGATAGACCGAAGTAAGCAAATTTTGTTTCTCTATCTTCCTGGTGTGGCATTACATATTATACAATCCATTGGTACAGTCTAAATACCCTGGTGTTAAGTGTTTTGGTGTGTACAGTCAAAATTTCATAAATTTTGCTGCACTTTATTTCAGTTTTTTGACAAAATTTAATACAAATTCTTTGATCGATTTTTTTTTTAAACTAAAAATTGCTAAGAACACCAAAACACGTATAATCTTAGTGACTGCTACTAAAAAGTAAACATTGAAAACAGCTGCATATGCATTGCAACATAGTGTTTCCAAAGAAGGAGAAAGAAAGTGAGGTCTGAAGGATCTAATTGTGAATATAAGTGAAGAGAACTATTACTTTGTGTGGATTTGTGGAGTTCGAAGATCATACATAACCGGTATATTACAATAAACTAAAGGGTTGGCCAAAAAGCCTGTTTGGTTTTTTAAGCGAAAATAAGACACAACTTTTAAACACAAAGCGATTTATTCAATCAATGATATAATTGCCGTTTAGTTCCAGTATCTTCTGCCATCTCATGGGCAGATTCATAATTCCATGCTCAAAGAATTTCCTGTCTTTACTGGCAAAAAAATTTTCCAAGTAGATTTTTACTTCTTCTTCAGAGTTGAAGGTCTGTCCATTCAATGAATTTTAGGAAATCCTCTGGGCAAGGTTAGCCTTACTAAGTTGATGGGGAACCCAAACATCGAGCCTGCTCACATAGCCAAGTTGATGCAGATGGTTTTCAACACTCGATTTGGATATTTTGAGGATAACTGCGATCTCCCTAGTTGTATAACAGGGATTGGTGTCGACTAATTCCTTCACTTTGTTGCTGTTAATCTCAGTTGGTCGGCCAGAGCGAGGTGCGTCTTGAACCAAAAAATTTCCCAATCGAAATCTTGAAAACCACTTCGGGCACACACGTTCTGTAACAGCATCCTCTCCGTATACAACGCATATCTTCCTGCAAGTTTCCACTGCTTTCTTGCCTTTTTTAAAATAAAAAAGCATGAGGTATCGATAATATTCGTTTTGGTTTTCCATTTTCAGGATGATCCTAAACACACAAAGTACTATCAGTCTTGTCGGAATTCCGTGTCAAACTACGTTGAAGTGCCTAGTGCCTGACGAGAGCGCACTCGCAAGAGACAGACTGAAGTTAGCTACATATTATACTGCTTGAAGTTTCGTGATGACAAATACCGATCAGACTTTTTGGCCAACCTGATAGAATATAATAGTGCAAATATAAAATAAAATATATTTTAAATGTATAGGGAACTTAAGTTATATACTGGAAATAGAGGCTTACCTATAATAAGCAAATTTGATCCATTGATTAGCTCCCCCAGGTGGGATCAACAATCAGCGCAGAGAACGCAAAAATCAGAAAAACAACACCTCCTATTATCATCACTACAAATAGACAAAAATATATACATTAAATTACAAATAGACAAAAAATATTTATTATACTATAACTTAATTAACATTTGAATAGTTCTATTAGCTGTGGAAAAATTGTTTAGAAGCAAATATGAATTGAAAAAATTGGTTCTAAGAGAAGGTACTTCCCCACTGTCAGTACCCCCTCTTCAACTATAGAAGAAGATCCATAAGACGCCTACATCAGTATTGTTACATATAGGGTGACTAACTAACCCAGATATGGAAAAACCTACATCAGGTCTATCCTACAAAAACCAGATCAATCCTACAAACTAACAGAGGGGAGTCAATCCAAATGAGAAATAGTGACAACACTTTTTCAGACTTTAATGATGAGAAATCAAAAAGAAAATCATGTATAATAATTTCAGACTTAAAAACCAAACTAAATGCAATTAATATAAAATGTAGAGGCAACAAAACCATGTTTTACTTACACAGCAAAGATAACTTTACAAACATAAAAAAAAAATTTAATTTAGTAAATTATTAATGTAGTTAACTGTATGGAGAAACAAAATAAAAAATTGTTTAAAAAAAATATTGCTTATACTTTCTTTGCCCAGGATTTAATCACAAGACCGTAACTTGCCACAAAAAACCAAAGTCCCTCAAATGTGCCAAAAAACATACCCCTGAAAATTGCCCAAATGCATAATATAGCCTGCCCTGTCTTGAGAGAAGTCCCCTGGACAACAATAGCCCCACCCTGCCATGACAGTCCTTCCGCTTAATGCTACGTCAGGCTGACTAGATGGTTGGAGAGCAAGTTCATCTTACATCAAACCATCCATAACAGGTAATTTTAAGGAAATCGAAAACCTATTCGACCCTTTAAATATAAGTAATGTTTAAAGAACATTCAGTTATACAATGAATGAAATCTAAGAAGCTAAATATGGCAGATATCTATTTTTATAAAGGCGCTTTATTCCAAACTGAGTAGAAAAACTTGTTGGGATATCGGCTTAGGTAGATTTAAGAGAGATGTTAGATTTTCATCATGTTTGTCTGTATCAGGTCCTGACAAGAAAGAAAGGTAGTTGTTAAATAAGTATGGTAATCATAATTAACAAATGTTAGGTACACAAAGAGAATTAAAACTCCTTAAAGTTCTTCAAATAGCAACTCAAATTGTATTGGAAAATCTAAACAATACATTCATAAAAATATCAACAGCTCAGCGCTGAGCTACTACTCAACTTTCCACTTCCCCCTTTTTTTTTACTTTTTGAACTCCTACCAATAAACAAACCTCTTCCAGACCTCCGCCCTCTAATACATCTTGAACAGTCAGCAGCTCCAACCTGCTCACAATAGGCATACAAATTCAATGACTTCCACATCTATTACATTATTATCTAAATTATATCCATCTATGTCACCACCACCTTGTTACATACCCTTATTTATCATTAATTTGTATGGTGCCATTATCTATCATTTTGTTAAATACTTTTATTATCATACATTCTCTTCACTTTGTAGCTCAAATCTTTTTTGATTTCCCCATTTGTAGATACAGTTACATTATTTTTGTATTATTATGATGTAATAGTTCTTTTGCCAAATATAAATTTGTCATATTTATGAACATTGATTCATGAACATTAATGATATTTATAAGGGGCTTTGTCCCGAAATACATTTTTTTTTCTATTTTATTCTTATATTTTATTTCTATTATTATATCTTTATATTCTCATTCTTACTAATACCTGTTTTACCTTAGTTTATATCCTTTATATTCAAACCTATCTATTGTTTCATATTTATATAATTTCATAAGCTATTCATAGTACACTTATACCTCAATGTGCACCTATTCTTTTGTACTTAACTTTTGTTAATTATGATTACAACACTAAACAAGGGTGGTTATTTAACCTACATACCTTTTCTTGTTGTGAGGATCTTGATCCAAACATTGTCACTTAATAAAACTTGATGAAACCTAACAACTCTTTTTCATTACCCTAATCAGATCTCTCAACAAACTCTTCTACTCATTTATATACTCACAGCTAACAATGAACTCTCAGTGTACAATGTTCAAGTGATAATTATTTACTTTTGTTGTAGCATTAAAATACTTTATTTGTTCATTTAATTTAATCTTTGAATCTAATTACTAACTGCGGTAGTCATGATAGTAATGAAGAGAAGGGATCTAATGAAGTAATGAAGTAAAAGTAACGGGTGGAAGGGTACAGCTATCTCAACTTGGAGTAGTGCAGCAAAATGCAACAGTCCCTAGGGACCCTGAATGTAAATCTAAGAAAACAATTCATTAGACGCTTTAACCGAGCCCCGAGATCCCTAGAGAAACTACCATACACCACACAGCCCCATTCAAAATAGGGGAAGGCAAGAGAGGAAACCAGGAGTTGGCACGTTTGTAAAGGGAGGAGATGTCAGGATCAATTGAGCAGTTTAAGGATTGAAATGGATTGGCAGATGATTTGGGAAATGTGGTCTTTCTAGTCCTCTGGACCTGGATTTTTGACTAAAGTAAAGCATTGGGTAGGTCGAGCATTGATAGTGAAGGTGTGAATATCATTTAGGGTTTTGAGTTGGGGATGTTAAACAATGATGATCGCCTTAGGGAGGTGGACTGGAGCTGAATAGGAGAGAAGGATAGGTAATAAATATGGGTGTAGTCTGCATAAAGGTGGAATGAGCAATCATGCCTAGATGTATTGAAGTTGTTGATGTAGACATAGTAAAGTAATGGCGAATTAGATGAGCCCTCTGAGCTACGCCAGAAAAGAATGAAACGGGTTGGGATGGAGGTTGATTAGGGATAAGTACTACCTGGGAGTGATTAGAAATGAAAGATTTAATCCAGCTGACAGCTGAGTTGAAGGAAATAACAAGTCCCAATGAGCTGTCTTCAGATTAGATTGGATGGTCTCGAATGTCAAAGAATGGGGGGTCATACTGGGTGATATTATTGGGGGAGGAAAGAGTGATATTCAGATTGTATGTAAAGAAATGAGAATGTGAGCCGAAATGAAAGGAAAGAGGAACTGAAAGTTGAAAGGAGGAAATTAGATTCACGGGGGAGTATATAATAAAAAGATCTATCCAGGAATCTGAAACATTTGTATGATGGGGAATTTGGGACAACAAAGAGATTAAAGAAAGTGGTAAGGTTGAAAAGGAAGTATTTGTCTAAAGAATTGCTAATTAAATTAGTATTGAGACCACCTGCTAAAATGATATGATTGAATGAAGAGACAAGATTATAGAAAGTTGATTCAAATACAGGACCATAGGGAGTTCAAGGAGGAGGATAAATAACTACATAGAAGATCTGTTTGGAGAGGTACAATACTTTAGCGAAGAGGTATTCTATGTGAGGGGTCACAAATAAAGAGAATTTATAAAAAAAAACTGTCGAAAATGGGAAAAAAAATGAAGAGAACAATGAGCAATGTTGGTTGGGTGACACCTAGAGCTAGACTCTCTTAGAGGTGCTAGTGTGGTTAACTATAGACTTGTCACCTTTTAACCTTAAATTATGTTTTCATAACCAGATTCGTTATTCCATTACTCTACTCATTTAAACTTTATTCAACCCCAACCAAACCCATTACCCAAAGAAAAAAATCCTTGGGGGAATCGGGGATTGAACCCAGATCTTCACAATTAGATGTCGGCATACTAACTGCTATGCTACAGGGATGGTCACTTTAAAATATAAATTATTATGATTTAATAAGTCTTTATTATTTTAGTATATTTATATTTTTTATTATATTATATTATATTTTGGTATAATTTTTAATTCAGAAAACAACTTTTTTCTAATTATATCTGAGACAGCTTATATAAAGGTACTATTTATAAACAATATTTTAAATTCTTTATTGAAAAAAATTACAATTTGCCTTTTCCAGCATTAATAATTGTGCTGAGAGATCATTCATACCTTATATACAATTCCATTCATACCTATATACAGTCCATTCATACCTATATACATACAGATTCAGCCCAGGAGCCCCCCCCGCCCCCGAAGCCAATCCCCCAGCAAGCTGGCGGAAAGGCCGGAAGCAGCGAAGCTCCCCCCGCCCCCTCTCCGGCCGTGGCGCCATCCGGCGCAGGCCACAGAGAGGGCAAGAGAGCCACACACGCTCAGGACATGAGTAGGGATGATGGCCAGTGCCAGGACCCCATGACATAGAATGTCTATTTATAATAGGTCGCGAGGCCACCGCCGTTTTAGGCGTCGAGGAGGATTGTAAGGATGAATGTTACTGGATATGGAGTCGACCAAAGGATTCGGATGTGCGGAAAGGTTTTGGTGAAATTTGGAAAATCTTGAGGGTATAAGGTCGAGGACAGTTGGTACATGGAGATCTCTGTGAAGGGATGAGTTTTTAATATAAAAGGGTGCGTTGACTATGGTTCTGAGGACTTTGGATTGGAATGTTTGGATACGTTTGATGTTCGATGGTTTGGCTGTCCCCCATAACTCTATTCCGTAAGTCCAAATTGGTTTTAATAACTGTTTGTATACGTGGAGTTTGTTTTCTAGTGTGAGGTTAGAGTTTCTGTTCAGTAGTCTGTATAACTGTCCAAACCGTCTGTTCGATTCTTGTCTTTTAAGTCTTGTGTGAGGGTTCCAAGTCAGTCTTTTGTCTAGATGAAAACCTAGATATCTAACTGTATTGGACATGGGAAGCGGAATTGAATTGAAGGTTACGGATGGGCAGGATCCTCGACGGAGAGTAAATGTGGTGTGAACGCATTTGCCTTCATTGACCTTGATGCGCCAGATGTTGCACCACTTCTCTATCTTAGTGAGGTGATTTTGGAGGTTGTAGGATGCCGTTGACGGATTGGGATGTGACGAGAGAATTGCTGTGTCGTCAGCAAAAGTTGCAAGGAAGGTGCTAGGACTTAACGGAATGTCAGCAGTGAAAAGGGTATACAGGATAGGGCCAAGGACGCTGCCTTGAGGAACTCCTGCTTCTTGTAAACAATATTAAATAACAAAACATAATAATAACTTACCTGTTCTTACTGAAATTCTCTGGGCAATAAATCTTCCGCCAATAACTGCCAAACCAGTACATAATGAGTGGCCCAAAATGCCTCCCAAAGTGACACCATAAACATTCTAAAATTTGAATACATTAGGCTAGTTAATACTAAAAAATGAATAGAAATAAAAGTCTGAATTTTTTTTTTCTTTTTTTAATTAGGAAGCTTTTCTAATACATATCTCATAAAAACGGTATTTCTATGAGAAAAAATTCAATAGAATATTAGAAAACTAGCAGTCATTGGCTATAAAATAGTACAAGGCAGTGAAGATTATTGAAGTGTTTTAACGTAGATAAGGAACATGGTTCATTAATACAGCAGGTTGGATGGCAGAAGGGAAAGATGTATTTGTGAAATTGTCTGTATAAATGATAATTGTCAAAGATGATGCTGTGAGTGATAAATGAAAAGTGGCAGGTTATTAATACATTTGAAAAATAGCAATAAAGATATGGAAGAGCCTTACTAAAAACCATACCATAAACAGGAGCAGCCAGAAAATAACGGTAGAAAACAGTTCACTGCACTATTGCTCAATAAGAGATTTTGGAGCTTGGTGAAGAAGATATCGTGATCATCACTACTGAATGCTTTTGAAAATTCAAGGGGAATGGGAACTAAACGTTTTTGTTGGTAAATGAAAAATTTCCAAAAAGAATTAATGAAGAGTCTGATGGGTGTAAGGAAGAAAAAGAAACAGATTCTGGTGATACAACTTTTGAACTAAGTAGTTCATTTGAGCCTCATTCACTGACTAAAAAAATCTTAACAATTTTAAACAAGATTTAAAGTTACCCAAAAAGCAGCCTGAAATGCTTGCTTACTGGCTAAAAGATTATCTTCTTCAAGAGAATACAATGATATGTACTTATCATAATTGTTATTCTGAATTTAAAAATTATTTTTCTGAAGAAAATGGCTTAGTGTTTTGTAATGACATTTTTTCTGTTAAGGAGACACTTTGTAATGAACATACACAAACAGAATGGCACTTGTTCATTTATTCCTCTGAAGTTATTTTAATAGCTGCATAATGGTAATAAATACGCATCATTATCTGTGGCTCACTCTGCCAGTATGAAAGAAACATATGAAAACTTTAAATTTATAATTGAAAAGCTTCAATATGCACTGTGAATGGAATATTTGTGATTTGAAGGTAATTGCACTTATTATTGGTCTGCAGCTTGGTTACAGAAAGTGCTGTTGTTTTTTATGTGAATGGGATAGTAGGGACAGAAAAAACCATTTCATTAGAAAAGAATGGCCTAAACACAAATTACTCATTCCTGAACAGAAAAAATGTGAAACATGACCCATAGTGTAATCCTAAAAATGCGGCATCTACCTCCGTTACACATCAAACTAGGATTAATGAAGAACCTCGTCAAGGCCATGGAGAATACTCCTGGTTTCATGTACTTAAAACAGAAGTTTTCTAAAATTAGTGATGCCAAAATTAAAGAAGGAATATTTGTGGGGAATCGAACTTTGGTCTCCATAGTTAGTAGTCAGGAGCACTAACTACTAGACCACAGAGGCCATCTTGTAAACCTATTTAACATAGAATAAATAAAAATCATTTCTCTATATAAAATATAAAAATAATTATAAAGGTTAAACAATCCGTCATCAAACCCTTGAACTAATTTCCACATACTGATTAATTATTAGAACCCATTAATTTTGAATCTCTAATTTCATGGAATAATCGATATTGACAGTGTTGTCAGTCTTAGCTCAGTTAGTAGTCCAACTGATGGGAGATTGAGGAGGGTTCGAGGAGTGATGGACCTGTCAAGATATTACTTTTTTGGCTAATAATTATAATTAAACACACTTAACACATTTTAAACTAACCTCTCTTGCAGCTAGAATGATAGTTGCAAGCTGTGATCTATCACCCCATTCTGCTAGAAATGTAAGAGTAAATGCTTGAAGAATAATCCTAGACACAACAAAGAAAACATTACTTTGTTTTTTTGTAGAAGTACCATTTTCAACATCTGAGCTCAGAACTTCTTTCTCAAACTGTAAAACAAAAAAAAATATAGAATAAATATGCCCATTTAAGTTTCTCTTTGAAATTAATAGCAAAAGGAAGATTAATAATAAAAGCAATAGTCTTCAACATGATGTTCATTATATAATCTAAACAGAACATCATAATGATAGAGCAGTTGTCACTGCATGATATAACTTTAGACACGGAAACAAGACAATCCTTTCTAAATAAATTCCTAAAATAAAACCATAAAATCTGGAGTTTCTAAAAATATATTTTTTTAAACACAGATGTGACGATTTGGTTAAATTTTTCATAGTAATAAAATCAGCTTTCTGTTCATTATTCTTTGTAAATGATATAGCTTAAATTAACTGCATGTCAATCTTATTTCGGTACATAAATTAGTGAATACAAGACAGATAATTACACAAACCTAATTAACATATTTCTATATATTGTTTGTCATATGAAAATGTTGTTCTATTTATTTTTCATGATTTCTGTCTATTGTCAACCTATCAGAAACAAGTCCATAGCACAACATTGCTTTACTGGGGACAAGACTTAGCAAAGTGGTTGCGCCATCATAGGTGGTGCTGAGCTATATCAATGCTACTCTTATTGCCTCGCAACCTGTTTTGGTTTCTTAGACTTGAGTCACTATTTGTATATTCAAATAGAAACTCTGTTAGCTTCATAAGGATGAGTCCAGATTCATACCCATTGGAAAAATTCCTATGGGAGGCAAGGAATCGAACTTTTGTCTCCATAGTTAGTAGTCAGGCGCACTAACCACTAGACCACAGAGACCATCTTGTAAACCTATATAACATAGAATAAATAAAGATCATTTCTCTATATAAAATATAAAAATAATTACAAAGCTTAAAAAATCATTCATCATCCATGAAAAAATAGCAGGTAACAAATGTGAAAGAGAAACTTTTTGGAGCAACAGAGCACCCCTGCAAAAAAAGTCAGAGGTATCAAGGACTTAAATGGATTCAATTATTTAATATTGTTTGTAATCCATGTTAGGTATCTTGTTAATTAGAATAACAATTATTGGCAGTTCTGAAGAAATATGAATACTAGATGTAAACTGAATAAAATCTATTAAAATGAAATCTTGGAGAGAAACTTTTATCTGCAGACAAAGAATAAAACTGATACCAGCATTTAATTACAAAAATGTATTTTAAGGTTCTCTCAAGTATGTAGCTCAAAACTTATTTGTTTCCTTTGCATTTTGGTTTTCTGTTTATTGAAACAATAGTACCTTCAACAAGCCTATTCTATTTATTGCTATCTGACAGATTTTTCTGTTTTTTCTATAGCTATAAACCAGACTCTGATTTAAATGAGGATTTTCCCATTTCTCACCACACCACCCTTCAGGCTATCTTGGTTAGCCTACAATCATTTGAGGCACTGCAACCTGATCCAGTACAATCTTAACACGTAAAGTCACCTTCATCTTTCATATTTTTTCAAGTTCTAAAAATGGTTCTTGGCGGTGTGGTGAACACACCACTACCGTTTTGAATTGCTAAACAGTTAAATCGGACACCAACCAGATAGCAAGTATACTTAACTTGGAAATGCCAGCATGTCAAAAGTACTTGTGTGGGTATAAATACAGTACAATCTCAATGTTTGACACCTATGGGACCACACAACTGCCATATTATTGAAAAATTCTGGATCATCGCGAGTAAAAAAAAGAATTTTCCACATTTCTATGTACATACATATTTCAAAAAGAAACAAATATCTATGTACGTATAAAACAAAATACCGCAGAACCTCGATTATCTGGGGAAATTACAGGGAGGGTATTCCCGGATAATCGAAAAATACGTTTTTATAGCCTAGCCTTGATGTAAATAAACAAAAAAACACCAATTTTCCTGTATGTAGGCATGTACAGAACTTTAATTTGTTTGTATTCAGATTGTAAGTCCTCTTCTTTAGGGTGCCTAGGGGCATTATCCAGAAGTAGCAACGCTGTGGTCTTTTGAAAGCTTATTTACAGCCAGAATAAAATTTTTCTTGAACAATTCAGTAAAAACATTTTGGGTAACAACACATCCTTTGGTTTGGTATTTATGTGTTACTGATAAGTAAGAAACGTTTTTAAATACCCTTGACTTCATGGCTTATCCTGCAACCAGTAAGTGAAGTTTGTGAGTGCCAGCGGATTCGCACAAGGCACGAATGTCAGTGTGTCTTTCGAAATTTTTTTGCAAGGGGCTGGATTATCAAGATTGTACTGTGCATCGATTTGTGGGGAGACAGAGTTGTTGGTTTACTAATATTGTTCTAAAATGTTATACAATTTAAAAAATGTTTCTTATTATTTTAACTTCTCACTTTTCATAATAGTACATGATAATATGAAATTGATTGTTAGTGTGAAAAACAAATGAAACATAAGGACAATGACATAGTCTATAACAGATTACTATAACGGCCAGAATAAATTTTTCACATTTAAAAAATCTGCACAACACATAGAATAATGGGAAACAAATACCATCATCTGCTGATCAAATGTAAAACAGGCACGTGACCTTACTTTGATATACTAAATTCAGCCAGAAAAAAACATCAGCATAGAGATGATCGATTGTTAATATTTCCTTTCAATAAATTGTTCTGATTTTATTGATTTCATACAATTTATTAATCATTAAACAATCGAACATTTTATAGATATCAAAATACAGCATTTTTCTTCTTCCCTTTCAAAAAAAAATCTTATAAATAATAGGTTGGCCAAAAAGTCCGTTCGGTTTTTAAGCAAAAATAAGACACAACTTTTAAACACAAAGCGATTTATTCAATCAATGATATAATTGCCGTTTTGTTCCAGTATCTCCTGCCATCTCATGGGCAGATTCATAATTCCATGCTCAAAGAATTTCCTGTCTTTACTGGCAAAAAAATTTTCCAAGTGGATTTTTACATCTTCTTCAGAGTTGAAGGTCTGTCCATTCAATGAATTTTGGAGAGACCGAAACAGGTGGAAATCTGAAGGTGCAAGGTCGGGCGAATATGGAGGGTGCGGCAAAACTTCCCAGCCAAGCTCCAGTAACTTCTGCCGTGTCTGCAAAGAAGTTTGCAGTCTGGCAAAATTTTGTGATGGAAGACAATCCCTTTACGGTTGGCTAGTTTTGGACGCTTCTGGTGGATTTCTGCATTTAATTTGTCCAGCTGATCACAGTACACATCCGAATTGATGGTCCTGTTCATGGGAAGAAGTTTGTAAAAGACAACACCCCTCCAATCCCACCAAATCGAGAGCATAACCTTCTTTGGATGAAGTCCTGCTGGGGTTGTAATTCGCCGCGCTTCACCCATGAGCGTTTGCGCTCCACATTGTTATAGACGATCCACGTTTTGTCCCCTGTCATCATTCTTTTCAAAAAAGGATCGTTTTCTTCACGTTTCCACAACGAATCACAGATGGAAATCCTTTGGGCGAGGTTAACCTCACTAAGTTGATGAGGAACCCAAACATCGAGCCTGGTCACGTAGCCAAGTTGAAAGTTGATGCAGATGGTTTTCAGCACTCGATTTGGATATTTTGAGGATAACTGCATTCTCCCTAGTTGTATAACGGGGATTGGTGTCGACTAATTCCTTCACTTTGTCGCTGTTAATCTCAGTTGGTCGGCCAGAGCGAGGTGCGTCTTGAACCAAAAAATTTGCTGATTGAAATCTTGAAAACCACTTCTGGCACACACGTTCTGTAACAGCATCCTCTCCATATACAGCGCATATCTTCCTGCAAGTTTCCACTGCTTTCTTGCCTTTTTTAAAATAAAAAAGCATGAGGTGTCGATAATGTTCATTTTGGTTTTCCATTTTCAGGATCATCCTAAACATACAAAATACAATCAGACTCGTCGGAATTCCGCGTCAAACTACATTGAAGTGCCTAGTATCTGACGAGAGCGTACTCGCAAGGGACGGACTGAAGTTAGCTACATATTAGACTGCTTGAAGTTTTGTGACAACAAAAACCGAACGGACTCTTTGGCCAACCTGATCATTGCTGTTCCTACTAGTGGTATAAATGTATATATACGTATACATTAAAATTGTTTAGAATCGTAAATTAGTACATTATAATTGATTACAAAATTATTTAACAGTTTTACTATTTTTTCACACATAATTGCTTCAAGAAAAGAAGGATTCCATATTTGAATTTAACTAAAGAAAAGCATTTAGGACAAAGTAAATGCAAAATAGAATCAATTATTAGTTGTGGTTGATCCCACTATTTTTAATAATACTTTTTGTCCAAGAGAAAATATTTGAGTGCCAGGGCTCACCCAAGACCTCCTTAACTTTGTTTTTTTGCAGGGTTTAATGTATTGTAATATATTATAACTGAGTATAATTTATTAACCTAAGAATTAAACTTAATATGCTCCTTTTCTGCAATGATTTCAGGACTCCTGTCCTTTCCACATACAGTAGAACCCATCTCAACCGGACCTCACATTAACTGGACTGGCCTATTCCATGGAACATTTTTTTTTTTCTTATAGCATATAATAGCTAGGCAGACATCTTAAACATTGATTGTTTGACATGACGTTATGTCTGTAATGTGTTTGTGCTGTGGCGGGCAGAACAGGGGAGGGGGATCACAAGTTTGATTCCTCTCTTGTTTCTGACTAAGTCTATTTTCCTATGAATCAATTAACATAGCGGGCTGATGTGGGTTTTTTTCTTGGCTTGGGAGTCTTTCTTTGAGTTTTGTGGAAGAAAATTTTTTCTCTTTCAGTTTTGTTCATGCCTTTGGTAGGTTATGATCTATTAAATATAAATGAGTAGGCTAGGTGAAGGGAAATGTGTTTTGGGTTTCATTTAAGACACTGTTAAAAGTGCTAAAATAAAAAGATTTGACAGTGGAGAATCGGTAAAAAAGCTCTGAAACGAGTTAAACATTGGAAAAAGTAACATCAACGATTAGTGACGAAATAGACGATCAATTGAAGAAATGTGTTCAAAAATTAAGTCTGAAATATTCTTGCAGTTCGGTGCACTAATAAAAAAACAGCTTGTAACATCGTCGACGAAGCTCTTGTTTATTTATCACAAAGGATGTGGTTTATTCAAGAACGTTGGAGAGAGACCCCTACCAGTGGCCTAATTTTGATTGAAAAAGCATTGGTAATTCATGGTAAAATCGAGAATGCACCAGAATTTTCTGCTGGTCAGGGATGGCTTGATCATTGGAAAAAGTGTCATGGGATTCGTTTCGCTCACATAAGTGGTGAGTGGTAGTGGTAGTGGTCCCTGAGCAGGTGTCCAACATGGATGAAACTGGACTTAATTTTAAGATGTTGCCAGATAAAACTTTTGTATCAAATGAAGGAACATCAACCGCACCAGGTTTAAAAGAAAAATATAATTTTTGCTCTGTTGCAGCTGGGACTCATAAAATCTCTCTTGTTGTGAAAGGGAAGTCAGCTAAACCACAAGTGTTCTAGAACTTGAATAATATCTCTTCTTTTCCAGTGCCCCAAAAATCAGTGAAATGAACTCCAATTAGTTTGGAAAATGGTTCAACTTCCAATTCATCCCAAAAAAGACACACTTGAACAGTAAAAATTTACCAATGAAAACAGTTCTTCTTCTCGACTCTCCAACTCACCCCCACTAGAGTGACATGGATGGCATAAAAATAATGTTTTTGCCTCCAAATGTTACCAACTTAGTACACCCTATGGAACAAGGAGAGTTTGAAAAGTTGGTACTGACCTAAGTTTCTTCATGAAATTTTACTTAGGTGTGAGAGTGAAAACTTGCCTTTCCTGGAAAAAGTGAAGAAGATAAACATCAAGGTTGTAATTTTTATGTTAACCTGTACTTTTGCTTTTGAGGAAATGCCTTCTTCTACCTTTGTGAAATCTTGGAGAAAAGTTTGGCCTAATTTGAAAATCTGGTCGGAGTCGGGAGTAGCAACGATTCAGAGAGTGAAGAAATTCAAAATCAAGCCATTTTACACTATCTACAGTCATCACCTGGCGGGAACGAAATGCAGTTTAAGGACGTGAAAGAATGGATGACGAAGGACTCAAAAACAAATTTTTAATGGATGAGAAATAATCGTTAACACCAGTAAAGATGACTGTGAATGGGAAGACGATGGCGAAAAAGCAGAAGTGTAGGACTCACAAGAAATAAGTCACAACGAAGCAAAAAAAAGCTGCAGAAATTTTATTTCAATATGTTGAGCAGCAACAAGATTCAACAGCATTGGACGTAATAAACCGACAAAAATGAAGACTTTGAACAAAAAATTGTTGAAAGGTAAAAACAGAAAAAAATAACTGAGTTTTTTGAACAATTAATGTACATTAATTTTTTTTAATTTATGTAAGTTTTTAATAATTTTTTGGTGTTTGTTTATGTATGTAAGTATAAATTTACAATGAAATGAGTTTCAATAACTTCTTATTTGCTTGAAGGTGCTAAGACACCTAATAAGATAGGCAGATTCTTTTTGAATGAAAATAGATTTTTCATGAGAAAGTCGGATCAACCCGCCACGGTTTCGGTCCTGACCAGTTAACAGTTAAGAGAGGTTCTACTGTACAGTTAACTTGCTACCACTACTTCGTCACCCTTCACCCTTTGCTTCCATAAGCAGGATACCTCTATTGACCTATTTTATGGACATGACATGACCAAGCCACTTTAGTTAGGGCCCTTCTGTGGAGTCTGGTAGTGTTTAATGTCCAGTTAAACACACAAAGCTTGATTCGCATGCCTAATCTCTCCTAGTTGGGCCTGCCTGTATATACATATACCTTAAGAATAAATACTAAAAGAAAATTCTAGGATTTTAATCTCTTTTTTTTTTTTTTAATTTAAGGTAACATATACTGAGTTCAGTATATTTAAAGTTTACACTATGTAAAATTAAAATAAAGTTACACTTTTTTTATTATACAATTGAAATAATAATAACGGACTTTTTGGATAAAGAAAGTAAAACAATGAAAAAAAAAAAAATGTTTTTTTATTACCATTTATCTCAATTAAAATAAAATGTAATTGTGTTCTGTAAATTCTCAATCAAAAGTTAGTTCAGTGATGTTTATTGTTAATTTGAACTTAGATGATTGTTTGTTGCTAGTTTCTGCATAGGTAGCTCATTTCTTGTGTCTGCAGTTTACTTGTTGCTTGTGAGTGTCCAAGACTTGCATCTATAGGCCACTAAGATACACAAATTTGAAAATTGTCACTTTTGGTTTGTTAAAATCTCACTTTTTATCAGATACTTGTTTTGAAGGCATGTAAAATTTTATCTGCTGGTGATATCCTAGCATTTATTTTTTCTACTGTTTTCCCATTATTTCTGAGTGTTACCACAAACTACTAAAAACTTAGTTCCTCATCTATCATTATTTCTTCAAGAAACAACTTGGAGTTATTTTATTCTCTTGAGATGAACATTTATATTAATGCCTCTTTAGTATAAGTTTATTTTGATGATGTTATTTTCTCTTCATTAAATAGAAATCAGCATTACGACCTGCATACTGAATGGGAATGTAAAGATACATTTGTGCTCTCATTTGTTAAGAAATAGCCAAATGATGACACAAGAGAAAAGAGCTGAATCAGCATTACTTAATAGGTAAAGAGGCAAATGGATTGACAGAGTGCTATGGATAGTTGTGCAGTAAAATGGCAAGTTTTTGTGATGAGCCTCCCTTCTTGAGTGTCCAACCAAGGTATATGATTGTAATACAGAATTAATTAATGTTTGTAATAAAGTTTTTATTAGAATAAAATAGTTGTACTTGTCTCTATATTTTATCTCAGAACTTTATGAAGAGTGTTGGATGAAAGTTGGTGATTGTTTTATGATATAGTAATATGTAATAGGTTCCCCCAAGTATAGTCTCTGTAAAACAATTCATATATTCAACCTGACTACATAAAATACATAATTTGTAATAACATCAAAATTACAGAGAAAAAGTTTCATTATTTTCCATTTTTTGGTAGTAGTACAAGTAGAACATAGTCTAAGTCTGAGGTAATTTGTAACTTAAGATGTCGGGACATGAGTCTAAAGCTAATACGGCAGGAACCTGGTCATTTCATTTGAAAGCGAAATTCTGTGAGGAATTTTCGCTTCAGTTAAAGGAGAAATATCTAGACGGAAAGGCAAAACAGGGAGCTGCCTTAATTTTGATAATCTACAAGTATAATGAAAGTTAAAAAAAACAAATTATAACAAAAAAAATGTTTTAACTGTTAACAAAATCATTTCACATTTATTGGTAATTTGTTATTTACAGAACACAAATAGCAGAATAATAGCAGTGCAAATTATGTACAAGTAGGTTTTATTAAAAAAAAATCTTTTTCATAGCTTTGAAGACTAGAAATGATAAATATATTTAAATCATTGGTATTCATTAAGAATGCCATAAAGTTGCACATTAAAACCAACAAAACCAAATAAAATCACCCTGCAGTCACTGTAATAGTTTTAAATATTAGTCAAGCAGACATAATGACTTCAAATAACTTCCCATTTCCCAAAAAACCATGCTCACTCAAGGAAGCTAACGCACCTGAAGCACAAGAAGCTGCGCTACCAAAATAATTTTTAACCTTGTTATCCAAATCTGGTGAAGGGCTGTCTGACACCTTCTCTGCTACTATTCGCTTTTCAGCCTCTTCAAACTAAGAGAGTAATAATAAAACAATAATGAAACAATACATGCAACAACTACTTGTTTAACATAACTTCAGTTGCAAGAGATTAAAAACATTTGTATTTCTTAAAGTGATAAAACTTAGTATCCTAATTAATTCAATAAATCTATTTATATAAATATGTGCCCACGCACGCACCAACTTACACACATGCACACACAAAGCCCCAATAAACTTATTGAATTAAACATCTTTTTAAAAATAAAATGCATATTGGTATTTATCATAATGCTAAAAAAATTAACAAAAATTATTTATAATGTTTTCTTAGTTAAAAAAAATGTTTAAGCATTAAATTTATTTTGGCTCTCTCTATAGCCTAGTTTTTAATATGCCTGACTACTAACTAAAACTCTGGTTTGATTCCCCACTTCCCCCTTCAGGATTTTTTCTGATGGGGGATAGGTCCCTCAGGACACTCAGTCTTGTGAGGAAAAATGAGTAGCTACTAGCTAATAATAAAAAATAATAATAAAGACAGTGAATCCAGCAAAAGGATGAGTGGTATTAGCCTAGAGCCACCCCACTTAACTATCTCCTCGCATCCAGCGCATTCAATATTGTTGTACCTTTGACTTTATTTAAATTGATTTTAAAATAAGTATTTCATAATTGATATAAGTAAATATATTCTAGGATTACAATTATTACAACTTAACTATATTATGACCCCCACAGACTTAAATGACATCTTTGTACTGCTAGCAACCTATTGAAGAGATAGCTGTTCATGGATCCCAAGTTGCTATGCTAAAGGCCATACCCCAAAATGAAGCTATTTTACAGTTCGATACTTTTTGCTGTTTTTTTCCCCCTAAGATATGCAGTCTTTGTGAGAATATGTACATAAGATTTAACAGGCAAGACAAAATTTTGTTAAAAAGGAAATAATTAAATAATGCTCTTATACTATTAAGAGGACTACATATTTTTTATTGAAATTGTACAAGTAGTAAATGAAAATGAACACAATGTGATAATCTAACACAATATTTCAGGATCCAACATGCACCACTTTTACAAGCAGCAGTTCTTAAAGTGAAATGTGATAAAGAAAATGTTGAGCAATGGAAAATATAACTAGTAAATACCTATTATTCAGTTGACATCTACTCGACATGTCTTTCCTGCCACTCTTTTATCTCATTATCTCTCACTGCATCAATTAGTGAGACGAACTCTGCAGCATTCGATTTATTTTCAATGTAAGTAGATACATTGACTAATGTAGCATCCTGCTCACAATCGCAAGTGTTTAAAAGATATCTTCATCCAGAGCTCTTAGATGGAGTTAATATTTTGTTCTTCTCTTGAAACAATTACCAAGGCTTCAGATTTTTCGGAAACATTTTCATCTTTTTGAGTCAGAAAATCTTTCTGAAAATTGTAGTGTAATGTAAGTGGGTGCCATGCAGATCGAGAAACAGCTGTTTTAATGAGAATATCAGGATTTATTTAATGTTTGTGTGAAAAAGATTTTTCAAAAACAGGTGTAGGTTAGCATAGAGCAGGCTAGTATTTTGTAAAAGTTAATCTTTGGCTTTTTTCAAAACGTGCCTGTTTTTGAAGTGTTAGCCTAGACTAACATCTAGCTGTGGCAGCTATGATTCTCCTTCTGATTCTATAAAAGGTGTCACATTACCAAATAGTTAAGACTTCAGTCCCCAGATTATAAAGCTGCCTCCAGCAGATAATAAAGCCTCCTCCAGAGCATATGCTTATTTTAGGGCTTGTTCAGAGTTAACTATGATGTCTAAGTCATCTGTGTATCCAAGCAACTGGAACGTTCTGTTAAGCAACATTGATTTATAATCTTGCCTGTCTCCACACAACATTAGAAAGGGTAAACAAAAGAGCATCACCCTGTGAAAAATCTCTGAAAGGTTTGGGCAGACATTTACCACACAGTTTGACCTCATTTATTTAATTTTAACTAGTCAGATTAAGCTTTCTTAGGATACTCATCTGTTCCAAAAATCATTATATAGTTCTGTCTGACCTATTTTCTCATCAGTTAAAGAAAACCTTGAAGAGGAGTAAGGAGCTATTCCTTGCACATTTATGGAAATATTGTCAGTCTATATTTGTTTAGAATTGAATATAAAGCCAAGCAGATAGTTGTTTAACTAAAGATAAATTTGTATGAACATGACAAGAGTACTATTATTGCAAACTAATAGGTCATTCTTTTACTGAAAATGGCAGATAATTGCCTTGGTGCACTCTCCACCCCTATAGACAGAAGAACTCTTCCAATAACTGACTGTATGATTTCCAGTCCACGTGCTAGTGCTTTGTTAATCTCAACTTCTATCTGATCTTCATCTAGCTATTTTGAATCATTTAAAGGGGCCAATTTTTTTTCCTCTTGAGTTTTGAAACCCTGTTTCTTCTTCAGACCAGATCATGGCTAAAACAAGGCAAAGTTATTTGGTTTCAGCTTTTAACAATGCAGCGTTCGGTGTCAAAGTTTGAACTTTTGTAGGATCTTATTTAATCATCAGGTGGTTTGATCTTTGGTGACAGCTTAGCAACAGGTGATGACTTTGGTTGACCAGTTAATGCCATTCGGAGATTTATATATTGCCTAGTCATTTTAAGACTAGGTACTTTCAAAGTTTATCAAAGGCAAAATTTATCCGTCTCTGCCCACTGTCATTGATATTATCGTACCGGTTAAAAGCATCCATAGCAGGGTGCAACATGAGTTCATAACTGTCTGGAGCATACAATTTTACAAGGTTTAGGATCAAACAATTCAAATTTTGACTTTTCAAGTGATTATCTCCTGGCTGTGGATGTAGTCCACACAGATGTTTGATGGCTTTCAAGAGTAACTGTAACAGACCAAGTATTTGATATAAGAGATGAAGAGGCAATGCAAACCATCATAATTTTTTGTTGCTGATGATAAAGAACAAATGTCTCCAAAGCATGCAACAAATGAACTTTTGCTGCATTTAACACCACTGGAAAATGAATTAAGCTTGAGTATTTTACTAAAGTGAATTTTTTCATTAGCTGGATTTAACCAATTGCATACCCCCCCCCCCGTATCATGGGGGAGATATCCCCCCTATATATGTTCTACCTATGCAAAAACAATCCTTTTCATACAACATACTCGTACTTTTAGAAAAGCCAAAATCCCCCTGTACTGAAGAGTTTAAAACCGTAACAATGGGGGGTTTCCACAAACAGAAAGCAACTAGTGACCAAGTTTTCCCCCTAGAAAATACAAAATAAATGGAATACAGAACTCACCCATTAATGCTCCACCTGGTTATGACAAACAAGATGATTTGAATGGCTTGAGTCACAATAAAGAGAAGAGGTATTTTTAGCACTCTAAGTTGCAACAATACTTCATAATAAACACTACAAAAACAATGTAGGTGGTTATTTGACAAAGGATAAGTGAAATTAAAGAGGTTTGAATTGGCCCCTATAAGTTTTAAAATATTTGGCAAATATTGCCAATGAAGTTTCTGCGTAAATCTCAGCAAGAACTGCTGAACCAGAACCAATTAATGGTTCTGCACTATACTTAAGATTTATTTAAATTTAATACATTTTCAATATTTCATCCTGTATTTTTAATTTTTTAATAAAATTTTGAAGTTTTTCCTTTGTTCTTATTAATGTTTTAATTATTTGCCATGTTTACTCACTCACTACTGAAAATTAAGTAGAATATTTTTTTCTTTGAAAAAAATAGATGAATATATCTTATTCATCGATAAATATAATTATCGATTTATCGATTACTATATATGTATTGGAGTAGACCCGAACAAATCTAAATTAACAACTTACAAAGTACTCACAGTTTTCTTATTATACTCAAAGTATACATATGTTTATATTAAAGAAATTGTACTAATTAATCCAGTTTGCATCTGACATTCAATGAAATTACTATATGAAAATTATATTTATATTAAAGCTAAGGATTAAACTGCAGCCACAAATAATATAATATAGCTTATTAATATTTAGAAATTCTCAGGTTACTTAAAGACTGGATAATCTCTTGCACAGTATCATTTTTGGTAGTGATAGCAACTAGTGCAGAGTGGGTGGAATAGCCAGAACTGAAACCAGATTAAAAAACTGGTAAGAGGACTCTTAAAAGAAATAAAGAGATTTCAGATGGCACTAATCTTTCCAGAGGTTACCGAAACTGGGCTTGGCATACCATGTCATTTACCAAGAGTAGTAAATAAAAGTATCTATGTATTAAAAATATTGAAAAAAACAATACCTCTTCATCTCTTTTTCGAAGATCAGATTGAACCTCTTCCAACTCTTCCTGCCCTTCGTTCGGTGACATTTTACATCCTTCTCTTAACATTTTTAAGCCGAATATTGCAAATAAAGCTGTTGAAATATAGTATGTATAGGCTCTAGGAATAATAGTTGCTGCCCAGCCAAAAACAACTGAAAAATTAACAATTGATCAAACACTAAACAACAGGCATAACAATTATTAAATTCTTTTCACTTATTTTAGTAATAATTATTTAAAATTTTTACATTTTAACTCTAATGAAGATTTTATGTGATTACATTATTAATGGATCTCTATGGGATTAATGAAATGCATAACAATGAAAATAGGTCAGTTAGTCAAAAATCTCATTAGTTTATTCATAAATCATAAAAAGACACCTTCTTGCAACGCTCATGAAAATTGTACTGCTGAGCAAGTCAACAATGCAGAACAGATCGGTTCTTTTCAAAGTAGGTCTCAAGTGCTTTATTATGATAGATGACAAGATCTGTCACTCAACCACCTGACAATCAGTCTTAAAGGATCTCAACACTAAGGGAAAACATAAATATCATTATTCAAGCAAAGCAGTGCTTTTCAGATTCAAAATAAACTACAAAACCATAGAAAGCTGCCAGTAACCAGATATGCATGCTTACTTATTATCAGGTATACTAATCATTTTTTACAAATGTTTTTGGATGTGTGGTATTTTTCAGCTACGGGCGGTCTGAAAAGTTTCCGACCTAACAAAGCTTTTATTTCACTAGCTTTTATTTATTTTATTATCATGTTCATGTTGAGGTCAGAAACTTTTCAGACCACCTGTGTATTATATTTTTCAAAATTACTAAGGTTTTGGTAAATCATTATCACTATTTAAAGCGTAACAAAATGAAACGATCCTGATTCCTGAGTTTTAAGAAAAAGAAAGAAGGTTCTGGACCCACCATTGAGAACTTTAATAATCAGAGTGTTACATTCTAGATAAAAGAGAATATAGATATAGAGAATCCTGGTTCAATTATTGGCCATGCACTGCATGTGCAAATCCCCATATATATTCCAATATTATTGTTATTTGTTTATTCTATTTTGTTTATTTATTATAGAATCCCTATGCAAATAGAGCCCTATTTGCTTATTAATATGTTATATCATATGAAAAATTATATGAATCAGCTACTAAGAAAGAGAAGAATAAATGTAACATAGAGTATGAAGATATAGAAAACTAACACTTATCTTATCTTCATAACTTGATTTTTCAGTTTTTTGATAAAAGTTTGTTTTGTACCCATAAATAAAACAAAAACAAATGCATTATAAATACCTTGTAAGATTACAAATATCTACTTCCTCGGATAATATATTTACAGAGAACAATAATTAATTAATTTAGAGATGATTGATGAAGAAACTAATAGGAAAAACAGAAATACTCTAATTGCGAACTACACCCATGAACACAGGAAGAGGATATAGGGGTTGATTTATGGGTAGTTATTGGAAGTTTTTGTACTATTTTTACTATTACTACTTTTTGTACACTTGGATAGAAATAATCAAAACTAACCAATAGATAGAGTAGTGAAAGGAGGATAGTGTTTTCAACTTGAAAAGAAGGGTTAAGTAATTTATGGTCATAAAGGTTTTGGTGAAAAGCAAAAAGTTTTGTTGAACTATATCGATAGTGATAGTAAGTAGTGCAGATTGGGTGGAATAGCCAGAACTGAAACCAAATTAGAAAACTGGTAAGAGGACTCTTAAAGGAAATAAAGATTGCAACTTTCTTTCCAGAGGTTCAGAGAGGACAGAATGAAAAATGGGTGTGGCACAAAATTGAAGACCAATGGTCTAACAGCATCAGCTGCAAACAATCCAAGTTGTTTATCAACAAGCCCTCTAAGATAAAGTCTAAGTAGACAAACTGCCACCAGCAATACATAAACCTAATAGCAGATATCTTATAACTAGACACTGCAGTTGAAGGAAACAACTATTTCTAAAAGATTTGTCTGAAAACCCTATCTGTCTTAAATGCAGGATAGAATAGGAAATCAATAACTTAAAGAGAATGCATAGCATTTAGCAGAACCTTAGTATAGTCTGCGACAAGATAGATGGACAAGAAAAACTGGAGCTATTAACCTAACATTGGTCGCATGTGTTTTTTCCGACAACGGTAGTCACATGCACTTCACAGGGGCATAACCACGTTTTCTGTCTTTTTCCAGGTGTTTAATTTATTTTTTTTCCAAATAAATCACAAAATTCAACAATAATCATTTATTATTAAACATAAAACATCATTTTAAAGATTAATAAAAAAAACATTTATTACTCATGGTATGAAATCTGTATTGGTTTTTTTTTTTATACAATAACTAAAATAGAATCCAAACAAGTTTGTAATTATACTATGAAGCCTTTTATTTTTCTAACAGCTAACTTAGTAAAATTGCAAGTGGTAATCGTTAGCACCACCAACCTATCAAAAACCCACAGAAAAAAATGCTAAGAGATATAATTTATCAGAACAATGAAATAAACATAATTGTATCCCAGGATTCAAAACACAAAACCAACTTTTCATTGTAATATTACGTTCTATGCTGAATATTGGTGAACAGCCAACTCACTACACTAGTGCTCTTATTACTAACAGCAAAACATTTTGCTTCATATGGTTAAACATTCTAGTTGACTAACAGTTCATTCATCATTATTCTGATCCAAAAATAATTGTATAAAAGCTCAGATTGTAACATATAACCCATAGAAGGAATAAAAGACATGCACCTCATAGGTGAAAATTATCTTTTTAGAAAAGCAACAAAGAATTGTATAAATTATTAACAAAGATAAAAGTAAAAAAAACATCTGAATTGTAATAAAACATAAAGTTCGGATAAAAAAATTAGCTAGAAGTATAAAAACAAATTTATTAACACAGTTGATCACATGCATCACACGAGTGAAATAACGCTGCTGCGGGCCAATGACCAAGGACACACTTGTGAAAATGGGAATGGAAGTTAGGAAGCTACCTAGAAGAGTGTCCTCATCCCTCGATTACTAGAGTAATGGAGAATAAAAATGTTTAACTATACACCTCACAGAAACACGTGACTAATAGAAGGTTAAGTGGCAATCGATTCTGGATTTCACCAAGAAGTCTGGGAGGTTAAAGGAGGAGCAATAGCATGGAGGCGTGAATCTAACAGAGGGGTAGACAGACAATTGTGGCAAACTACGATTCATAATTATGTGGTAAGCCATATTTATCTTACATTTTGCTCTCTGATATCTGGACATCCAACATAGATGTATCATTACCAAGAAATTTATGTGATACTGTTATTAAGTCTTCAGTACCATAAATATGTTTATAATGAAAACCAATTGTCTGCCTATATGTATTTGTATTTACAAGCAGACAAATCAATTCCACTATCACTGTCATGTGTTTAGCTAAATACTTGGTATCAGGTTGGTTTCTGACTAGTCACTGAAGTATGTGATGGTTTCAAATTCTTGTTTTTCAACATTACAGATCAGGCAGTCATTCAAATGGATGTTGTTGACCTTTAAAATAATTTTGTTAAAGTTGTCCGAGCGTAGGCATTTTAAACTTTTAACAAACTAGTAAGGTGTACTACATGATTGAATTCTATTCATGCATATGTATTTTTATATCAACCACAAGTTATGATGAATCTTTATTTACCTGAAAGAATTGTCATTAGTGCCAAAGCTGATATAGCACCAGCGAAAACAGTAAGTCTTGAATGTTTCATTGACATGATTGCTGCGATGAAAAATGTTTTATCACCTATTTCTGACACAACAATCATGGAGAGAGAAGCAAGAAATCCATGAACAAAACCGAGACCTTCTTGCTCAGCCTGGAATTAAAAAAAAATCAACAATTAATAGAAACGATGAAATAAATGTTAGAAAGAAAACAAATATTGAAAATAAGTGAGATTTTCTTGTACTTGTATATTACATACATTGGAGACAGTTACAGTGGAACTTCTCTAAACAGAGTCTCATAAAAGGACAAAGACAGTGCTGAACAGGATTTTAACCAAGAGAAATTCTATTAGGTTGACAGCAGCACAAAAAATAAAATAACCTTATTTCTATATATGATTGTTAAATCGGTTCCCTTGCAATGTTATGAGTGTTCCTAGCACTTCCAAGACCCAAACACAAAAAAATACAAACAACCACTGTCTATATGAGAAGGAGCTCAAGTTTCAAGACTATGGAACTATGGGGAGCTTATTTAATAGCTGCAGTGACAATTTCATTATAATCTAAATTTCTAATGAATGGCAGCTTTAATCAAAGTTGATAGGCTGATACTGGCCGATTCCAATAGGAGAAGCTCTACTTTTATTCAAGTCTGCTTGTATAAGCTGTTCTTCAATAGAGGACATAAAAATGTTTCAACTGATCTTAAATTTGAAAGTTAATTATTTCACAGCCCCTCAGAATATGCAGATCAGTATCTAGTTATAACACAATAATGGGAAGTATGAAAAAAAGTTAATATGAAAAAGTCAACCAATTCCGTTAGCTATGAAAACTTCTAAAGTCATGAAGATGTAGGGCCGACTGATATTGTCGTAGATGGCAGCTGGTGCTGAACAGCTAGGGTGTAATTGTGGTTTTATGAACCAGATACTGATATTTCAAGAGGCTACTCATTTTCCCACATGAGGCTGAGAGAACTTGGACGAAACCCATTCCTCAAATAAAAAAAGCCATAAGGGGAACGAGGAATTGAACCCAGGTTTTCAAAGTAAGAAGTCAACACGCTAACCACTGAGGTACTAATATTTTAAAAATATTATGTATGAACTACGTATAAAACATTTTCTGTGATTTTGTTTCTAAAAAAACATCTAATACATTATTTTTTTAATAATTTTATTTTTATTTATGTGTGATTTAACACTTATTTTGAAACATATTTACTAGAATTTTTTTAATAATCTTCATGTAGACAACTTTTAAATAAATATGGTAAAGTAAAAAAAAGTCATTCCTTTTTTAATAATTATGATAAGATATTAATAATAACTAGTGGTCAACTAAAAATAATATTCCATTTAATTTAGAAACCATCAACCATTAACATTTAAATCTTAGCGAGAAATCAATTAGCAGAAATGTGTCTAGCTCCTTCTAAAACTCAACACAAATACAACTTGTTTAATCTATTACTATAGACAGAAATTTTTAAAGGAATTTCTCAAGTTAAATAGCTTGCATGTGAGACTGGACTTCCTAGTTAAATAAATAATATATTACAAATTCCATATAAAATTAGCCAACAGAGAAATTGGCTCAGCAATTCTTTGGAATGGTGTTGATGACATTGTCACTGAGATCTGTCGGAATGCTGACTTCTGGAATGGCATTCCTTAGTTAAGGGTTGTGGAATTGAATTGTCTAATTCATTTTGTCTTAAATCCTTTTTTGGAGAACATCCTTCTTATACTCGATGGAGTACAAATGTGGAGGCCTACAAAATAAAGGCATTTATTTCTTTGTTATGTTTGAGGAGCATTGACCATCAGGATAATGATCAGGCTATATTAAACTGACTTAAAGAAGTAGGTTTGACACCATATGCACCTTTAAGACATCTAGCGATAATGTCATACCACAAAAAACATTTAGAGAGGACAAACTGGTTTGTTGATTTGAATTAGGTCTAGATTTTGTTCTCAAAATGATCCTTAATACGATTCCTAAGAGTACGTGGATAGGTGGATAGGTCCCATAGTCAACTATGGGATGATACAGAATTATGGTGTGGGTAGAGATTTATGTAGATGGTCATAAATCATGTTGACAAGCTTATAAAACACATAATTCTGAATGATAAGGCTTGATGATGATGATGATGGGAACATAGATAAGAATTGCAGGATTGATACGTAGCTCACTTTGTGAGATTTATGAAATGCTTTATTTTGAATGATAAGGACATGATATTGAAGGGCTCACTAATAAGGATTGTAGGATTCATAGGTAAATCATTTTGCGAAATTTAAGAAACTCTTTAATCGGAATGAGTTGTAGGTGAAATTATTACTGAATATCTTCTGACAACAGGAGAATTAGTTGGCCAACATTTTAAATTCTGGGCAAAGCTATTACACACTGAGCAAGTTGTAAGCAACCAAAAAATGCCAATTGTGGTAATGGTTTACTAAGACATTCTATTATTGTCTCCTGTATCACCAGACTTGAACTTAACTGAGATTCACAGCAAAAAAAGCTTTCTAATTGAAAATCATAACCCCCTTTCTTTCAATAACTAAGTTATGACCTTAATAGATATGATAAACTCTTTGTTAGAAAGTCTAATAAATATTTTACAATTAATAATTATTTTTTATTGATTTTTTTCATTGATTCATTTTTTTTTTTTTGTAACTTTTAAATTAGGAATAGGAAATTAAAATAGCTCCTAAATTAGAAAAGGAAATACAGATTTTCTATTAATCTTTGAGTAGTACATATATGGTACATATATATAGTACATACAAACAGACTATTAAATATTTTTTTCTCGCTTTGGTTTTCCTAAATACACAAGGGTTGATGAAAGACCATTTAAAGTCCAGCTTTATATTTATTTAATACAGTAATATATTCAATGTATTTACTTTATACAAAATGGTAAATGCTAACATAATAATTGTTTAAAGTTTAGCATGGACTTTTCCTAAGGGGATACTGCCTTTACTGTTAAAACTGTATTTATTTTAATAATGTAAGGGTTTTTGCTTGATAGGCAATGTTTTACTTGCCATTTTTTAAATATATATATCCATCCCCTACATCTGTTTTATTACTGTGTTTGAATAAAAATCATTTTATTTTATTCCTTCAAATTTATAATAACAAATTTATATATAATAATTATATCAAATTTATAATAACTGTTAGAGTTCACTAAGATTTTTCACTAGGCCATATGGTGTGAGATAATATTAATTGCAGGTGAAGGCTTAATATCTTAATCTTTGTTTATCTTATATGTTTACATTGGGGAATTTGTTAAATGATAAAACATTAGCAGTGATACCTCAATTCTATCCAATTTTTTATTTTAACAATATAAATCCACATTTCACACATTAACTGGGCATATGTAACAAATATACATTTCATATAAATTCACATGTTGAATGTTTACGTATACAAACAGGTCCCAGAAAGTAAATTATACGGAAAAAAAGATCAAAACTTATTTAAATAAATTTAGAAATGGCTTCCAAATTTGGTAATACACAATCTTCAAACCATTTACAATGCATGACACAACTTTTTTCAAGGTTTTACTATATAAAATAATTGTGGACAGATTACACAACCTTATAATTTGAAATAACATTTTTTTTTTGGTACTAAGTGAAACCTAGTTCTGGATATTCTTTAATTTCTCTGACATTGAATAAAGTTGAAATGAATATTTTCGAAAAAAAAAAATTTCAAAAACTTATTCTTCAAACTTTTGATAGCTATAAATCTGAAAGAATATTTAAGTGAGCAATGATGACAGATAAAATTTATCTTTCTGCATGCATGTGTAAATATATTGTTTCTAATATCGCAAAATCAAGTCGCAAATTATATATATAAGAGACAACATAGGAAATTATGGTGTATATGTATACACCATATTTATTTTACAAACCGCAATCCTTAAAATAACTGAATGATATGTTAAACATTTCATAATTACAATAAATTCTAAGTGGGGGAGAGGTACGGAGGACAGGTCTAGAACTATCCTCTAACCAGACAAACTATCCATAGCTAGAACACAATAATCATGATAAAAGAGAATTCATTCACAAATTCATTTTTATTAAAATATACCTGTTTTTTTTTTTAAATAACTTTGTAAGTGACATATTACAACAAAAGAAAATCTTAGTGCAATAAATTAAATTTGCTATACACAAGTGAATCAATTCTGCATTCTAACCATCACAAAATATCTATACATACCAAAATATAACAATTAAATGATACCTATAACAGTAAACCTCAGAGACACACACACACATATTGCAATAAACCAACGATTAAGAGGAGAATACAAAATTCAATCAGAACCAATTATAGAATATAAAATCAGAGATAAAAAATACTAAAGAACATACTTTAATCTTAAATTATTGTATGAGCCATTCATATCGGTAGATTAAAGTATTCACATATTATACCTTAATACCTTACTCCTGCAAAACAAAGAATAAATTTCAATATACCGCTAAAATTATTAATAAATAAACAGCCGGAACTATTAGAGGCAGAACCATAAATTACTTTATGAAGTTATTACTATTTGTAAATTTATTGGATTACTCTAACCTAGGGAAAGACTAAACCTTACTCTTAAAAAAATGTGAGATTTGTTCCAAATAAAGTTGTCAATGGCATGATTTAATAAATTATATACATTTTTAAATAATTTAACTTACAACAGTGGAGGTGGGAGTTATATTTTCTGAAAAAGGCATTTCAGGAATATTCCCTAATTCCGATAAAAGGGTACGCATAATGAAGAAATAATACTCTATTTACACTGATAGTTATCCCTAAAATACCCTTAACTAATATGAACTAAGAAACTAAACATTCACGAACGCACTCAATATTTATCAACTGTCAAGAGTTAGTGACAAAGAGTATCACTGATTGGTTAACTAACTCGAAAATCTATATTCAGGGCCAACTTTTACTGGAGACGGTTTATTAATGACTTACCACGTGCTACACATATGACTCCACAAACTAGATATTATTTCTTAAGAACTATTATTGGTAGTATTTACCTCACTATATTCAATAATTTCAGAAAAAATAAATTATAGTGACAGTGCCAGGTCTTTAGCCTGGGACCACCTCAATTTCCGGTTAGATGCTCTGTTTCTGAGCCATCCCTCATAAATGTTTTATGGCTGTAAATTTCATTCGAAAAATTTAAAGTAATGTACTACGCTTGTTAAAATCTAATTCTTACCTCTTTGATTGTGGCCCCACTGCTAAGCTTTCAGAGTTGTCAGAGTCTATCACGTTGCAGTAATGTTGGTTGTAATTGTCTTATGTTCGGTAATAAACTATTGTATAAGACAAGGTGGTATTATTTATCTTGCGAAATCTTTAACACCACTTGCCTTTTCAACCCCTTCACTACTTCAATCACGAATTTCATCATTTCTAGAAACAGGTCTAAATTCCCACTAATCCGCCTTCCAGCCAGGATTTCCCACCCAATCTACTCTCACCAAAATTACACAAGCACTCCGATCTGCCATTGACCAAAAATATGTATCTTATCTTCTTAGACTTTACCAAAGCATTGACACCCTTGATCACTCCAATCTACTATCCAAATTACTTTCAGTGTCCTTTTCGAACAGCGACGTAAGCTGTACGCAGGTTCACATCATTTATATCTGCTCCCTTCTAAGTAGTACTCATCCCTAGTCCCCATGCCAACCCCTTTTAATCCTTTCCGGTGTAGCACAGAGCTCAACAATTTCTCCATTACTTATCAGTGTCTACAACAATGACCTTCAAAAATCTACAGCACTACTCATATCACCTACATGCCAACGACACCAAAATTAGGCAACCTCTTCCTTCTAATGAGTTGCAATCCACCAGACTATTGATTCAGGAAGACGTGGATTGAATTTGGGTCTGGGGTACCATCTCCCGACTACATGATACCACTGACCTTTAATTGATTTATAAAATAGTAAAAGAAAGTGCCTGTGGTAAGGCGTAAGGCAAAATGGCACAAAACAAGTGCGTGTTCGCCTTAAGACTGATCTATGCAGGGAAGGTTGAACAGTTATCTCACTTATGGTATACAATTATTCTATATGACTTTACACACACAAAGTTTTCTTGAAATTGTAAAAAAAAAGTGTGAAAAAGTATAACAACAATAATTTAGTAAAACGTGTTGTACAATATGTATCAACTGGATAAAAATATACATAAAGACATTATTTTATTTTATATTAGGACCTCTAGAAATTAATCTTTCATTTGTAGATTGTTTCTCTGTTCATTTATACTTATAATTTAATATTATGCTGTTGGTTCGTTTAGTTCACCACATATGTAAATAAATTGTATTAATATGTATTAATAAATAAATAAATCGTATCAACGTAATTTATATATTATATATATATGTGTATATTAGCCATATATATGTGGGCGTGACAGCATGGACCAATAAGCAGAGCCGGATATGCAATAATACGTTACTACTAGCGCCATCTGTACGACCGCACCCTCAAATTAAGATGGTCTGTTGGTAGGTCCAGTAGATTCACTCTGGTTGGGACACTCATTGTGTACAGACAGTTGTAGAGGGGCCCGCCTTTTTGTTATCTAACGCTACCGTTTATAGTTCATTAAATATTTATCTCAATCATTCCAAACAGTGTTTCTATTATGTAACCTGACCCTGTTATTTCTGATACTCCATTCTCCCAGATCAGAAGTGGTATTAAACAACATCACACCCAACAGCAGTCATGGATGAAGATTTTGGAAACCCAGAGCCAACCGTTAGAGACGATATATAGAGCCATTAATCAGACAATTGGCAAACTCAAGTAAGTGCATATACCTGCTATGAAACACCTAGAGTGTAATCTTAAATTACAAGGAGCGGACCCGAAAGTTAGCTGGCATACACGGCAGATATTGACAGTAGAGACATGCTTTTGAAGGAACTTCACGTTCTTTTTTATGATAGGACAGCTGACACAGATGAGGGAACTCAGCGAAGAGAAGTCGCTACCACCACCAAGCAAGGCCAGCTTACCACCATTCTACCAGTTGGACCCCGCCTGATACTCCAAGGAAGCTGTTTCGCCCTATGACTCCTAGGACTGAGGGTGTCATATGCTACACCTGTAACAGGATTGGACAATTCTCCTGGAAATGCGAGAGGAAAACAGGACTGTAGCTGAGAAGAGAGGGGACTGAGGACAGACACAACAAGGAGATGGTTGGCATATGCCGAATGCCGAAGACACTCTTTGGGCCACACATCTTCAAAACGGTAATCGTATTTCTTTTCAATTTGATTTGGGACCCGAATGCTTGCTCTTGGGATTGAAAGTAAAAGCTAAATTTAGAGCAAATGATCTATTAAAAGAGTAACTTTAGAAGGTTTTAGTAAATTTTTAACTATGAGTGATAAACAATTATTGTCATTGGTCAATATTAATTGTCATGAGCTAAAAATGATGTGTCATTTAGTTCCAGATGAATTTTTAATTTATCCAATAGAAATTGGCCATGAATTAATTTCACGAAGATTTCAGACGCTTATAATTGAAAATGATTGTATTTTACAGAGTACTTGAAATTAAAAGATAAATAAGTTTATTAATACTGATTGTGAACTAGTCACAATTCATTTACTCAAACCCAAGTAAGCATAACCGATTCGAGTAGTTTTAAAGTTTATAATGGCCAATTAGTTAATAATTTCCGTGTTGATAATAATAGTGACAGCTCTATTAGTAAATTTTCAAACTGCCAACTGGAAAATATTAACGATAATATTAGTTTACTGAGGAACCCTAATGAAATGATCCTAAAGTAACCCTTCCAAGAACTTGGGGTTCAGCGGCTACGGCTACTCGGAGGGTAGCCTCCCTTCTTAAAAGCACTTAACAGTTTAAACAGCTCCTCTGACATACAAGCCAACTAATAACCACTATGAGAAAATTAATAACATATTTAGTTCACGTAATAGCCAAGCCCCAGAAACGCAGGTGGTAAGACCCTGTGTCTTACCAACTAACACACTCCTTTAAACCAGGACCAAATAACCCGTCTTCGTGGTGTGAAATATTTCACATAACTTGAAATGACTAGGGGATTTGATCTCTGATCCACCCGTACAACTAGAAACTGCTTTTATTGCCCCTGGCAGTATAATTAACGGTTAGTGTATACTAATTTACATTAACACTGAACCCTCCAGGTACACAATTTATTGTTAATTCTTTTAAATATTTATTGATGTAAGCAGGCAACCTCAAACAGACTTTTAGAGCTGGGGCAATCAATTTTTAGATATACCCGCTTAAAAGAGTTTAGGAACGTGAACGCTTCAATATATACATATATATTTATGTAAAGTATCTGTCTGCCGGACATACTTAGTTGCACCATTGTATTTTGTTGTTATAATATGTCTCAGAATAAAGTGTTTTTTATTCTTTTAATTTTAGTTCTCGTCCATAATTGTATGTTGGTTGTCTTTAGTTTACCTGATATATAAGCTGATTTGGTAAGAACAAATTTACAGCTTGTCGACAGTTTTATAATGCTAAGAACTGTAAGGGGCTTAAGCAGAACTGTATACCTATCTCGTGACTTCATGAAAGTCACTGTAGGTTCCCTGTTATTTTTAAGTAAGAAACCGCATCCTTCTATGACCACCCTACTTCCCAGAATCTTATCCTTTTTTATACATATCTCAGCTTTAGCCCTGGTCCCACTTGTACCTAGACATTCCAACCAGTATGTTCTAACTGATCTCTTAATATTTGTATATACCAGTGTTTTGATTGTACTTCATAATAAAGCTTTTCTTTTAAAAGACTCTCCTCTAAAAAGATTATTTAACTGACCATTTCCACATTGCAGGTTTCCTCCAGCCATAGATTAATTAGACGCTAGCAGAAGTTGTACTATTAACGTCAACTACTATTAATGTAAGGACATTAATCCTAAAAATTGGAATCTTGGTCTCAGGGAGTCTATCTTTTAGTATTGTAAATATAATTTGGGTTTAGTAATACTTGCTGAAATTTCCCCATCTACTCGTCCATCTTTTCTAACAACGCTGAATCCTTCATGCCCTCATTGCTTTATTCAAATTGTGGTAATAAAGGATGCTTCAAAATCCTGAAAACGAAAAAAAATTAAACGTTTTTAAATAAGTATGCCCATACATAATTTAGGTTAACTAACTTTCTTCTTCTGGATTCCAATGGAAACAACTGTCCAATTAATAGTGATCTGCATTGTTGCTCTATGGAAAGTCAGAAGGCTACGAATCGGTTATCTGTACACGTTACTGTTTAGTTTTGACAGGGTGTTTGTTTTTAAAAGGAATAATGTTAATTTTGTAATATTCCGTTTGTTTACCGTTATTTAATTCCAATTATGTTGTAAGGTCTAAAAATTGTTATCTTTTTCAATAAATTATCTAAAACGGAATAGATTTCAGGTTCCAAGTTATTGTAAATATTTTCTATTTACATGCAAATATCTATAACTATTGATTATTATGTTGAAGTTTTCAATTTATAGTTTGAAATGAAGAGGAGAAGAAGTTTTTTTTATATGAAGAAGTATTTTGTATTATTTGAAGTATACCAAAGGTTTCTAAATAATGTAATTGACATTTACTTTGAATTCATATTTTCAATCTAGTTATATTTTCGATAATGGTATTAATGCTTTCTGGTGTATTAATCAGCTGTGTGCTTGCTAGTTATTTATGACTGGATGGTTGGATTTATACATGAATCATAATAATCAATTCACCTTAAATGAAAGTAATTCAAGGCCTTTTAATAATGCTTAATTATAATCTACTCAGTTTTAGTTTGGTTCTACTTTACCTACCTGTTGTCACAACCACTACCATAGATTACCAGTCATGATTAACCCCCTACATTATTTTATTTGCTGTTATGACCTGATATGGGCTTACAGGTTAAACATCCACAAATTAATTTGATTTAACTTTTTTTTTAAGAAAAAAGATATATTTTAATTTTTATGATTAGATGCCACTAATACAATGTATTCTAAGCTGTGATTAGGACTTCAGTGGATTAAACTTAACATCTATTTTTCAATTAACCCAAGCCTTTTTCCCAAGAAATGCTTCAACTCATTTATATACCCATGGCTAACAATGAACCCACAGTATGGAGAAACAAAATTACTATGGGTAATACAGTTTTATTCTAGTACATGCTGAAAGTAGACTAGAAGTGATTTTATTCATTTCAGTGATCCGTTCATTTACTTCCTTGAGAGGTACATATTTCCTTCTTTTTTTACATGTGAATAGTCATTTATCAGAATTACATTAAAACTGAAACTGTAATTTTTAGAACTTGACTATTTTGTTCTTTTTTTACAACAATATATTATCAAATATAATTTAGTACCTCATTTCCAATATACCTTACAAACACATATTAAATAAAGTTCACAACTGAGAAAATGGATAATTGTAGTAGTAAAATAATTTAGTTCAGCATTGAAATGCATTATTTGACTGATAAAAAGTTTAACTTGAATAGTAAAACGTTGATTTTGGCTTAAAAAGAGGTTTGATACTCCTAATGTCTTAAAAAATTTTAGATTGTTAAATGCTATTCACTTATTGATACTAGTACCTAGTGTATATATAATTTATTTAAGGTGTAAAGGTTAAACAATTGCTCCAAGGCTTGCCCGTCATGATAATAGCATCTCTTTGACTTTTCATAATAACAGAAATGGTCAGCTCTGTACCAACTTTCGTTGTTACACCAATCTGTCTATGTGGCATTATGTTCCCTGCTATCAACTGAAATAGTTAAAGAATAAGTGGAGTGAAAGAAGGGGGATGGAAAGATAGAATGAATGAAATCAGCTCCAGGTCACTGTCTGTCATTTTTTGGCTCTATCATTCACGGCCAACCTCATCCAGGTCAGCAATTGCATAAACCTGTTTCACGGTAACGCGCAGTTGCTCTTCAAACAGTAGTTGCAGGTAACCCAATGAGCAGGCTGCATATCTTTGGCTTTTCCACCATCCACAGGTCTTCCACTAAAGCAACAACACATGCTACTTGTTCGACCATCAAAATCCTTTTTAAAATTAAAAAAAAAAAAACCTTTTGCTAAATTTTTAGAGATCTGTTACACAATGAATAAAAATATAAATTTCTGTATAATTTTTTAAAAATATATTTTGGGGTTTTTCTTCAGATTTATAGCCCCTTATCTCTGAAAACATTTAATATTAACTAAAAAAGAATTGTAAGCCAAATAAATCTATTAGGAAGTAAATATTTGAATTTTTCTATGTGCGCCACTAGTTCAAATTGTCGAATTTGATTAATTCCCCAAATGATAGATCTACTTTCCTCACACATAAACTCCCAGGAAAAAACACTTAGACCAGAAACTTCCAGAAAAAAGTTCTGTTTATAACTGAACAAAACTGAGTGAAGGTTGTTTACACTATGATTGGAAAGTTATGATCGGTTTATATTCAACTGAAATAGAACTCACATATTATGTAAAATGATAACATTTAAATCGGAAATTTAGGATTTGTATGTAATCAAACAAAATAAAATCATCATTTTTTGAGTGGTCATTACACTAAAACCAGAAGCTAAAGATCCAAATAAAAAATAATAAAAAAGATCAGCAGATGAACAAAACGATATCTAGCAAAGGGTAAACTAAGTCCTGAAAGTGGCCAAGCCATTCCTAATTAAATGTACTGAAAATGTTGAACATTTTATGACTGAAATTATTTTATTGATACTTATATTAATGATTCTTTCAGTATGGTTTAAGTAGTCAATATCTCACTCTAACTGTCTTATACTAGGATCAGATGCATACACACGTGTGGAAACATAGCCCATTATAAATTTGATGAAAATCTAACATCTCTCTATAGCCGATATCCCAACAAATGCATCCATCCATAAATATATATATTTATAAAAAAAAATGTTTTCTTTGTTGCAGATTAATTCTTAATAATTTCATCTTGTAAGAAGATATCAATGGGTACTTCGAGCAGTATAATGAACCAAGATTTGTCCAAGAACGACCTACTACTGCAGTTTGTTGGAAAAGATCATATACCATTGCAAAATAATTTCTGGGATGATCTTCTGTTGTTTCAATATAAACCATCGACAGTGTAAATAATCTATTCTGATATGATTATTGTTTATTATTATTATAATTTTCTATAGCTATTGACAATAGCTGTTTGATATTTTGATAATATCTGTTCACTGAATCGAATTTAAACACTCATTAAATGAAAATGGGCCGTTTCTGACACTTATATTTTATGATAGCGAATACAAAACAAAAAAGTTTTTCTATTTGTATTGAGTAGTTATACAATAACTACAAAAATTAGCATTATAAAGTAACGATGTCATTTATACAATCAATATTAACTATTAGATTATAGACAGTCTTTTATTAAGTGCTTCCTATCTTTAAATTTAAATAAAACAAAGTGTGTGTGAGGTATCATCAAAATTTTTTATTCGTTTGACAGGCCTATCGATGCCATTATGTATGGAATATAACATCGTGTAAATGTCTGCCGTTGCTTCGCTGGGTGGCGCGCATCCGAAATGTCCCACTTTCCATGACTCTGGCGCATAAATCAGGCTGAATTTGACCGATGGCATGAGTTACGCTTTGAGGACCGCTATGATTTGTGGCTTATTCGCATAGACCTTCAACTTAAGAAAACCCCACAAGAAAAAGTCTTAACGGGGCCAAATCGCATGATCTTGGTGGTCAGTTCACATCACCTCCACGTGAGATGACCACACGTCGTCTATGGTCGTTTACCTTCAGCTCCTGGGTCAGTTGAATTTTGTACGGGTGCAGGCTCAAGTCACAACGCAAAATTCGACAAGTTGTGGTCTGCGAAAGACCGAGTTCTTGTGAGCGACGCAAAATCAACTGCCTCAGATTCTCCTGTACACTCTCACGGACAGTGGTGATGTTTTTGGCAGATCTTGCGTTTCGTCAACGACTGGGTGTTGGTTGATTGTTTACTGAACCAGTGGACTCAAATTTATCCACCACACTGCGAATAGTCCTCTCGGTAGGACGGTTATGGCGACCATGGAATGTTGCCCGAACAGAACACCCATATTGATAAAACAATTTTATTATTTGCATGTGTTATTGAACGCTATATACGCCCATGGTGATTTGGCAAAACAGACTGAATAAATGACAGCCAATTCGACAGATGCAGCTTCAACAATATGGCCGCTGTCAACTATCAAAGTTTGGAATACGCTATATATACTGCTTACCTGTGATTGGCCCAAATTTCATTTGATAAATTACATTTTTAAAATATTGTTTTCTAGGAGAACATTCCAATAAACATATATTGATATCCAATAAATGTCATGGGGTCTTTTAAGAAGATTAAAAAGAAAATTATCAGGTCTTGAAATAAAATGACCCTTAATTGGCATGGTTAATAATGTAATTCTGTTTAAAACTATAAATTTTGTTGATTTATTTTACTTTTTTTTTGCAGGGAGGATGACAAGAAACTCTTTGAAAAAAATAAGTTTTTATTTCATCACTTAGCACTAAATAATTTAAAGACTGGTAATTTTGGTTCGCTTGTGAGAATTTTTTTGAATAAATCAAGTTATTTACTTCGATCTTCAGATGATGAATTGTAGGTAAAAAATTGAGAATAAATTTTATTTTTCACATAAGTATTCAGAGTATTATAGTTTAAATTATCGAGTATTAAACATAAAAATATGTAAAATATTTCCAAACTTAACTTGATTTATTTTTTGAACCATGTTTATTTGAAAATTAGAAGGCTTATTTTTGCTAGTCAGCAAAAAGCAGAGTTTTTTTTATTATTATAAACTTGATCTTGGTTTGGCATTTTTAATGTATATTTTTGTATGTACACCTCATGTATAAAAATTATAAACAGAAACTCCTCCGTAACACTCAGAAATTCAAGGAAGCCATTTACTAAAATAAAGATAATTCTTAAATGACTAAATTTTACTATTTTTAATTTTTGTCAATCCTTCAATGTCTTAACTAAAAAATAAGTTTAAAAAAAACCTTCATTTACTTTGGAATAACGCATAGATATTCATTCATTTACAATCCTGTAATACAATCATTTTAACCTTATAAAAATTGTTTAATTGTGTATTTATGTATTTTTTTTCAGTGATAGTTACAGTTTAAAAGCTTGCAATGCTTTGTTTATTACAAGGTATTGCTTGCAACATCTTGTTCATAGATTTCCTGAAAGCGAAGTGCTAAAACATATTGAAACTCCAGGTAAGGTTTTCTGTTCTGTAATTGTTATTACTAGTTGTAAGGTTTTTTGTTTCAAGTTTTTCTACACGTAAACTAATTATTATTAATTTAAGTTTTATGTGTTAACTTTAGTTATAGCCGTAGTTAATAGAGCTATAGAGCTCAGTTATATTTATTAAACCCATGAAACATAAAATAAAATAATTAAAAAAACTGTTTTAGTTATCTGATGAGATACATTTTTAAATATTTATTTATTTAGCATTTATGACGAGACATATGCTGGCCCTTACATCTTTCATTTAGCAACCAGCTAACAGAAAATCTCATCTTACAGTGCCAATACATTTTCCATTTACAAAATTTTATTCTGACCAACCTAGAATTATAGAATACCAGACTAGAATTATGGAGCACAGCAAAATAAATGGTCTACCTTCTAGCACAACCAATCCTAAATCCTCCAAATAAACTGTTAAAAAACTGTTGTATGTCACCAACATAACTGTTTGGTATGATCTCAATATATTTCACATGTTATATATTGCTTAATTGTGGTCAATTTAAAAACAATTGTATAAATATCAAACGTTTGTGTAGGGCTAAGGGATGTGGCTTATCAGTAGGTCTCTTAAGTCGGGTGTGGTACATTGTGACAACTGCTGTTGTCTCATTGGTGTTTATTACCTTAGAAGATTTTTAGGATCTGTTTTTTTTTTAATATATTTTAGAAGGCTTTAGATAAATAATAATGAACAATTTATGTATGAATTAATTGTAATGCAAGAACACATTTTTTAATTGAGTGGTTTAGTTTAATTTATTTAACTTTTTTGGTGTCTATTATTGATTTTTATTTGATAGAAGTGATTTTATTTATTTGTTCCTCATATTGCTACAAATTTCAAAATTAAGTTTACTTTGCTATTTCATTATTCCTTTTCTTCAGAGTCTATTATTCCTCATCAGACACTTGTATGTTCTGTACTGATAATGTTTTTTGAAGTTCTTCCTCTTAATAATAAATTTCTTTTATCTGTAAGGCAGAAGCTTTAAAATGAAAAGTCTGCTTCCTTTTGATGAGTGGCATTTTGTAGTTCTATCCCATAATTGACTTTGTGATTTCTTTGAAGGTATTCAAAATTTTACTTGTCTATAATAAATATTGAAGGAAAGGTATGAATTCAACCTCATTTCACTTTTTTTTCCTAAGCTTTTTTGCATTATCTTTTTTCAACTTAACATTTACTCTCTGTATGAACTTTTGATAATGTCCCCATCCCTACTAGTCTGGTTCTGGTGCTTAATCACTTTGAATATTAATAAGAATCCTTCTCCTTTATGGTTTCTTTCACTTATCTGTTGAACCAATTCTGCGGTCTTCTATTTTTGGTTACTATTACTCACACAAAGATTAGCTTGGTGCTTCATGTTAGAAAAATATATATATATATATATATATATATATATATATATATATATATATATATATATATATATATTATAAGGTACAAATAAATTGTTAAACCATTTGTAGTTTATCTTATAGTCTTCCAGCATATGTTCCTCCTATATGAGGCAGAACTTACATTGATGGTAACCTTAAGGTTAAGGAGTTATTACTTGGTTCTCCCCAGTGAAACTTTAGTGTAGAACATCCCCATATACTACGTGAAGGTTTGCCGGACTTGATCATTTATTTTATGACTCATCTCAATTCTATCTCACATAAGTCGCTTCCTCTAGATTAATTGGTTATAGCACTATTACTCAGTAGCTTCTTCATTAGTCTACCCAGCCTTATATTTCTGAGGGGATACCGCTATAATATTTTATAAATATATAATATTATATTTAATTATGATTATTAATAGTTATTAGCTAAATAAAGATATACTGGGTCAGGACTGGAATCCTGGAACAATATCCAGTTGAGGGCTCTACCAACTTAGCAATCTAAATAATAGTGGACTCCATACCACAACAAAATTTTATTATATACATGGTATACTTTTTTGTTTGCAGGGACAATAAATGGTGAAGTTTCAGAACCGTTAGTTGTACAACTTATTAATGAACTTATTAATATTTTAACTGCATTACCTGTTTGGTAAGTTTCTGCTGTGATTTTATTTGATTTCATTAAATTTATTTTTTTAATTCTTCTTTAATTACAGGGTGTAATACTGTTATTTTTATATTAGTTGCACATTTTTTTTTTGCTTTTTTTTATTTTTAGAGTTTTTAGAAAATATTACTTTTATGGTTTATTTTTAATAATAAAAACACAAACTATTACATAAAACGGTTTAGCCAAGTTCAATCGTGTTTTTATTGTTTCCTCTATAACCTTCTTCCTCACTGTCAGCTGTAGATGTGCTTGCCACTACAATTTCTTCTTCTGTCATAGTGCTATAGCCACCATCATTGTTGTCTTTTAGCCACTCGCTGATGACTTCCGTATCTATATCTGAGCGCCCACTTATTGTTCCTAATGTTTCAAAAAGGTCAACTGCAGCCACTTGGACCAAATCATCGCTTGACATTTCGTTTGTAGCACAAATCTGGCCATAGGTTTTTCCATGACTTTTTCAATGAGCCTTTTGTGATGCAATCCCAAGCATTAGCAACCATGTAAATAATATCTCTAATATTAATTCATTTCAACAAATAAATCACACTTTTTTCCCCTTACTCTTCAATTATTTTACCCAAGCAGTTCTTTTCCTAAACTGATGTTTTCAAAGACTCCCTAGTCCTTAGGCTCCAGCAGTGGGGTTACATTTTGTATAAGAAATTTCACTTTAATTCATGTTTGCTTTTTTTGCTGTTCCTCTGCCTTCCAAACTATCTTTACATACTATTTGACAACAAAAATCTTTGATTTATTTTCTTGGCTTTTTCCAGTCGGGCACTGTTGAAATTCCAACTTCCAATTCAGTTTTTTTTTTCAATGCTCTCCTTTATCAATTCGATTATTAGCGTCTTACTTTTTATCCATTAAATCACAACCTTCTTTCACTTCGATGCCATTTCAAACTTGTACACTGCAATACCCTCCCAAACACTTTGATATAAACCAATAAATGTATATAAAATTAAATATGTAACCAGTAATCAAAGTTGAAATTAAAATTATAAATTATAGCAATAAAGGTAAACAAAAACAATCTGGTTGAACCATGCACAATAAACAAAATTACATGTGCTGTGTTCAACTAAGAGGGAAGCCTTGTACTACTAATTCATAGGGTAGACATTTATTTTGGCTTGCCTGCTCCATAGGGTGCGCAGACCTTCTCTTTCCTTTCGCAGAGGATCAAGCTCATCACTCTTTCCCAGAGTTATTTATGATCTGGATTACTCAGAGATCAACAATAGCTGGATAAACGAGGTTTAGTATAAAAACCACATCCCATAAATGCAAAACATCGATGTAGTGCGTTTGAAGGCGAATGTAACATTTGATCCTTTCTTGAAGTGTTATATGCTATTTTTGTACAAGTGAGGAAAAGAAAGTCTTTATGTTACTGCTTGGTATTTTAGTAACTAGGTTAGGTTTGTTTGAAAAATAACATTTTTTTTTCAAAAAAAGAGATTTGGTTTATGAAAAAAAAAGAGGAAAATTTTAGAAATAATATTTAACAAAATTGTATTGATTCTTTACAGACCTTACTAAATTTACTACTAGAACCCTCGTGTTTTCTAATATTTTTGGGTTAACTGTAATTTTGCTTTGACAGTGGCACCTATGCCCATCATTATCTTGGATAATTAGGAGTAGAGTGCATTGAAAAGTGTGGTAACACTATATATTTATTTTTTATTTACAACATACAACATCTAAATATATAGCACAATTTTTGGCATCCTGTCTTAGGGAATCCGTAGAGAATTGGGTATGGGATCATTGGTACCCTGATGAGTTGTCTAATCCATCTTACCCAGTGGAGTTTTAGAGCAGCCCAATGCTGGTAAGAACAAGGGCACTCACTTCTTGTACAAATGGACATAAGATATTTAATTTATTTATTTGTATAATTTGTTACATGTTACACCAGAGTTATTCTATTATAGCATATCTAACTATGAAATTGGAATTCATTTTGATTTCAGTTATAGCTCTTATCCAGTACACTGTGAATCTATCCATTCTCTTCTTGTTTTGTTATCAATTGAACTGTTTACAACAGAATCTATAGGAGAACTTAAATTGTACAATATAATTTTTGAATCTAATAAATCAAGAGATCTAACATTGGCACTTATTCTGATGTTTACCGACCATGGAAAGGTTCTATCCCATCCAGGAAATTCTTTCTTTGGATTAGGTAAATTGATATTTTAATTACTCTGATAGTGCTGTGGTCCTTACAGGACCCTAGCCTCCTCAAAAATTGATATGTTATTTTTATTAATTCAATATTCCAACATAAATAATAACACTGGTCAGCTAATGATGTTAAATACTCAGACTTTCTAAGTGTATGTATATTTTGGTGCTGATTCTGAATATGAAGTCAGAATTTCTCCACTTGCCCACTTTGAAATGTAGTTGCAACCAAATTTTGAGTGTTGTAATAATATTAACTAAATAGCTTGAGTTTATTTGTGATGTATGTCATTGTATGGCTTCGTTCTCTGCAGCCCAAGAACAGATTGACAAGAGTTTCTTACAAGCTGGGGAAAAAAAACAGGTATAAAAATCCTACACGAATGACAACCTCTCCAATATGAGTTCTCTTGGGTCAAGTTCTTACTTAGACTGTGAAGTAATGTACCACGGAGGAAATATTCATGGAGTAGTTAGATTTGGTGCACCGGACTTCAGTTGTGAAGTATAGTTTATATTCTTCCTATTCGTCGGGTCATTTGAAAATTATATTGGTCAATATTCAGTGTGAAAAATATTCAGGGCTTATTTGTGGAAACATGAAACTTTTACTTGAATTGCTACTTCTTCTGTCAGTACTCCTATATTACCATCCAGCATAGAGGATCAACCTCAGCCCATGTTTTTGAATCAGTCCTACCCCCGACATGTGATTAGTGTAGTTGTGGAGGCTTCATTACCTCAGGTCAGCTGGCTGGGTTTGTAAAAGTTCCTACACGTAACCATAAATCACAACTGGAGAACATTAAACTCTGCTGCTTCCTTTGTGGGAGTGACAGTAGATATAAGAAAAATTGTTCAGTACTAGTAGTGACCTAAGAAAGAGACACTGATTGCAAAAAATGGAATGGAATCAGGCCCTAGTAAAACCTAAAAAAGTTAATCTTCCACCATTTTAAAGTTTGTTTCATGTAACAAAAATCTTCGGACCAATGGATTGAAATAATGCAGGCAAGTAACAGCCGGATATCAATACTCAAAACATAATAAACAGCATTTTGTGGAATCAGAAAATGGAAAACTAATAAATGATTCTGCATTAAAAAAAAACTTTTAATGAGTGGTAAACCATGCAGTGGAAAAGTAGGGAGATTTTTTATATAATATGTCTCAAAAATCCTTTCTAACCAAATGACAAAAAGTCAATAAGGGTGGTATGTTTATCTTAAAAAATCATTTATTAGGTCACATTTGTATTTTCTCCCTAAAAATTTGGGTGCTGTGGGTGATGAACATGGAGGACACTTTCTCCAGGAAATATCAGCCATGAATAATCTCAATCTCACTACCATGGAAAATAAAACTCAAACATGCTAGCTGTCGGAATCTAAAGAAAGATACTTATGGAATACCATAAGTAAAATATTACAACTTCAAATCCAACAGAAGTAGATTTGAGGGAAATATGCAGTATTATTACTGCCTCATATTGTTTTGCTTCAGAAAAATTTTTTAATGAAAAAGTACTCTTAATAGAAAACTTCGATGCCTACTCAGCCTTTAACCTGCGCAGCCATCCCTCTTCTGATCCCAACCCCATTCTCACTTCCCAAGCTTTGCAGGAACACCTGGGCCTTCTAGATATGGCTCTCCAAATGGAGATTCAAAGTGAATGCTGACAAAAGTCCTCTCATGTCACTTTGATACTCAGTTGTTCATCCTGTCTTCCAGTATTGGTTTTCAACCACACCATTCCTTTTAAATCCCAGACCACCTATCTAGGACTTATACTAGACAAGCGACTCATTGGGGCCCTCACATGAAGTCCCAAATGGCAAGAAACTAACAGATAATTCAAACAACTGCCTCACCTTATGGGCAATCATTCATGATACTCCAACCTACCTGGTCATACGGAATAGAAGTCAAGGGGAGTTCCAAGCTTTCTAATATTCTTTGCATCCAATCTGTGCAATCCACAACCTTCACAAAGTCATCAACTGTACCTTTTGTTCTCATCATCCCATTCATTCCTGCCTCCCTGGCCATCCTAATCTGTATGCCAATGCTCTTTACTCTCATCTAATCCCAGGCAATTCAGAGTGACCACCTAAGGGTGGAGGTGGCCTTATGAAATCAACTAACATTTTTTTTCTTGTGAGCTCTATGTGATAAAGTGTCAAATTAAGTGGTTTGGGCTAAATAGCCTTCCCCTCCTCCCAGAGAAACAAGACATAAAAAAACTGAAGTCATAAACACTCCTTCAAATGCTTTTGCATGTAAACATTTCAATAAAGATCTTTCAATTAAGAACAAAAATAGAAAACTGGGAATATTTTTGAAATCAGCTCCAAAAATACTAAAAAAAAACAATTATTCATTTTCAATTAACAAAAAAAAATAATTAAAATTTGTTTTTAAAGTGTATTTTAAAGCTTGGAATATATTTTTTTTAAATTGTCAATAAGATTGAAAGAAAGGTTATATTTGAGTGTATTCATTTTACAATTCTCATGTTTATCTTTCAATTTTAGATTTTATTACATAATTGATTCCATATAAGTGTTGTTATTTATAATTATTAATTAATGATTTTTAGTTTAATTGATTATTTTATTTTATTATTATAAAAGTCTGTTAAACTACTGTCTGTGAAACTTATTTCTATATGTATCTTAGATTAATAACATTTCATAAACTATATATAAGCTTGAAATGATAATTTCACTGAATATTCCTAAATGCAGCCAAGATAATTTTTAATTTTAATGTTTTTTCCTTCCACCCTATATAATACCTAAAAGAAGGTATGCTGGTTATAATATATAATTTTTTGCAATGTAGCAAAGTGTTATAATACAGCTATTACTATTTATGTTAGTTTTATATATAAATATTTATATGAAATTGAGTCAAAAGTATCCGTCAAATGGGTTATTGTTGTATGGCTTTAAGAGCAGAAGATTACAATGCTGAAACCAATTATACATTAAGAAGTAAATATTTCTTTTGGGAAACTTAACTTTATTTATCAACGTTATGAAAGCTTTTATCTTCAGTTTTAGTTATTGATTGAGAAATTAGTCTAAATAACAGCTTCAATTTAAATAATTATACTATCTGATAAGTTTTGCTTGGAACATTGGTGGCTGGCTACTTCATGGCCCCTGATGACTTTAGGACCTGTTGGAGGTCTCCTAGGGGTAATCAGTTATGAGAAATGCCGGAACTAATGATAACAAACCTCATCACTAACTTAATGAACAAATTTACCAATGACTAATTATTATTTCTTGATTGTGACATTGTCTTATTCATCATATGGCTATGATATAATCATGAATTTAGTCACTATGGTTTTCTCAACTCAAATCTAGCACAGAAGTTTAACACTCTCCTTCCTTACTGTTTGAGAGATCTGCATACTTGCTTGAAAGCAGTCTCATAAAACTGAAGATATATAAATCAGTCATCTGAAGTAGTTTTTTCCTTTGGTTCTATATTATTTATTTGCTTTGGAGGCATATTGGCATATTGAAGTATTCTCCCACTGATTTGAGCCGCACTTAAAAAAAAAATGCTGCTCAAAATGTGGCTTGTGTTACATTAAATTCAAAAATAAATGTTTAACTTTTTATCAACCTTAGCTGATTCCCAATCAAACTTTTTTCTTATTTTATGTGTTATCTTTATAACTATCATCTTTATTACTGAAAAGTTAATTACTCATCTCTATATTATCTTATATTTTAAATAAGTTACTAGAAATATCCCATATTAAGGATTAAAAAAAAATATATTGAGAATATACTGCAATTTTCACTTAATAAGATGCAGTCAGTAATCAGAATGACCGAGCAATTTTTATCCTTAATACTCTTATTTATTATCATTTTTTTTCAATGTTTAGTCATTTTTATGTTTATTAGTACAAGGAAAGTACTTAGCTGGTGGGCCAGTAGAAAGTTAAGAATGTTCAACTCTTATAAAGAGATAGGTGACCTAATAGCTTCTTCCCATTCCCTCGGGTAAGATGGTATCTGTCAGCTTACTAGAGGCAAGCGATCAGGGTAACAAAACTCACCCATCTAATGGTTGCCCAAATTAAACATTGTTCACACATTCACCCTCAAAAAGCTGGAAAGGGAAATGCCAAAAAAGACGGGCTTTAGAAAAAACCTTTTTACTACTATTACCAATATTAACTTTAACACCCTATCTATAGTAAAGGTTTTTCAAAGGTGATGCTTTAAAGTTGTCTAATTGTTTATTTAAAAATACTTTGTATCATAGAATACTGTCATTTTATAAATAAGTGGAAGAGTTTGTAGTGACATCGGCTTAGGTTGATGAAAGAGAGTTGTGGTTGATGAAAGATTTTCATTAAATTTATCAATGGAGGATGTTTCAACAAATTATGTATGTCTGCATCAGGTCATGGTGTGAGATGGTTGGAGATCTTTAAATCATACTGGAGAAAATTATATCCCAAATACTACGACAATATCCTAACAAACTCTACCACTCATTTATATATTCACAGCTTACAATGTACTCCCAGTTTCATATGTTATGTATATCTCAACACATATTTATTGCAGGTGATATTGTGGGTTTTCTGCTACCATCTACTGAAATCGAAAGGCCATTATTGCCCAGGAATGCTGCACTTTTATTGAATGTGTTAGTGAATCAATATGTTGTCTTATCTAATCCATTTAAACAAACACTTTCATCAATGTCAGGTATGCTTGATTATAACAGTCAGGTATTTTTTACTGTAATTCGTTTTTACGTTTAAAAGAAATCAATTACTGGCATAAGTTAAATTAAATTTATATTATTTAGTTTATATTACGTGTAAAAGAAATCAATTACTGGCGTAAGTTAAATTTAATTTATATTATGTTAGAAAAATAAGTTGTCTCTCTGTTGTATGCCAAGAGGCATAGAGCAGGTAGTTCCTGCTGTCTCTTATAGGTAGCAGCAGCAGCACCGCAATATGAGTGATAGATAACTAATTATGTTCTTCCCCTGAACTTTTGCAATATATCTTGATGTTAAAGGTAATGTAGAAAGTTTATGTTGTGGGAAAAGTTCCACATCATCTTATCTGGAAGGCTAAGTCTGGAAAGGAAGTCAGCATTACAGTTTTCTGAAGATTTTCTATACTTGATAGTAAATTTGAACATCTGCATGAATAGAGGGTATCTAAGTAAGCTGTGTGTAGCTGTAATAACAGGGAAGGAGTTTTTAGAACCCAAGATTCATGTAAGAGGTTGATGGTCTGTACACATACTAGTAAAAATTTTCTACACCCCATTTCACTGTGAGCACTACTAAAGGCTTAAAATGAAAATAAAAAATAAAGAAAGTGTATGCAAGTTAAAAAAAATGGTATAGTATTATTAAGTGGACTGTATGATTAAAATGAATACACTAAGATGAAATTCAAGTATGGGGGAATGCATACAACATAACTAGAAACTAGAAATAAAATATATAATTTTATAGTTTGGTTTTAGTCTTATCTCTAGTGATGGCTGTATGTGGGCTTTCTTCAATTCTGTGACTATTTGAAAGATGCTGGTGGGGAATACTTTGTCTGGGTTGAGCAGGTGGTTTCTTCAGCATGTAAGATTGTAAGGTGGAGCTTATTGATGTTGCAGTGCTCAGGAACCTTGTTTTTAGCATTAATGGCCTAACTGCATTGGGATGATAACCTTTACTTTGGAACACTACACACTCACTCACTGCAATCAATTAGTTAAACTACAACAATAAAATAAGGTCTGGTGTAAAAGGTGGTACATAGAACATTATGTAAACATGTATTCCTCACAGCAGGCAGAACCTAAGTGGTGGGACACCATCCGGTTTGGCTAGGCTTTTGCTGATTAGCTACTTCAATTACAAAAATAAACAAGAAAATATATAAAAATTCATCATCAACTTAATAAACTTTCTATCAACCTTAGCTGATTCCCAATCAAACTTTTTTCTTATTTTATGTGTTATCTTTATAACTATCATCTTTATTACTGAAAAGTTAATTACTCATCTCTATATTATCTTATATTTTAAATAAGTTACTAGAAATATCCCTGTTTTTCCAGATTATTTTGGTAAACTTTATAATAGTATATGTCATGCTCTTGACAAAGAAGAAACAACGTTGCTATTATACCATCTTTTACATAGGAATGAGCAATTCAAAGCATATATTTTAGCTCAATCGGACATTGATATTCTTGTAAGATAGCTTTTTTTATTTAAGTTCATACATTTATATACTTTTTAGATATTTTTGAGTATTTAATAAATAATTTTGTTTTATTCTAGGTTGTTCCCATGCTGCGTGCAATTTATCATGCTAATGATAGCAGTTGTCATCATATGTACATGTCATTAATAATATTACTTATTCTAACTGAGGACGTAGAGTTTAATAAAAAAGTTCATGAAATAGTAAGCTGAGTTTTAATCTTTTTATGATTTTATTGAATTTATTTCACTCTCTTGGACTCCCAACAAATTTGTCTTGTTCAAATTGATGCTACTTCATGAAGTCAATCTTCAAATGCCTCACTTGTAAATTTTGATGTGTTAAAATATCTAAACTGAGGTTTTTTTCAAAACAGGCCTGAAAAGGTATATTGTGTGTCTATTCATTAAAACTCTTTTAGTTAACCTATCTGGCTTTTTGCAAGTTACTAGTTAGACTGTGACAGATGTGCTATTTTTCGTGATAAGGTTTTATTGTGAACTTTACTAGACTCACTCATGCCATATTTATACAGGGGAGTAGCTGGAGGGTTTAGGTAATAAATCTCCCCCCTCCCAGAAAAATATTGTATAAGATTTATTTGTTAGAGTAATTGGTGGTATAATATCTATTATATTGTATTATAAATACACCGGTGGACAGAATTAACACACCATCATGAAATTTTTTAAGTTAAGTATCTTAAACATATTTGATTTAAATGATGTTTTCACTGAGTAAAAAAACTCTAATTGAAGGAATTTTTAGAAATAGAAAGAGTGGAAAATCCCTTGTTACTGCCTATTATCTTTTTAATCCTCTTACTCATAAGAATGCCTGTTGTCCACAGTGATTGAACACAATACTATAGTTGATGGAGTTGGCAGGACTAGAAGTGAGTTCTCGTTTTAGATGAAGTAAGAGTTCTCTGAAGTCATGAGATGGTTGAGGTTTCAAATGAAAAAGCCAGGAGAACAATTTGCCTAATGCAGCATGGACTCACGGGTTGCATTCCAAGGAGGGTCACTATCTAATGTTCTGGGGAGGCATTTCACATTATGCTTGCATGGAATTATTGGTGATGCGAGGGTGGCTCTTAAATTCCCAACAGTACTTGGAAAACATTGTGCAAGATTACATAGTGCCATTTCATTTGCTCTTACATCACAGGAAGGGTACTTCAGATGCATGATAATGCCCCACCGCCTAGAGTGCAGTTTGTGAATGAGTTGAGTACCTTGAGGCAGTTGGTATCCAGTTATTGGACAGGCCACCACATAGCCAGGACCTGAACCCCATCAGGATGTTTGGGGCAACACTAGACTCCGTGACGATGATTCTCAAAGATTTGGAAACAGCAGTTATCGAAGATTGGAGCAACCATTCCACCGGATTTCATTCAGAACCTCATCCAGAGCATTCAAAGACGATTAATTGCAGTTATTCATGCTAGAGGTGGAATCACAAAGTACCTGAATTCATTTAGAACCTGAATGATATTGAATTATGGATGTATCATTTATATTAAGTTATTTTAAATTATTATTTTTTTAAATTTTACTCTATTAAACAGTCCTTAAATTAGCATTCTTTTAATCACTAAAATCTTCATTTAAATTAAATAGGTTTAAGTTACTTATATTAACGAATTTCAGGGTGGTGCGTTAATTTTGTCCACCAGTGGACTGTAATTACTCAGTGATTATAGTGTGTTTATTTCTTACGATCCAACTCCATGAATTATCCAATTTTAAGCCTAGAAACTTGATCCTCAGCCCTAGAAACTTAAATCCCTCTTGAAAAAAATCCTTGTTACATCACTGTATTTTATTTATTGTTTCAGCATTTAAAATGTTATATTTAAGGCATAATACTAATCATATCTGTATACGGTTCTTTTATATTCCACCTTTTAACCCTTTTGATATGGGATTTGTGTGACCTTGACGCTGCCAGATGATCTCACAGGCCAAGGTTATTTTCAGGAAGAAAATGGGTAATTCTGTCTTTGAAATGTGTCGTAAATTACTATTTTTTATTATTTTCCAGGTACTTAAAAATGTTCCATGGTATGTTGATAGGCAATTAAATGAAATGACGTTAGGAGGATTGATTATTCTTGTTACTACCAGAACAGTTCAGTATAATTTGTTGAAAATGAGAGTAAGTTAATTGTTGTGTATATTAAGGCTAATGTGTATTATATATATATATATATATATATGGATTGTGTCCTTAAGGATGTACTTAAGAACCTTTCAGTTTAAATAACAAACACTGTCTATGAATGAATTTTTTGGAAGTCAAACATCTTTCTTTCACTATTCTATGTCCTTATCACAACAAATACATCCCCACAAAATTTATGAAAGATAATTTTTTGGTAGAAATTTTACCAGTTACTCCGTTAAGTATGTTTACCTTTATCTGCACGGTTAGATTAAGGTTTTAACTGGCATTATGAAGTATATATCAATAAATAACATTCAGACGTAATAGTTTTTTTGTTTTTTTTAGGATGAATACCTACATACAAACTGTCTTGCTGCTTTAGCTAACATGTCATCACAATTTTCAAATTTACATTCTTATGTGTGCCAGAGGCTTGTGGGGCTTTTTGAAATTTTAGCTAAAACATATAATCGGGCTAAACAAGAGGTATGATTTCCTTTTCGATATATTTATCTTTTTATTCCCTACATTTTTTGCTATGTTAACAAATAAATTTCATATTCATCAATATCAAACAGCTTTCATATTAAAATTCATACTTTTTTTTTCAATTAATAACATTAATTTTAAGCTTCTTTATTATGACATACAAAAGTGAGCTCTGATAATAGACAACATCTGCTGGTGTTCAAGGAGTATATATGATACTTTCCCATTGGCCCTTAAAAATATGTAGAATGCTTTCAAGACATTATGGTACAACTTGCATGATGGGTGGTTTGTCATTAAAAAATGAAAAATACCTGTATCCATAAAGCACCCACCAAAGCAAAAGAAATTCGGTTCTACGACAACCATGGATAAGAAGTGTATACAGGAGAGTTAGCTCAAGTATTGGGAAATAGTAAAAATAAGATTTTTATGGTCAAATTAAATTTATTTTAAAAAGAATATTTGGTTAGATGGAATCACTTACATGTTTTAGGGGTTGTCCCTCCTTTTTCACTACCACCAAATTGCCATTGAGTGTTGAGGATCAACTTCAAGCAATGGCCAAGGTAGATAAATTTCCTATGAATCTGTGACGTTTAAGGTATATGATAGATTCGCCTGCTGGAAGCCTTTTTACTTCAGGAACACTGACATTCTGTGGTCCCAATAGCAGCTTTTAGGTTAGGATATAGGGGTCTTTGATAGGTCTCCAAAGCGGTTTTGTCCTAACCAATCTGCTCTCTCCTTAGTGTATATAAGTTTATTTTATTGTATTCATATATATTTTTTTATAGTGTTATATGTATAAGTTAAGGTCCGGGCATCCCCAGTATTCAGCCTTAATCCCCAAATGTCAGGATGTAAACATCCCGAATGTATATATAGAGGATTAATATATTGAATAAAGCAGTCTTGTGACAACTTTCTATCGTATTATTACTATCACCTTATTTCCTTTTTTTTTGAGTTTTTCATTTGATAAACATTAAATTATATATATATATATATATATATATATATATATATATATATATATATATATATATATATATATATATATATATATACCCTGAATTTTTTTTCTTTAGTTCAGGTACTTCTGAGGATAAACCCATTACAATGAGTTCATTAAATACCTTATAAAGATTCTATACGTACCTAATACTATAATATTATATTTTATTTTTACTAATCATCATGTTTATTTAATTTTCAGCTTGTGGCCATTGAGAAAGCTTTAAGAATTATTTTGGAAGTTCTGAATTCCTGCTTATCAAATCAATTAGTTGTGAATACAAATTTAGTGTATACACTTCTTTATAACAAACATATCTTTGATACATTTCAAGATAATCCTGCTTTTCAGGATATTATCAGCAATATTACTCAGGTATCAACTTTGTTTTTATGTGGAAAATACTAGCTTTAAGGTTATATGATTTTGTCAATATTCAGATTTATATATATATATTAACAGGTTAGATTTTTTTAAAAATCTATTCCTACTTAAATTAGACTAATTGTAAAAACTACTCACGAATGAATTGAGAAGCTTTTTTTTTTTTTAAATAAAATATATCATTAATTAAATTTAAGTAGACATGAAAATGAATGGTAATATTAATTTAACTATTAATAGCTATCAGTTGTGTCATCGATCCCACATTTTTAATAATTATTAGAGCCAAAGATAAATAATTGTTACAGGGTATGAGATTGAACCAAGGCCCTCCCCAATCTATCTCCAAGCTGGAGATTAGGGAGGTCCTGAGTTCTTCTATATTGGGCACCATGTTGGCAGCTGCAATCTCAGAGACAAACCAAAAGGGCGGAAACCTGTTGATAGCCAACCCACATATAACATTGTTCACCTAAATGGTACCAAATTTTAAAATGAACCGCAATACTTGTCTTTTATAGCCAAAATGGCCAAAGTCAGGAAAGGTTTACCATAAAATGTAAACAAAATATTGTATACTTTATACACATCTGAAAAGCAGCAGCATAATTAGTACATTTACCATCAATCATACATTAGTCCAATTATTTACGGATAAAACTTTAGATCTGATTTTATTTTTATCATTTAAATGTAAAATATATTTTATGCAGGTTTTGGAATATTTTATATCGAAATTAGAAACTGAAAAAGAGCCATGTACTGATGTTGACACTGTTTTGAAAGTGATAGTTGAATCTTCTCCGAAATGGCCTTCTCATAGACTTCAGGTAAAAAATTGTGACAGTTATTATATTTAGTTAATTTATTTATTCATTCATTCTATAAGTAGGTATATATAATGGCATTGTAGAGTAGTTAATAACTTTATAAATTGAAAACTTCGTACTTTATAAATTCTAAGGATGTTGATTTCTATTCAGAGAGAATATGGAAAAGCTAACACACATTATAATGGAGCCTATTTCGATTTATTAGATGTTGTTTGAAATAAAAGTTTCTGTTTTTTTTAGTTAAGACCTTAATCTGCAATTATTTCTGAACTACCTAATAAGAAACCATGTATTAGGTGTTATTCATTATTCATATTACTCCTCGTACTATTTAGAGCAGGTATGGGCAACCTTTGACATGTTATGGGCCAAACTTTAGTGTGCAAATACGTTCGCGGGCCGCGTTTAAAAGTAGTGCATTTTAAAGTAGTGTTCATAATTTTTAGCGATAGATATCAGTCAGCCATGAAATAATACGACAATGTTATTACAACACAATTTATTAAAATAACAAAATGAAATGAAAAAATAGGTACCTACAGCATTAAATTAAATCGTTAAATTTAGAATTGTTACAAACTACGAAAGTTAAATAGCGACACCGAAATCAATGAGACACTTGAGCTTGAATTTGGGAAACTAATTCATCGATGTTTGGATTAATTCCACTGGTACAAAGACGTAAAGAATTTTCCAAATTATCGTCAGTCAGCCTTGTACGATGTTTTGATTTATTAACTTTCATCAATGAAAAGAACTGTTCGCATTTATAAGTACTGCCAAACGCACAAATCAATCTTCTTGCAAATTTTCTAAGCTGCGGAAAATGGTCTTCTTCGAGGTATTTTTTGTAGAAATCGCACAACTCCACGTCTTCAAATTTAGATTTTAGGAGTGAGTTTTCTTGAATCTCGATCAACTCCATTTGCAAGTGTATTGGAGCATTTTGTACATTACTTTTTGTTGGAGTAGCAAATAAATTGAAACAGTCTTCCATGTGTTTGAAATCGCTAAATCTGATCGAAAATTGCTCCGACAGTAACTTGAGTTCTTCAGCATATTGAGCGTAAGCAATATTTTCATACGCAGAGAGCGTGGTGAAATGGTAACTGTTACCAGACAGCATATGTGCCTCCCACAAGCGGATTTTGTTCTGAAACGCTTTCAAATGGCTGTACAAATCATTTACTAACTGTCCTTGTTTTTGAAGTTTCAAATTTAAATCATTCAAATGGCCTGTAAGGTCGACAAGAAATGCTAAGTCACATATCCATTTTGCGTCACTCAATTCAGATAGTGGTTTATCTTTTATTTGCATAAATTCTGCTATCTCATTTCTAAGCTCGTAAAACCGTTTCAGCATTTTCCCTTTGCTTAGCCATCTGACTTCACAATAATATGTTACGTCGTCATACTCGGCTGATATTTCATCCAAAAACGCCTTGAACTGACGATGGTTAAGCCCTCGGGATCGAATAAAATTGATGGTTTTTACTACCACATTCATAACATTCTGGAGTCGAATGGACTTAGAACACAAGTTCTGTTGGTGGATAATGCAATGAAGGACTATCAAACCATCTTTTTGCACATTTAATTCAGTTGCTTTTTCATTCAAAATTCCGATGAAACCTTTACGTAAGCCGACCATAGAAGGTGCACCATCTGTGCATACTCCAACTAATTTCGACCATGGCAAGCCAAAACTTGTGAATACCTTTTGAACTTCATTAAAAATGTCCTCTCCTGTAGTGGTTCCTTTTAGCGGCTGTAAAGCAAGCAATTCCTCAGTAATAGTGAATTCTTTATCAACACCTCGAATAAATATAGCCAGTTGAGCTATGTCAGACAAATCGGTGCTCTCGTCTAATGCTATGGAAAATGATTCAATACCAGTCATACGGCCAGTCAATGTTGTTTTTATATCATTAGCCATCATTTCTATACGTCGTACAACGGTTCGTCTTGACAAACTAATTTTTTCAAATTCATTTTTCTTTTCAGGACACAAAACACTGCAAACTTCTGACATACACTCCTTGATAAATTCTCCTTCGGCAAATGGTTTCAATGACTTTGCCAATTTTGAACTAACTATAAAACTAGCTTTCACAACATTATCAAGTTGTGTTCTTTGTCTATGAAATATTTGCTGCTGTTTTTCCAAATTTGCGGTAAGTTTCTGGATTTTGTCTTTTCTTATTTGTCCTGTCAGTGAGAGCAGCGTAGGATGCTTAGTTGAGTAATGCCTCTTTATATTGAATTCTTTCATCACCGAAATGGATTCATTACACATCAAACAAATAGGCTTACCATTGTGCAAGATAAAGAAGAATTCTTCAGTCCATTTTTCTTGAAACTGGCGACCCTCTGCATCTACTTTTCGTTTCCTTCCACCAGACATCATTTTCATTTACTTATCGTTCGATAAACTTAATAAGAAAATAGGTATAATTAGTAAGCACTCAAGATGCACACAAAGTCACAAAGCAAACTTATCACCACGGTAGCTCGAATAGGACTGAACTAAGTTCCGGCCATCCACCCGCTTATATAGGCAAAATGAAGGAATGATCTAGAATCGTCTAGTGTAGAACAATACAATTGCGAAGCAATAATCCTTTGTTGCGCCGCCAGTGTGGCGGCAAACATCAATGGCTTTGAACTTTGATGTTTGCCGCCTCACTCTTTGATGATCACCGCCACTCGGCTTGCTCGCTCACTTGATTCCATGAGTATGAGTAAGTAGTGTATTTTTTTTTTTTAAATTGGGTTTTTCAAAATGTCTCGCGGGCCGGATCAAATCTTACAGCGGGCCGGATCCGGCCCGCGGGCCGGCTGTTGCCCACATACGATTTAGAGTATCAGTGAACTCATCAGAACCTCATTATTAATCTACCTATGGTTGTAGTAGTTTTAGGTAACAGCTCTAAAACCAAAGAGCTTTCTTGCTTTTCTGATCTCCTGAATAAAATAAAAATATAGCAGATTATATTTTATTAGTTCTGAACAGCATTTCTTTTTTGTATGTCTCTCATCTGCCATCTGGTACATACAAGAAACTCTGTCTTTGGCCATTTCTCTTTTCCTCAAATCTAGTGGTAAACAACTTCTGAACATCTTCTCTGCCAAGTGTTACATATGGCTAATTTCCACTATTCCACTACTCTCCATTACTTCTTCAAATAGCTTAAAATCCAGGTTGGCCCTAATGACAGTACTTATGACCCTATCTCTTTGAGTTTTCCCTTCAATGTTCCTCAGAAATATCACAAACCTTTCTCAAAAGACAAGAAATGTTGATTTTAGTTTCTTAATTGTCATGAGATTTAATTAAATTAAGAATTAATAACAATTTGTTAAACCCTTAAACATCATTAGTAATGAATTATTAAATTTACACTGTATTATATTTTATTTTTCAGAAATTTCCTGAGCTAAAATTTAAATATGTGGAAGAAGAGAAACCCGAAGAATTTTTTATACCGTATGTTTGGTCTTTGGTTAGTGACTATTCATCTGTTTACTTGGAATCATGTTCATTCAAAAAATGTTGAAATTGATTATTCTGAAACTATGTATATGAATTTTTTAAACAAATAAATTGTTTGTAATTAACTTGTTCTGTAAAGGTTTATTTTATATGTAACACGCAACCACTTCATTTATATAAAGTAATCTTATAATATAATTTCTAATTTTATCATTATATTGTATCGCAACTTAAGAAGCTTTCATGAAAGAATTTCCGGGGCCTTGAAGGCTTGAGTTCATGAAAAGAATGGAGATATTATGTTATCTGTCTCAAAAATGCATTCAAACTCACATTGAACTTCCATATTATTTTAGGCTCTATGCAAAATTTCATTATTATTTTTTAGATTAAGTATAGATTGAAGTGATCAGAAAGGAATTATATTATATTAAAAATTACACATTTATTTATTATTAATTTGAACTATACTGACTTGAAAATATACTTTGCTTAAAACCAAATAAATAAGAAAACATGTGGCAAGATCACAAATATATTTTGTTTTAAATTAAATAATGCTAATTATCAAAATTTAATAATCCTGATTTCACCAACTGCAATATGTTTTGGTTTTTTTTCATACTGGCTTCACAATCATCCATTATTTGTACTTATTAATTTGTATTTTTTTTTCTCATCACTCTTGATTTTATGTGTCCTTGGTTAGAGAATAATGTTTACTTTATGTTATTCAAGTTACTAGCAAGTTTAATGATGTAATCATTGTCAATATATGTATGTATTTGTAAATATATGTGTACGTAATATAACCAATTATTTTACTGCCTTGATTTTTTTTCAAGTTTGCAAGTAATTAATTTATACACTATGTGTATAAAACTTTTTTTTATAAAAAGTCCTTGGAACAACAAACAAGAACAAAGATAAAAGTCAGCTGCTGCAGTTTGTTGGCAAACTAGAGAAGCTAGCTGGGTTGGGGATAACTGTTACTTCACATTATTTTTTTTTTTCAGTTTCATAAACTTGATTTGATACTTCTTTATTCAAGCTACTCGTTTCCCCTCAAGGTTGAGTGAATCTAGCAGAAAAAAAATCTAATGGTAGCCAGGAATTAAACCTCCTGCTAGTATTCAGGTGTGACGACCACTAGGGAAACGGAAAACAGTCCAGAGATAACTGAATGAAGGTTGTATTTATGAGTATAAATTTATATAATATATAGCAAATATACAATACATAATTACAGTTTCAATGAATATTTCATCTCTGTGATAACACCTTGTTTAATGTATTTATTTGACATTATCCATGGTACTGAGAGAGCAAAAATATCTTTTAATCTCAGCAACCCTGAAAAAAAGGAATAATAAAACTGATACTATACAATTGGGTTATAGTTTTAAAAATAAATACCATCTACAATTTTATATGAATATATGGTTTATTTGCTTTTGAATATATACTTTGTCATTAGTTTATCATATCTACTGATTTTATTAATTAATGGATTTTTAGAATTTTCACTATTTTGGAAAAATGAACAATATATGTTTTTGACACATTCAAATAGGTAAGGAATATCTAATTGTGTGAATTTTATCCATTCTAGTCTGATACCTTTTGATTGTGGCAAAATGGCCATAATTAGCCAGAGAACGAAAAACTAGCATTATGCAAAATTTTAATAGTGAAATTGATGAAAGGATTAATATTTGTGTTTCTTTATTAGTTTGACATTTAGTTTTTAAACATAATTTGTTGGTGCAATTTTATCCTGTCCCTCAACATTCAGAATCTATTCTGATATTTGTTTTCTATTTTAAAACCTGGTTTAGATTTGTAATTATTTATCTATTTAATGAAGTACTCTAGATCAATGTTAAGGGTTTTAAATGTTTCTGTATTAACTGTTTGCTCTATTGTTATCTAAATTTACTCAGCCTAATATTCCCCTAGTACCATGTGCATTAAAATTGTTAGTTTCGTACTTTATAGTACTGTTTACAGCCCCCGTCCCACAAGTCACTAAACTGAACAACATTCACTGTTTTGTTTTCATTTAGTTTTTCTTTTCTGTTGGTTTCGTCAATGCCTTTTTTATTGTATTGTCATCGTGGACCAATAAACAAAACTTGAATTTTTATAGCTATGTGGAAAAGACTAATTTGGGACATAATATATGTAGCCAGAATTTTGCTTAGGTAGGGTAGGGTATAAAAAGGTAACATTTATTCATTTTAAATTTTATTTACATAATTCACTTAAGAGAGGCGCCATTATAAATAGTATTTGGTCCATATAAATAAGCTTTTCATAAACATGGGGAAACTGTGCCATTACGAGAGTTACATCCGGCAGTTTTTTTTTGGTGCAACATTTGGCCTGGCAATCTCTTGTGATTTGCGGGTCTAAAACAAGATACTTTTAAGTAAATTTTACTACAGCTTTATTTTTCAATGGAATTTTCATAAAAACTTGCAGTAGCATGTTGCCCAATGATTTGTCATGATATGTGGACACTCTCCACTCAAGCTCATAATACTGGCTCTTGGGCAAACAGGGGTGTACCCAGAACTTTTTTTTCAGGGTGGATTTAGTAAGAAGGAAGGTAAGCACTGCTGATTTGATTACTGATTGTATTTGAAATTTGAAAACTGTTTTGGGTTTAGAATGCCAATCCTAATTATCTATAATCGCCAAATTGGGTATAAGTTTTTTAGGAAAATTGGATCAAAAATTGAAAATCTTTACACTCATCAAATTTTAAATTATTAATGTAAAAATCCGTTTTCAAAATATTGTTCATCTGATAAGTAACTTTATTCCAAAGCTAAATTTAGTCCCAAAAAATGCTGCCATCTTTTGGTTGAGATTCATATTATTTATCTTCCTAATTCTAAGTTATCTTCTAAAAGATTGATTGGTCCTGGCAATGCGCGTAAATAAGAGCTTTGTCTGCTATACAGGATGTTGGGAGGGTTAAAAATAAATAAATACACACTTAAATGTTGGGTAAAAAAAATATTTTATCTTAAATTTCATGGGGGGGGGGCTGCTCCTCCCCGTTACAGACGCCACTGTCGCCTCATGAATGGAACCTCGATTAGCCAAGCCTCCACTCCCGTTATTCAGTGAAGCGACTGAAGAAGGAAGGGTACGGGGATTGTCCTCCTAACCTCAGCTTCTTCCTTCGTATGCGAGGGAGGCAAAAATCATGGGGGGTTGTGAGGTCTCTAGGATGTGCGCATTTGTATATTGTAGTAATACTTTTAGTTATATAGTAAATAATTACATAAAATATGGATTTATTTAGATTGAAAGAACTTAGATGGTTGAACCAACAAACAAAGCCGCTACTGCTCCACCCATTTAAAATAAAACAGAAATGAAAGGACTATTGTGAGTCTAAAAACACTGTAGTTTTTTTCGCATACATCTCGTAGGGGGGATGGACGGAAAATATCCTCAGTGGCATTAAAAATGAATGCGAAAAAAGTAAATAATATGTGAAAGCTAATTTAGGACAAAATATCTTGTACTTTGTTTCAAACATTACTGGCTGTGTACATATATTTTTTAATTTATTTTACTTTTTACATTTCTAAAAAAAAAAAAAAGCTTGTCCCCCGGTCGGAACGTTGAATATTACCTCCCCCTGAAATGATTTCGTGGTTAATACACGTACAGCGAAAATCGGGGTGTTGTTACAAATACTTTTAAATTTATCTGATTATTTTTACGATTTCGATTCAAGAACAAGAAAATCGCCCCTCTCCTTTGGGATTTAGTTCCAATGTTCAACAGATCGATTGAGTAGTCATAGAAACTGGTAAACACTTCTTAAGTAATTTCAGAACTGTATCAGTTTTATTAACATCATGGGTGCAAAAAAGAAAAGTAAAACGAATAAATTAGCCCGAATGTCGGAAGAGGAAAAATTACGCTATCTTCAGCACAGAGCCGCTATAGAAGAAGAAGCAAGGAGAAGGAAAGAACAGCTAATTTCAACATTCATGAAGGTTTAATTTTATTTAAATTTTGGTATCATGCTTATAGAAATTTTGAATTTATATTAAGCTAATAGGTATTGTAAAATCGAGCGGTGGAAACATTTTTAGTTGTATCTTTCAAAGTAATTATATGCATACATTTTATGTAAATATATAATAAATTACATGAAATACTGCTTAAGGAGATAGTAAGAGTTTGATTATATTATAAATAATTATGGTATATGAGGTATGGTAATTGGTTCTACTTTAAAACTGGTATAAGGTAAACGTCTTTTTCTATAGGCATGCGCGGTAAAAATTACCCATCGAAATTTTAAAGATAAAATCTCTCCCATCCCGGATAAAACTATGTGTGATTTGGGGAAAATTTACTTATGGAAAATATGTGGAATTAAAAAATGGCATGCGATGTCTCAGGGAAAAGTGTAAATATTTTATGACATTTTTTGTTGGAAAATTAACTTTAGAATAAAATAGATTTACCACTTAAGGTTTATTGTGTTTCAATCTCACCGACCATTACATCATGACAGGTGTTCAAATATATATTGTTGCTAGAACGATATTATTAGGAGGCAGGAAATGTAACCAGGGATATTTGTTGACTAAAGATACATTCTACCCCATCCCGGATAAAACTATGTGTGGTTTGGATAAAATTTACTAATGGGAATTATGTAGGATTTAAAAAAATTTATGAATGTTGTCATTGATTTATTTGTATTATTATTTATTTATATTTTAGCGAACAACGCTAGAGAAACAAATCTGAGTTAAGTGTATATAATTTATAAATTTCTTTTAAAATTAAAAGTTACAAATCACAAACGAATTACAAAGGCTCAGAAATTCTAATTGAAATGTCCATCAAATGTCAATTAATATTACACAATTTTATCCTATCCAAAATTTAAAGATTTTTACTTCTGGTGACCTGACAGTCAATGATGATGTGCTCGCTCCACTGTCAGCTGCCAGTTACAAGTGGTGCATTAAGGTGGAAGTTCTAGTTGCACGAGATAGCAGAAGAAGCTACTGAGAATGGAGAAAGTGAATAAGAGAATGAGTGCACACTCTATTTGATGAAGAATTTACTCCTTTAAGGTTGAGTTAAACCACCCCCTCAGAAAAAAAAATCATTTGGAGAGCCAGAAATTAAGTGGGCACAGTACTTTTCGCACTAATAAACTGGACCTCATCCGACTTCCTAATAATCCTTATCTCAGAGCAATAAGTAAATACAGAATAGGGGTTTATATAACCTACGCTTTGTCGACCATGTATAAAGGCTACTTCTGTTGAAACATCTTAGTCCTAAAAAGCTCCTGTTTCGCAGGAAAATGAAGGGGGGGATAGATGAAGGGAGTAATCGTCCATCATCTAGTTTTTGCCCGAAGGGAAGCAAACAACAGGGTGTTCTGAATAACATGCTAATAGATCCTGAACCCTAGAACCCTATGTCGTTAAATGCTTTCTGAACCTATTGATCTGTTAGATGGGTACCACGTGGGTTACTGATCATTACATCCACCATTAAAAATTCAAAAACAATTCAAACAGGCACTTTTTACAATAATTTTTTCTGCGTATAGTGTATTGAATATATTATTATTTTCATTACATTTCGTTCATATAAGTATATTTCGTTTGGCTATCAGTTGGTATAAATATTTATTTATGCCATAAACGATAAGTTTCAGTCTTATATGCGATAAAAATCAAATTAACTGGATGGATGAGTGTAGTAGACTTTTGTCTATTACACTCAACTCACTTTGTGATTGTTTGCTATTTACGTTTGCTCCACCGGGAGCTGGTGCATACATGAAGGGTTTTATTGTTAACATGGAAAAGTGGATGAACTTGAGTCGAGTCTAGTGTGTCGCTGTGTCAACATCGTATGTGTTCGATCCAGCCGCCATCTTTCCTCTACACCACGATTCACCTCTATAGCGTCTTAAGTGACGCCTATCAAGGTACTCTTTTTTATAAACTTTATAGTGCAGTGATTTGTGCAATAAATGGGGAGGGTACCCCAATAGCAAAGCGTATTTTGAACTTTAATCGGAAGTATGGAGATGGAAGTGGAGGCTTCCAGGAAGTGGTCGGCTTCACCGACACAATCAACGGAAAGTGAAGAGGATTTCACTTTTCCGAGAATAACAGTCAAAGTACAAAGGCCTACCAAGGTGAAAAACCCAACAAAGATCGGCAATAAATTCCAAGCACTGGCAAATGAGTCACCGGAAAGACCATGACAGCCCCCTCCACGTCGAGAACTGCCCCCAGAACTTCGGAGGACACTCCGGAAAATAACAATTGTGAGTACCTAGATCCTAGGCTAAAGTTTCTTACAAACGACCAGCGTCAAGACCTTGAATGCGGACCGAAATGGGTAACTGCCCTAGTAGACTTCTGTAGCCAAGTGCTCATGGCTATAATATCTGGTAAACATCAACAATGGTAGATTACCAAGTTTTAAATTTTAACGTTGATGGTCTCCTGACCAAAATAGATGAGGTAGAAGTGCTGCTAGCGCTCTACCGACAAAATATTGTAGTTTTGGCAGACACTAGGGTATCTACACAATCGTTCCACATTAAAGGTTATTAAACTGCCATTGAAAGGGTTTACTGTTACGGAGGCGTTTTAATTGCTATACGCCTTGGTTTCAATTGGAAGAAAGTGGCTTCACCACTGACTACAACTGATCCCAAGCTTCACCATTTGACAGTTAAGGTAAATTTGGGGAGACCCATTTACCTTACCGCCCTATACAGAAGACCGTACTTGTCTCTGCAGCAGTACTCAGCCTTGCTACACGCATGTGCGCAGAAATCTAACCACTGGGTGGTGGGAGATCTCAACGCAAAACATACCATGTGGTATAACACCTAACAAACAAGGCTGGGAGACTCCTGTTGAGAACGCCGTTTACGGTCGTTCACCCCCAGACTTTTACTTTTCGACATAGAGGTAACCCACAAGCTACCTCGACGATTGACTTACTACTGACAAAACAACCCCACCGTATCACTAGTTGCACCACCCTTGACTTCATTACATCTGACCACAGGCCAGTACTGTATGCAGTGGATGGTAAAGTGGCGGCCCCTCGCCCCACGAGATACGACTACCGTCGTGCCGACTGGGATCTGTACCGGTCGCAAATTTACCATAACCTGCATACGGTGCCAGTTCTCCGCACGAAAGAGGAAGTAGATCTTCAACTAACTTTCATAACTGATGTGATCATAGACGCAGCAAACACTGCGATCCCGAAGTACACCTCCAGGCCACATTCTTAAAATTATTGCCTTGCGCCATGCTTGGAAGAATAGATGGTACAGGACGAGAGATCAGCAAGCCAAGGTCGTTGTGAATTCTCTCACAACGCAAATCCGGGGCTTGATGAAACTCTGAAAAACAGCGCAGTGGTATGAGAAACTCCGTAGCACTCACGGAGATCACAGAAAGTTTGGGAAGTTGTTGAAGACTACAAAAGGCAAGACAGCCACTGTTCGTCTTCACGAAGGCGACAATGTTCTGACTGCTGAGCAGTAGGCAACGAAACTGGCCGACCATTACGCTAGGAATATTACGGCTAGGACGGAATACTACCACATGCCTCCTCCGGTAGATGCTGAACAGAACCACATGTTTGTATCACCGAAGCAGCTCAAGGCGATTCTTCGCCAGTGTCAGGGAAACCGAGCACCAGGGCACGACGGGATACAAACAGTGCTGCTCAAACAAATGCCGAGGAGAGGGATAGTACAACTAGCAAACGTATACAACTCTTGTATAAGATTGCGGTACTTTCCTGAGACATGGAAACAAGCCATCTTGTTTCCATTACTAAAGCCAGCCAAGAGTGGAGATCACCCAGCCCACTACCGCCCGATCAGTCTGTTACCACAGATGGGGAAAATCTTTGAGAAAATTCTTTTGAATTATCTCAAAGATTACTGCTCGGAAATTGACATCATTCCACCAGAGCAGACTGGATTCCAATCCAGTATGAGCGCAGAGCACCCCCTTCTGAAGGTGCAGTCAGAAGTTAGCCATAACATGAATAGAAACATAGCCACGGCTATGATTTCCATTGATTGCACCCAAGCATTCGACTCGGTGTCTCACGGGACACTGTCAAATGCTCTGTGACCGGGAATGCCCGGAACAACTGTATTCAATTCTGGCTAGCTTCCTGGAAAACAGATCGCTGTGGGTGCGGGTGGGTGATAGCTTCTCCGAAGCTGTGCCACTGACCTGTGGAGTACCCCAAGGCGCCGTCTTATCCCCTGTACTATTCAACGTATACACGTCTGAGATTGTCGGAGCCCGGTACAAAAATACCACAGTTACAGCTTTCGGGGATGACATAGCGGTGTACAGTAGCAGCACCAGTGCCAAGGTAGCTCTAAGACAGGCTGAAGCAGCCTGTAACCAGATCAGTGAGAGATTGGGGAGACTCAATATCTCTGTAAACGCGGGTAAGACTGACTGTGTAATTTTCTCTTTTCAAAAGGGGAAAAGCCCGCTCCCTACTAGTTACATAGTAGGAACGGAGGAAAATTCACCAGCCAACAACCTAGTATATCTGGGAATTAAAATGGACAGACACCTCCATTTTAGTGACCATTTTACGAAGAAGTTGAAGCATACACGCATGAAGTCTTACCGGCTTACGCACTTATTGACTTCCCCCAATCTATCACTACGTCTCAAGCTACTGATTTACAAGAGCATACTCAGGCCTACTCTGCTGTATGGTGCACCGCTATTTCGTTATCTGACGTATACGACAGCTAAGAAACTCCAACAATTCCAAAACGGTATACTGATGAAAGTGGTCAGAGGTACTTCATTCGAGCAGCAAAGAAACAGTGAGCTGCATGAGATATTTGAGCTGCCTACGGTGGATGAATTCATCCAGCGTAGACATATCAAATTTTTTGACTCATTACAATATCTAACAAACCCGGTGTTTAACACTATAACCCCCGCTCCGTTCCCCCATCGATGGCAGGACGCTGTCGCGGCTAGAACACTCTAGTCCTAGGCTCTAGGTAGAGATTTAGTTTGTTTTGTTTTGTTCTTAGTGTTTAGTGTTGGTGTCGGTGACAAACAGAAGGTGAGCCTCATCACCTAGTGTTGTATAAGAACGATGAACTATTAACGACAATAAAAATTTATTATATTTAGGCACTCCGCCAAATGCATGTAAATGCAGAAAGAGGAGAAACATGTAATCCAAATATTTTGTTATTTTTCTTTTCTGTACATTGTATTGTTTTGTTGAGGTTTTGAAATAAAAAAAAAAAAAAAAAAAAAAAAAAAAGGATAAACTATTATTATAATTGTTCAGCTATCTAATTAAATTCTTACTTGTTATATACTTTACTAATATTATAATTGCTGTAACGCATAGGAAACTTTTATTATTATTATATATTCGTGAATAGATGTAAATATGTATTGTTATTGTAGAATAAATTAAAGCATGAAGACGCTTTTAGCCGCTTGAATTCAGCAAAAATTAATCAGCAGTGGAGGCAGACATTAAGGCACATAAAAAACAACGAGCTTCATGATGCTGCAGAGGTAAAGGAATTTTTAATAATTAAATACCAATAAATACAAAATTTTACCAAAAAATAATCTCACCTTTTAGGCTTTTTACAGTTTTATGCTATTTACGTTAAAAAAAAAACTTTTAATAAAGTAAAGAAACTAAGAGTGGATTATAATGTTTTATTTTCTGTATCATTTCTTTCAGACATTACGTCAAACGTTTAACGTTGCAGTTGAGACTAAAAACAAGATTATACAAACATTACTTGCTGATCTTGACGATTCAGTGGCTATGCACAATCTAGCAGTACAGACTCATCTTGAATCAATCAATAAAATCATAGGTACTTCATTCATCACGCAATTACTTATCTCTAGCATTTCTCCTTCCAACCCCATTTCCTCAATTATGAAATTAAGAATGAACTTGGTATGCATTCTTGTTGGCAGATAGACCAGATGGCATTCTCGTGAAATGCCTAAAGATCAGTCTACAATCCCATATCGATTCTCTCCTGCCTTTTCAAACCCCTCATTAGACTAGTTCCTTTTAGTCTAATAGTTTAATCCCAAATCTCTTCATTTCTAGAAACACATTTATATCGCCTCCAATCCACCTTCCAACCCAATCCGCTCCTACCAAAATCACGCAAGACCTCCAACATTGATCAACTTTAGATCCTGATGACCTCCAAATTGACCACAACACATATCTATCCTTATCTTCTTTATAAGACTTTACCATTGCATTCGACACCCGTCATTACATCGTCCTTCTATTGAAACTAGTTTCGATGTCCTTATCTTACAGTGGCATCAGCTGGTTTTTAATCATTTATTTCTAATCGCTCCCGGGTAGTTCTCATCCCTGATCAAACACTATCCCAATCCCTTTTATTGTCTTCTGGTTTAGCTCAGGGTTTATCGATTCTTCCACTACTTTTTTGTGTCTACATCAACTCGACGACTTTCATGTTTCTATCCGTTCCTGTTTATTACACCCTATACTTTCCTCCTAGTGAGCTCCAACCCCCCTGCCTATGGATTCAAGAAAACCTGGAATGAATTTTGGTCGGGGCCTCTCTTCATAATATTCAATTGAACGTGGAGAAATCCAAGCCAATTATTATTGGGCCCCTCCTCAAAACCATAAATAGTCCCGCCATCACCATCGATGATCTGCTTATCACATTATTTACATCAGTCAATAATCCAGGTTGTCCTTGACCAAATTATATCCTGGAAAGACTACGTTTCTCAAATCACCCACGGACCCAGTTCCGTCCTTAAACTATTCAATAGGTCCCGATATCTCTTCCCACGTGCTGACTTCTGGTTTCCTCTTTCGTCTTTCCTTGTTTTAATCATTAAAAGGTGTTGTATATGGGGTCCTCTCTGAGGATCTCGAGGCTCGGTTAAAGCGGGTGATGAATTGTTCGCTTAGAATTATTCTCCGGAACCTCGAATTCACTATGATATTCAAAGAATTGAACAATAACTGAGTACATACGTTGATAATTTGCCCGAACTAAAAAAAAATATCTGAACACTATACAATGGCAATACAGGCAGCACTTCAACTATACTAGATTAACAAAACATCATAAAATCTTGTTTGAATACGTGAATAATATAAAAAAAACTTAAAACCCATAACTGGTTTAATAAAAAAATAAACTATCTTTAATATGATTAGTGCCGGTTGTGGAAGGGTATAATTGAAATTTAAACTTCTTTATTGTGCTAAAATTACAATATGTCTTATTAGGCAATAGGTAATTGTGATAAATGTTTTCATTCGTACCATATTTACAATCTGAATTCACTCGCTCATTCATACAGTATTTACAAACCACTAAGGCCTCCCAAATCCATATCGTTGTCACCTCCCTCGCATGCGGAAGGGGTATAATTAGATAATAAATCTTTCGTCTCTCCACAATACGGTGCTGTCTAAAACGTTATATGTGATTAAATGCCATATTGTGGAGAGACGAAAGATTTATTATTTAACTAAACCATCTTTAAGTAAAAAAATAAAACATTAAAATTCAGTACAATTCCATCAATAGAAATCTCTTTTCGTTACTGACTCAATATTTACATTAACAATGGCACGATTTTCAGCTAGGGTTATTAATTACATATTAGGTTATTAATTATATATAGGGTTATTAAGTACAACATTGACTCACAGAGAAAGTACAAGGAGCTACTGGGTCTGTTCCGCAAAGTCTCTGGTTTCATGTGTACATCTCTCTCGCTTGGCTTGGGCACTCCATTCTCCAATACATGAAAATATTAGCGATTATCTCAGCTTTAAAAATTTACTTAAAAAGAAAATGAAAATTTATTTTCATGGGGAGACTTCAATTTTAATGATTAATAATATTAAAATAAAATGGAATATCCCTACCCTAGCTATCTGTGGTAGAGAAATGACTCACTGCCTTCATATGAGTCACCCAGTACCGAGCAGTTCTTAATCCATAACAAGCTACAAGCTACTCAGGGAAGAAATTAACAACCCTTATAATTAACATTTTTTAACTAATAACACCACCATGTTAATAACTTTTTGCGCTCATTCTAAATACCTATATATATAGGTTGGCATACATTCATTTTGTCAAGAATAAGGAAGTTGCTAATTCTAATGAGCAATTTTAACTGTTTGACAATCAATAAATAATAATAATAAAGACGTTTTATATGGGAACTAAAGTTTCACAATATAACACTTCTTTTTTATTTCCTACTCGCCTTTCTACTAGGCTCTTACATTCAAAGTGATGCTGTTTACGACACCACGTACTCGAGTTTTGGAAAGATTAAGTATTTTAAGAAATGCGTTGCTGCAAACACGCTGATTTTTCCCATTGATTTTTCCAACTAGTTTTTAACTTGTTTTGCAGGCTATTCACAGAAGCTTATATGAAGTTAACCTTGTAGATTTTAGATGGATTGAAATGAAGCATAGTGAAATCTCTCGAATGTCTGACATACAAACCCATTTTTCTTCTTCTAATGACTACAACCAACACTCCTTAGAGGTAGCCCAGGAACTCGCGTATCTGTAATGAAAAACAAATTATATTATTTTTGCTATCGACTATAATTTTCCATCCTACTCATAGTATGTTAGTAAAATATCGATTTTTTATAGGCTAAAGAATTATATTTTATTCATTAGGTATACAAGAAGAGAGGCTCAAAACGTTACATTCAGCCTACATAGGGGAAAGAGAATACAAATTACAAGAAGCGGAAATTGCTAGAAGTCGAGGATTGGAGACACAAGAACAGGACAAGAAAAATTTGGAACTTAAAATGTTTTGGCAAAAAGTTTACCATGATAACAATAATGAAAGAATGAAAAAAATGTCAGAAGATTTCAATAATGATCAGAAGTATCAGGTATTACTAAAATAGGAAGCATCTATTGATACAAATAGTCTGTGTATAATACTATGTAGTATATATGTAAATATATTGAATTTTTTAATTATTGCTATTAATTTTGCTTACATTTCAGGTAATGAGTGAAATGCGGATGGAAGAAGATAGAAGTGCAAAAATAATTGAAAATTTAAAAAACGAAATGCAAGCTATACTTAAAAATTACGAAAACGCGTTGAGCCCTTACATCGCTCACTACAAGCAGCTTAGGAATGATGATATGAAGGATATGCGCCAACATATTGAAAATGGAAAAACTATTCATGTAAAAGAGGTATCTCCCAGGAACATTGCCACCTTATATTTGAGAATTTATTATAATGCCTAACGTGGTATGCCTATATGTGGGTGCCCGGGGTTGTATAAAAATTACATTTCACTGATTTTTCCCTAACACATTTTTAATGTACATTATCACCATTTAATGAATGTATATTTTGCCAAATAGACATATCTGAAGAAATTAGAAAATATATATAAATCAAAAGAAAATTTTCTACAATCTACAACAGATGGTTTCAATAGAATTATAAATGAAGAAAAGAAAACATTTAATGATTTGCGAATGACTTTGAAGGGAAGTCAATCAAAACATGAAAAGAATATGAACCATTTGTCTTCAGCTAGTAATATGGCATTAAAGGTATATTAAGATTATAATTAAAAAAGTAATATTTAATTGGTCTTACTTGGCGTTGCTGTGGGATTATAACACTACCGCGAACTGTGGATTTGACTCCTTTTCTAGGTAGTTTGATTCTATGGTAAAAAAAAAAATACATCCCCATTGCCATTGGTGTTTAGAAAAGGTATAGGTAATAGATGAACATAGACAATTAAAAGAATGGACTATATTGCCAGCTGTTATATAAATAATATAGGTATCATCTAAATTTTAGAGTGAAACATATATAGATTTTACTCTATGATTACGATATAAAATTTAAATTTTTATTAAATCAAATTTTAACAGTCAAAATATTGGTGCACGTACATGATTAAAAATTAATTAAACAAAAATGGGATTTTGAGTGAAAGAATTTTTATGTATTACCTGATCTTCAAAAACATTAATTTACGTTGCTTTTCCGTTATTTGCCTTTAACGATTCATTTATGATAAAGATACAGACACACATATTATAGATTTTTTATGGCTTTGATAATATTTTGATGTTGTCTGAATCTGTTTGGTACGAAGCACTTCACTCAGCACATCTGAGACAAGCGTGAATGTTAATACAGTTTTTTGACGTACAAGAGCCATGACTTACCAATCTTATGGGCGAAATATAAATGTCATAACTTCTTCTTCATAATCTTAACGAATTAGATATTGAAGTTTCTTAACTATTATATAACTTTCTGAAGTAAAGAACTCCGTCGGTAAACTATGTGAGGTAATTTGAGGCTCTTTCCCTATTCAATAATGTGCTGGATCTCCTCCAGGTGGAATGGTTTCTAGATCTTGTCTTATTGTCAATATATCGTTTATGGGTTTAGGAAGTTTTAAAATGCCGTCGCCAACTTTTTTGTAGGGAACATTCTTCTCTAGCACAAGCATGATTATGCTTCTATGATTGATGGACCTTTTCTGAAGCCAGCTTGTCTTTCTTTATTTATTTCTTTGTTTATTTTCATTCTTATTAATTGAGAATTCTTGCACTTTCTTCTAGGGAAATTTCTTTCTCTAGAGCTTTTCTCTTTTTCTTCCTGATCACTTTCTTGACAGGAACTCGAGCATAAGTTTACTCTTTTCAGCTGTGTCTGGTGTTCTCTAAAGAAATAATAGTGACTCTCTCCTACTTTCAATTCCTTCATTATCAAGACTCATTTTTATCATCGTCCAATTTTTCGTTTAATGTTCTTTTTAAGTTTCAGACACGCTATGTCCCACTGTAGTTTATCCTCTGTACGATCTGTGTCATCAGTCACACAATTAAAGTGTGCTTGAGATCTGTATATGCCCTTTTTGGTTTCCTGTTGCCATGTTTGCCCATACAAACTTTCTTGGAGAAGTACCAGGCTCAACGCCGTCATTGTCTTAGCAGCAGACAATTTGACTATCCTACAGCCATTACCATTTGATATATCATAAAAGTTATGCCCCCTGATAGTTAGAATTAACGAAGTCTCATAGAAAAATTGTCATATCACATGGAGCGTATCTATTGTATACATCTTCGAGCTTTACATAAAATTTATCTTTGATTTCTTCAACTTTACCATTTTTTGGAGCATTGTCGTCTATTAGGCTTACAGTGAGAAATTTGTCAAAGATTCATTATTTTTAATGTCTTAATTGGTTAGAAGTCCAAAATTTCATCATTCAGTTTGTTTGGAATCAAAAACTAAGGACCAATCTAACCCCGTATCCAGGAGGGTTGGCATTTTGCCATGCCCCATAATTCTACTCTGTTGAGCAGAATTTTTAATAACGAGAAGGTACTTACATTTGTCTAAAAATAATTATTAACATCATAATATTTTTTATTTGTCAGAATAACCTCAGGATTTAATTTAGTTCCATATAAATAGAATTTAATTTTAGATTATAAAATGTAAATTACCTCAGTAAGGAACATAAGTATAAATTTATCCTTTTTTAGCATTTGGGAAATATACTATCAAAACTAAACGGAATTTTACAATTGAACAATTCTAGTAAAAAATTCCTTACAGAGAGGGAATTATTTAATTCAAGTAATGTGGAGCCTTTTTCTATATTATGTGATGCAGATACAAAGGTAATGTTTTATTTTTATTTTATTTTTTAAATCGTTAAATATGATAACCTGTGATTATGAGAGCCATGTAAAATCTTTGTGTGACTTTCACAAAAATAATATCAATGTGCCCGAAAACTATTGAGGTGTTCCTTTTACGAACGAAAGTAAATTAAACTTTTAAATACCTGTATTTAGAAAATAAGCACCCTAAAGCATGATCCAGACCAGATCTTTTCGTTTTGGGCTACTTCAGCACAAGTAAGTAGCGCCTTCTTCCCAAGTGCCGCTCTCCCGAGCCGACGCACCTTGTGTGTGCCTCTGCATGGTGAGCAAAGCAGTTTGAACCCTGATCCAACATTTTCAACAAGTTTACTTATATTTTTTTCAAAAGTATTTGCCATTTTAATAGCAGATTGATTATCCTCATAAACGATGATTTTCATTTTATTACTGTTAGCGATAAATTTAAAAAGTTGTTTTAAAAACACACACATAGTGATAGAGTTCATTCAGATTCGGCAGATGACAAAGCGACTTTGACTTCCAGCATATTGAATTTTTATTTATCCTGATGACAAAACCAATACTTTTGCGATCTTTCACATCTGAACCAAAGTCTGCATCGACAAAGGCGTTTAATACAAAATCACCACTATCATCTTTCCGAAAAATCAATTTACAATTTTGTAAACATGTTAAACATTTTTCAAATGTTTCCACTGAATTAAACTAAAATTGTGCTGAAATTGTATAAATAAAAAGCCTATTTTCATGACATTCATAGGATAAGTACTTTGCGCCGAGGTGTTACTGGGATCAAAATGTTCTTTAAACAACGTGTTAACGAAAAATGCAAGAACCAGCTGCGGGAACCTGCGGTTTTGGTAATTATCTGCCAAATTCATTCAAGTAAGGTGTTCAAACATAATCGAATAAAGGTCAAATTCGTACCGACACATAAAGAAAAGCTTTGTTTACTATCAAATACCATTTAATCCAGTATATTGCTGATGCTTGTTACGGAAGTTCACAATGTCCCATGTTACCCATAGAAATGCTGACACAGGAGGCCAAAGAAACCCCCATAACCCACCATACTTGCCCGATATTGCGCCATCGTATTTCCATTTATTGCGATCGCTAGAACATTTTCAAAGTGACAAAAAATTTGGATCATGTCCAAAATGCCATCTCCAGATATTTTGTTCAAAAGCCAATTGATTTTAATCGATCCGGCATTGAAAATTTGCACACTAGATGGCAAAATGTTATTGGTAACGAGGGTGATTACATCATTGGTAAAAAACAAAAACTTGTTAAAAATCTGTTTGAATTTAATGTAAAAAAACGACATTACTTTCTGGTCCCCCTATTACAGCTGATCATTATTATTTATTTGTACATTAGAAAAAACATTAACAATTCACTTGAAACAGTTAAATTCAATTCTAATAATCACTTGCACACCATTTCGATTTACCACCTAGAAAAATTTGATTTCTTGTAATTTAAATATGTCTTATTTATTTAGATTACAATTCAATTTTCTTAATCAAAAATCTACATGGAGACTTATTAAGTTAAGTAACTCAGTAATACTGACATCCCATTAAAATATATTGTTAGCATATTTGCTAATAATGAAAATTTTAAATGAGTTTTTCATTAAAATGAAATCCGTTTTAGAAAATTGACACTGTTTATTTGGTCTGAAGTAAAGTAATTTAACTAGTTTGTAATCTATAATTGATTATTGTAATTCAATTGATATCAAATCTTTTTTTTTTATTTATATCATCCATTTCGCTTTATATAAAGGGGAATAATGATTTTTATTATACTTAATGTATTTTACTTTTGTTACTAAAGTATAACAATAAAATTTTTATATTTAAATTACAGATCTTATTTTTTTGCTAATAGACAATACTAAACGTAATTATTACAGTTATTTAAACAAGTTTATATCAATAATCAGCATTAATTGATAAAAAATAATTTATATTTTATTAGCCACCAACCCTTGAAATCCCTTATAATCAAGTATTATAAATTCATTGTATTTCAAAATCTTAATTTTTTAAATATTCATGTTTGTATTAATACATTTACATTTTTTATGACTTTTAGGATACTGAAGGCATTACTGAAAACTTTTGGAAACATTACAGTGAAGTATTAGTCGAAGTCACTTCGTTGTCAGCTCACCATGCAAACTTTGTAGACGAAAATATTAATTTAAAACATTCTTTGGTAAAATATATGAATACAGTTTCAAAGCCATCTTCTCTCACAAGCTGTTTATTTAGAGATTCCACCAGGCATCAAACCTGAATCACCAAAGTGTGTTAACAATTTATTTCATTAATAGGTGTTGATTCATATATATATATATATAAATATTTTAAGAAAGCATAGCCCAATTAATAACAAATAAAGTTAAACTTACATCAAATTTAGTTTAATAAGAGGTTCTTAACAATAATTCCTTTTGTTTTTGTTCCATACAGTAACTAACACGAATCTCACAGACAAAGAAACTTTGTCCAAAATGCATTGTGATAAATTATCTGTAAAACAAATTATGATAGGAAAAAAGAATGAACTCAAGTGTGATACATTATACATTACATGTTTCATTACAGCTGAGAAAATAATTTTATTATAAGTTTTAATGGGAATTAGCAATTATAGTCCACTTAAGCCCCGATACACATTACATATTATTACTAAGGAGTTATTTATACCAATAATTTCACCTCCCTCTTTTAATTTAAAATTTGACTTTTCATTATTTTTCATGGGGCTACTTTTATTTTTGGCATCATCAGTATCAGATAAAACTCTAGATCTAAATCTGAGGATCAGAGATCAGAGAAGTACTGGATATGCCTGTACTCAATATAAAAATAAGGTAGGCCAAGGAAGCACAGGATTAGGGGAGAGGTTTGGAAGGCTCCAAATTAGGCTTGTTATAGGCATAATAATGAATTTGGGCTTTCCATGGTTCAAATTGAGTTTATTGAAAAATTAATTCGGTCCAGGTATGCCTAGATTATAGGGCACATCTCAAGAATGGAAGGATAGATACTGTTATATATGGATCTCTCACATATTCATAATTGAAATTAGATTAAAATAAAACATTCATCTCAGTATGTTAGAATTAACCTTTACGCCAATTTTTGTTAATCTAGAATAATTTTAGCATCAAATTTTGACTTTTTCATATGTGAGAGGTCTCAGTTTACTCTCATAAAATATTCTAATTACCTCATTTCAATAATTTAAATTAAAATGTTAAATAAATTTGTATGTTTCAACCCCATGAATATTTTGTCTATATATTGGTTTTTTGGCCCTCAACCTTAAATTCAGTTTTCTTAATCAGATTAATTTGTTCAAGTAGCTTTATAGTAAGTAGATTTATCATCAGAAGAATGAGTTAACACCGACGAGACCTATCCCCAAAGAATCATAGAATAGAGGAATCAGTAATATGGATCTCAAGCAAGATGTCGGAGTGTGTTGAGAGATGAGTAGAAGAATGCATAACGATATGGAGACCATGTGAGTGGCTAACTTCTGCAGAGGGTTAGATGAGGTTAGAGTTAAAATCACCATCAAGATTACATAGTCAAAAGAGGGATCTGGGTTGAAACAGTGGTCAAAAAGTACATGTGGGGTTCTTTCAATGACTATTGACTAAAAAATCTTTTAATGCAAAATAATTTAGGAATTAACATTGAAACCTAGCTACCTAGATAATATGGACTAATATCATTGGGTCCCAGTCAAAAGTGTAATAGCTATTGCTGCTTATTAGGTCAGCAAAAGAAGCCTTCATAATGATCTCAACATATTTTACTTTTTAAACCTCACCCATTGAGCTCCACTGGCTCATGTGACTCCAATGATGTGGCTGAAAGAAGATAATCCTGCATCCTTCTTTGAGCGTGGGGGAAAAACAATTATGTGGGGCTAGGTCTCTGGACTGTGTGTTTGATTATATTGTGTATAGAATGATTAAATATATAATTATAAATATAACATGAATGGGTTCTTTTATTACTACTGCTTATCAAACAATATGGGAGAATGAAATTCTTATTTTCAACAAATGATTATCTATCATTACTATAAGTTTTATTCAACATGATTTATATACAGAGTCAGCCAAGAAAAATAAGTAAATTTTAGAGGGTGAATCCACAATTTATTAGTGACAAAAACTGTAGTATTTAATACCCAATTCATATAAACATAACTAATTCTCCTTAATTTTTTTAATAACTGCAAAAAATCATCTAACTGTTGTTCTAATTACAATTAATTAGCACCAGCAGGTTTCAATCAATACCCTTTAAAATGGGATCATTTTTGGCACACAGAATGTAAATTTCAAAACCATATCAGGGTGGGAAATTAATGAGGTAGATATTAATATGATTAAAAGAACAAAAATGTATTTAAAACTTTTAATATAAAAATAACTAAAATATCTGATATAAACGAATATGATAATTTTGATTAAATACATAAATATTTGTTAAGAACTAAATATTAAATTGAGTGAAGTATTGGTTTCATACAAATTTATTTAAGTAAACAATTTTTTTTTATTTACAAACATTCTCTTTCTTATACTTTTGTATTTCTATTTTATTAAAAGCAGCACAGTAATATACAATATATGTTTTTTATATTTATTTATTTACATATTTAACTTTTTTACAAATATACAACTATTTAGAATATGTATACAATGCATGTAATGAAGAAATTTTCCTTTAAAATTTATAAATAATGTCTTTAGGATGACATATGTCAAATAACTTATCCTTCTTTTTTATTTCAGTCTTTTTAAGAATATTGTACTTATAAATTTGATCTTTGGTTAATTGTATTTCAAGATCAATGCAACATTTGTAAACTGCTGAACAGCCTTGTAAATACCCTGCTTTATCTGAAAAAAAAAGGATTTGATTTTTTTTAATTGTTGACTTTTAACAAACTAGTACAATTATTTGTAACAGCATGAAATCAAACACACAAAACCCCTTGGTAAGGTGTAGTGTTGAGAGCTGCAAACTATATTTGCTTTTCATGGTTGTGCATTGAAAAGTTTTAATGTATGTTGGCAATTACTTGTTTATTGTTTTTCTCTTCCTTGACAAAGGGAATAGTTAGATTCAATAGAATACTATGAGATGATTCAGATAGACTACATAATAATAACATAATTCCTATGGAAGAAGAATACGAAACAACTGAAGGACACAAACTAGTTAATATTTCTCACGCTATTATTAAATTAGACAAAAAATAAATAGCAAGATAGACATATGCACACAAATATCCAGCAGTAAAAACTTAATAAAAATAATTGTCATCTATCAAGATATATTGTTTAATGGCTTGAAAATCGCTATGACTGAAAAAAAAAACAATATCACATGTGTAAATTTCTTAGAAAATTACCTAAAATATAATAAAGGTTGTTCTTATTACCACAAATTAAAAAATAACAAATTAATACCTGCAGTAAATTCTACACAGAAGTAAACAATTTTTCTGTATAGCAACTCAAGTAGACAAGAACAGGAAAAAATTCACAAAGTTATGTTTCTACTCTTAACAATTATCCATTACAAATATAAACATAGTGAACACTCCATCAACATAATCACTTTCTCAGATACTTGAATTAATACTAAATGCAGTCCTAGCATATTTAAAACAAATTAAAGCCTCCCTACATTATATTTTCAACTATAATGAAAAATCCTAATCAATATATCTTGGATCTGTTACATTACTAGGTAAATTGCACTACTCAATGAATTTAGAGTCAACTAAAATTTTAAAATAAATAGAATTCTAAATAATGGGGAAGTTTGTGCTTTATTTTAAACAAAAACTCAGAAACATTACAAGTTATAACTGAGCCTTATCTTAAATCAACAAATAAATTACGCAGACGAGGATATGAAATTTATTCCTTGGATAAAAACAATCTCTGGAAGGGCAGCTATTGTTATCATCATCATCACATCTTGTCACAGGGTGAAAAGCCTTCAGGTTGAGCACAATCTAAAATTCTCAGTCTTGAGCCAATCAACATATTCCACTCATCAAAAAATTGTTTACCTCTGCCCTCTACCGTTTTCTTCCGTCAACTCCAGTTCTATCGAAATATTGAAAATTATGAACATATCCTTCCATTGAAATGTACCGTGTTGTAGCCCATTCATGACCAATATTACGCATAATAGTCGCATATAAAGAGGTGTAATTAAAATATGGACATACTACTCACAAAACCAGCAAAAATACTGTTTGTCATATGGCTAGATGATTATATAGGTTGCAGCCCAGTTGGTTATAATCCTACTGCAAGATGTGCCTACTACAGATTAATGAGATATAGTAATAGCAAAAGGAATAAAGACAGTTAGTTATATGTATATATAACGCAATACCCATTGTTCCGATATCCACACAATCCTAATAAAATTCTGTAATGAGAGCTACAATTTAAACTATATTTTTTTCAATACTAACAATCAATAGAAACTTAAAAACATGTCAATATTCAATATTTATTTCAATTTAATCAATCATTCGATATATTTGATCTCATCATCGATTCACAGCATAATAAAACCCATATTCCATAGCTATAGATTCTGTAAATGTTAGTTTGCCAAGTTAAATACTAATTAATGTTCTGATGTGTATGAAATAATAAATTTAAATAAAATTACTTTTAAATTAAGTATATGAAAATTTGTTAACTTACAGTAATAGTCAAATAGTAATCGGAGCAAAATACCAGCATTATTATCCATATCGTATTGAAGAGTCATTTCAATTAAACGCTGATAAACACCAATTTCATTATTTCTCAAAAAGTTGGCACCAAAGTAAGGAATATAAGATTCCAAATAATTTTTGAAGCACGAACCTTTGAGTAAAGTAACAGATAAACAATTATCTTCGAATAAACTACTAGTAAATAGTGCATACCATAGCGTTACTAATAGAGACATTTCATTTTTCTCAATGGAGAATTTCTTTACAACCTTAATAATGTTTGTTATGATTGCCATTCCATTTTTTTCAACACTATGAAATATAAGCTGCTGTAATTTTTTTATTATTTTTTTTTTCAACACTTTATCTCCTTTTTCATAAATAGTTGTGAACTGATTAAATGATGAAACAATATTTCCCTTTAGCCAAGCCTGTTCTGCTTTTTCACTAACTGTTTCATCAGAACTTTCAGTATTGAGAGGTCTAGGAATAAAAATACCATTAAAGTCCCTATATTCTGTAAATAAACTAATTAAATTTGTGCACAGCTGTGGCTGATTAGGCATAAATAGTTCAATAATAGAAAGGAAAGATTTTATTCCAGTCTTAGAAAAATAGTAGTGAAGGTTACATTTAAAGAAATCTAAAGCGGGGTTCTTAAATATTAAAACTGGTAATTCCTCATTTTTAAATGTTTTTTTGATGTCTCTGTTCATTTTTATAATTACAGGTTTACATTTTGTCGTCCTCACATTTGAAACTTTTTTGGACAAATCTGCTTCAAAATTAAATCTTCTACAGAATATCAGAGGACTAGCAGAAATCACCTTGTAAAGCATAATAAACTTTTGTTTAAACTGGTTTAAGTAGACTGAAGACATGTCATTTTTATGCGTAAAAAACAGCACTTATATTAAACTCATATTTACTCAGGTAATCAATAAACTAATCAGTTGAGATACAGTTTAGAAAAGAAAAATCAATGTGAACAAAATTCAGGAAATAAATAAGCCAAAATAATAATATATATTTTAAACTAAATGCGCCTTTAAACTTTACAGTAGCTAACGATATATATTTTCCAAAGAGGAAATGTAACGAGGTACATGATTTTTCACTATAAATATCAAATTTGTTACTGGATGAATGTACAAATACATCATGAATGGTAACAATACACTTGACACACTTAATAATAATAAATATTTTTCTTTAATGAATGTTTCTTTTTTTGATTAATATCAATAAGCTCTTTTAACTGTAGTGTTTGATGTATTAAAAAATGAAAAAAATACTTTATAAAATGATTCAAGCACAGTTTAATATTTACTAATCAATTCAGTAACTATTTAATGGAAAAAATATTTTTGTGGATGTTATTTAAATCTATTATGGACAGAAAAGTAAAGAAACTACAGTAGGACTAGGTAGACGGTTATGGGTCTTTATAACAAGACTAAATGGAAATATGTCAGTTCACTGGGAAGCCGTGGATGAGTGTCTGGAACTAAATAGAGAAATAGAGGTGGTTGCAATGATAAGTAGTACTCTACATTAGGATCAAAATCGAGATTCTTTCCTTGCGAAAACAAAGAAATCAGTCCGTGAAAAACTAAGTTATTATACTTTTTAGATATCCATTGAACATAAAAGAGGAAGTTCATATCTATTGACGTAGGTACAACCAAAACGGTCCCAAAGAGGTATGCACAAAGCCGATTTATACGAGAGAATGACTAGGAAGAACTTATTTATTATTGAATAAAATATACTTAATATTATAGTTAGTTCATCGCTGAGTGGCTGTGAGCTATCCCAGTTGCACTGTTTCAATCAACAGAGAACTATTCTGCCAAGATAGAGGACTGCGCGGGATCATTAGCAAGATAAGGTGATGAGCACACCCACGAAATCATGAAAATTCTTCGGATTCACCCCGCAGAGTGTAATCATCCATAGTGGGACAATTTGTTGTCACTTTTGTCAGTACACATAATAACACTCTGCACTTATAAACAGATTAGGTTTATATTTCTTCCCAGAAATTCTACCCGCTTAACCCAGCCCTTCTGGCTTTATTAAGAAAACTGTGTGACACATTTTGTGTCATGATGAGAAAGATGTTTCAGAAAATGTGGGAATGTGCCGCTGCCTTCGAAGAAAGTCCTGGGCATGTTGCTTGGAATACTAGGAGTACCGGTAGGAGTACTAGTGCTGGTGATAACACTCTACCTTTGGTACCACGTATATAATGCATAAATGACTCATTTAAAGATCTTTTAAGATTCTTAAGACAGTATGATACACCTCAGATAGAAGAACCAAAGGACAACAGTAAATGTAACACTAGGAAAAAGTGTTGAGGTAAAATACTTTGAAGACCTTGCAGGGGCTTAAACATACCATGACCTAGTGAGAACCTTGGGTGATCCTCCGAACTTGAACCCAATCTGCTCTTACCGAAATTACGCAAGACCTTCGATCCACCACTGACCAACAACAAGTATCTAACCTTATTTTCTTAAACTTAACAAAGTATTTGACACATCGTTCTATCAAAAATACTTATCCATGTTCTTTTGTAACAGTGCCGTCAGCTGGTTCAAATAATTCATCTCTGCCGACTCTTAAGTAGTTATCATCCCTGATAAAAACCCATCCTAACCCTTTTTAATATCTTCTGGTGTAGCGTAGGGATCATCAGTTTCTCTAATACTTTTATTTGCCTACATCAACCACCTTCAAACGTCTATGCAGAAATGTTAATAGTTCCTACATACAAATGACATTCAAATTTAGCTATCTTTTCCTCTTAGTAAGCTCCATTCCACCACTGTATTGATTCAGGAAGAACGGGACCAGCACCTGGTCCTCTTTCGGCAATCTTTAATTGAATGTGGAGTAATTCAATCTATCTATTGCCTTTTTGACATGTAATTTTTTTTAAATAAAGATTTATAAGTTTTAATCTAAAAAATCAACTTCAAAATTCGTAAACCAATGATAATGTTTGTCAATATTAGCGTATTGAATTACTGGTAAAAAGTAATTCATTATAGAATGTTAATAAAATTAAAAACTACGCTTAACTGAACAAGGTGTACGCTATGATTGATTAAATAAGACCATTCCGTTTGATTGATTAAAATGAATCATTTAGTTTCATCTAATTGGGCTGATAGTAGATTATGGTTGTCGATATGTAATGAGTAGCTATAGTTTTTATTGCAGATAACTAGCAGTTGAAGTTTGCTGATTCACCACCGTTCATATAAGCACATACATAATTCAACTTTTTATGTGAGCTCTTTGGAAAAAGAGTAAAACCAACCATTTAGCTACCTTCTAATATGTTTATGTCCTTTGCTTCTGTGATTTTATTATTTTACATCACTACTGTGTTTACCGATCACTTGGTAGGATCTTCGGATGTATACAGGGTTGATTGCTCTACTTTGAGAATGGGACAATATTTATGCCCCGATCCTGACTACTTGGACTTCATAGATCCAGTTACACAACAACCTAAAGGTTGCACTAAAGAAAACAAAGCAAAAGGTAAACAGATTTGTGTTTAATAGTTCCAAACTGTTCTGTTTATGTTGTTTTAAACTGTTACCAATTATTGTTTACTAATAATAATTATGACATCTAGTACTACCTTGTTTATTAATTTCAATGATCTATTGTGTATTAATTATTTGTTTATGGTAATATAATTTCAAAAAATTTGGACATTCATGTGTTATTTGTTTGCAACATCGTTATAATTAGAAAATGGGTTATATAATGAAACCAGGATGATATATATACAAACAGTCTTTTCACCAAATGAGACCTTTTTGCTCTTTTGGGTGTCAATTTTTCATATCAATGTGAGGTTCCCAACTAAAGTCATGCCACCCCAACGTTCTTATAGATTCCTTATTGTCAAAATCTTTGTATGTTTAGTCGCACTGATATCAGCTTTATAAAGAATGAATATTTAAATGGTGATCATTCCATCCCTGGTCAATTGATTTCCTAATTACTTAAGGTCTTGCTTAACATCAAGGTCATCATTCATCACAACATTATTTAGCTGTGAGCTGTACCCTAAGGTGGACCCTGTGTTTAGATGCAACACCAAGACTTGTGGTTGTTATACCAGATATTCAGTTAGTCTTCATAGAAGGAAGGATTTGATCCACATAAGAGGCCCAGAAACATGAAAGGCTAACCTTTTTTCAGGTTACCCTAGAATTTTAGCAATGCGTAATATTTGTGCCATTGGTAATATGTACTTTCCTGCCTGGGGGGATGACTCAACACCTCAACCTCTCTTTCTATTCGAAGGGTGGTCCATGTGGTTCCTGCAGTTAATGTCTCAAGGTCATCAGTTGAAGACAGATCTGTTTGAAGAGCCCACTCATAGAACTTGGCGAGTAATTTTTTCGTATCACTAGCATTTCAAGTGAATTTTCAGATGTATATTTTTGTAACCTGTAATATATTTTATTGTCTGTTTAAAAATGGCAGAACAAATTTACTCAGACCCCAATGAGATATGCTTATAAAAACAATGGGTGAGTGCAACCTTATGCGACAAAGATAAAGAGACTTTCATCGAGGCAACATTAAACTGAAGATGACATTGACCTCAATCTTGACTAAATTTTTTTTCAACCCCTATTATTAACCTTGTCCATCCAACGCAGTCTTGGTTGCCAGCTTGTCCCCTCTCATTGACCCACTTCCATAGCAGCTTCTTGCACATAACATCATCCGAGCAAAATCACATGCCCAGCAGTAAAGCCTTTTATAATTTGCTATATCTGTCTCACCGTACAGTTCATAGAATTCTCTACTGTGGCTTAGCCTCTACTGGTCACCTCGTTTTCACCTTCTACAAGACTAAGTTAAAGAGAAGGGAATACTTGAGTCGTCACTTGAAAGATTCACTTTGTTCCGGAACACCACACATCATATCCATCATTGTCAGTCTGATCATGTTTATTAGTCCCAGAGGAATATCCATCTCGTCCATAGACTAATATGCTTCTTTCTTCTCGTTTAATAAAGGGTGTCCCAGAATTAATGCAAGATTTGAATTTGCCGCCATTTGTGGAGTAAAGTGCTGGCAACCCTAAAAAAAAAAAACAATTTGACAGCTGACAGTTTAGGGTTAGTAAAAATGGAGTGTTACATGATAGAGCAACGTGTCTTTATTGTTGAACATTATCTCAAAAATAATGCAAGTTTGGCGGCCGCAGTTCGAAAATTTCATACAAAATATGGTCGGAATAGTGGTTTGACTTCATCAACTGTGGAGATTAATTGAAAAATTTAGGGAGACTGTATCAGTTAGAGACACTAAACACATTGGTCGTCCAAAAACAAGCCATTCAAATGTCAATATCAAAGCAGTGCGTGAGAGTGTTGTTGAAAATCCAGTAACATCAATTCAGCGTCGTAAACACAGTTCTTTGTGCCGAAATTGGATGATATTGACGTGCCCAATATGTGGTTTCAACAAGATGGTGCCACATGCCATACAGCCCATGAAACAATGCAAATACTGCATGAGACATTTCCAGGTCGTGTACTCTCTCGTTTCAGTGATCAGAATTGGCCCCTTAGATCATGTGATTTAACACCTTTCGATTTCTTTTTATGGGGTTATTTGAAGTCAAAGGTCAATAAGCCCACATCCACCTGTGCATTGAAAGAGGAAATCCAAGGCTGCATCAACGAAATTCAACCACATTTATGCCAAATGGTCATGGAAAATTTCAACAAAAGAGTGCGTATATGCCAGCAAAGTCGTGGAGGCCATTTGCCCAATGTGTTATTCCATAAATAACCCTATCCTATTTACTTTATAATTCAATAAAAAAATAACAACGAAAATACTAAAAACTGTGTTTTCTATTTAAATCAAATCTTGCCTTAATTCTGGGACACCCTTTATTATAGTCTCTTATGCTGAATGAAAATTGGCGATAAGGTAGCAAATTACATTAAGTGGGTCTATCACTTCCCCCAGCAGGACTTATAATGTTTGGCCCTTATTTTTTTTTGGAGCATTTTTCCCCCGTATATCTTAAGTGCTCTATCCTCAACCTTGCAGAACTTAGTCACTAGATTAAATTACTTAAAACAGATTTTTATGAGTCAATAAAATTTTCTGCAGTCTCTATAGATTTGAACACAAGTCCAGAATTCTAAAAATGTATTATTGTTATTTGTTTGTATTTAATGTTGTGTCAACTACAGTGATTATTGGCAAGGACTCTTGGGTTTATAAATTGTTGATGATCTTGGTCTCTATTAGGTGTACATTCCTTTATGTATTTTGCGCAAGTAAACAAAGTGAGTGGGGTGTCCATGATTCACATTTAGGCCAGTGGAGTCCTACTATGTATCCTAGGAGATGTAGTCAGCTTGGTTTGACCAATCCTCAGTTCTGTTAACATGCTTCTGTCTCATCTTGACAGTGACAATGGAGGTGTCCATGGCTTATTACTATTATATGTTACTTGAAGTTCCTTAAATGATTTAATCTCAGTCCTTACCATGATTCGTTCCACTTTTTCCTCATCATAAGTTTGTTCTACCTTTTTTTCCAGCTTGTTAATTCTTTTAATTCCAATGAGGGAAGGTACTCAGAAGAACTGAATGGCCGTTTCTGGTGAACTGCTTCATTAATAATGTTTTGTAGTCTTTTATAAATAGTTCTTTGACTATTTATTTTTTAGTCCCTCTAACTCAGAGCAGGAACCAGTGATGAATGCTTTTTGGATATTATCTGATTTTATGTGTTCTACATGCGTTGACCCAAATATGTAAACTTTTTTGGAGAATAGTATTTTGTTTCGGCTTTTAATAAGATTGACTGCTTTAGATTGCTTCCTTCTCTTGGAAAATACATTTGCTTGGGATTTTGCAGCCACAAATCTAAAACCGTTGTTATTTCCCCATGTTTTAAGCATCACTTCCATTATTTTCCCAGTAAAATTTAAATCTGTTTCTTTACAGCAGAGAGTTAAATCATCAGAATAAAATAAGCTCTTACAGGTAAGGTTATTTCTTTTTGGATTTAATTTAATTTTTATTGAAGTTACAAAAGGATCAAAGTTTCTTTTTTTTTTCACTTCAGAAAAATTATGTATACTTTCCATTTCTTTAAAATATGTGTAATAACAATGAATGAGAATAATTAATGAAATATTTGGTAGTAGTTATAGTTGTATATAAACATTATGTTACTAGTTAACCACTATTCATTAACTTAATAATTTTTTTTGTTTATGTAATTATCTAATTATTTTTAGTTCTCTGCAAGGCAGCTGATGGTATTGTTTGTCTTGAATCAAACACAACTTCATTCAGGAAAGATATACCCTGCAAGTGGACGTAAGCTTTTGACGGTTTAAATATAATATCATATATATTTAAATAGGTATTTACTGCTAATTTTGATACCCAAAGTAAAGAAAGGTGTTAGTTACTTTTTAATCCTGTAAATGTTTGTTGACCTGCTATTAAAAAATATAAACCAATTGAACTAAAAAAAGTCATTTGAATTTTCCTTGTTTGAATAGAAAGTAGAAGTTCTAAATAATCTGAACACTGTATTTGTGATATTCAGAGATTGGTTGTATTACTAGACATATTGACCAGGGTTGTCAAAAGCTCACAATAGCCTGTAATTACAGATTTTTAAGAATGAAAGCCCCTCAGAACAAACTTTTAAGTCTCTTTCTTTTTCCTTAGTCACTTTAAAGTTGTTAATTATATAGTTTATTCATTGAAATACATACAATACAAGTAGTATTATTGATCATTGGTTATGACTTAAGTTATTATGGTCTGGGAGGGGGGGGGCATTCCCTTGCTCATTAGCCAAAACCACTTCACTTGCCACTTTATGAGCTCACTTATTGATTTATCACACATTGTAAGTTAATTTGAAGGAGGCTATGAGACCACCTCCATCTTAAGCATTACTTTGGGTTGCAGGGGATGAGATACGAGAATTGAGTATTCAGATTGGGATAGCCTTGGGAGGCAGGAAAGGAAATTCTGGTAGCAAGAGGAGGTTAAATATTGGCCGACAGGGATAGGAATGTTGAGATCAGAGTGAAGGGAAGGGTCAGAGGGAGAAAGTGGCATGAGAGGACTTTTCGGCATTCACGTTTAATCTTCATTCAGAGATGCAAGATTCCAAAAGAGTAAGGTGTTCCTTGTAATGTTAGGAATGATGGGTGTGATTAGGATTGAAAGAGAGGATGGCTGTTATCACCAAAGTAATAGAGGGAGGTTGAAGTAGGCATATCAGCAGAGTACAAAATAAATAGAATGGCACTGAGGACACCGCCCTGGGAAACACCTGCAAGTTGTTGGAATAAGGTGGATGCGATAGAGGCTTAGAATACATTAATTTTTTTTCAATTTAGTGTGATAGAATGATGAGGTTACTAAGCTGTTATTACTAAGGCTGTTTTTGAGTTTACTAAGCATGTCCTGGTGCTGCACTCATTCAAAGGCCTGAGTAACATTGAGAAATATATGAGAGCAGTACTCTTCCAATATAAATGGAATCAACAATGTGGATGGCATTGATTTCAAACTATTGGGGGGGGTATAAGAGGTTCAAGTAAAGTTGCTAAGCATTTGAGAAGTTTTTCAATGATTTATCTAGAAGAATATTTCCAGGAAAGAGGAAAGTAGTTGGTCTAGAGAGCTGAGTTATTTTGAAGGTCTGGAATAAAACTAATTTCTGTGAAAAATATTAAAGAATAGTTACAAGTATTAAGATCAAAATCTAGCCTAGAGTTTTATGGGCATGGAGTTTGTGGATGACTATGTGGTATATCCAGTTATTGGAATACCGGTTTGTAGAAAGGGGGCATCATGGCTTGGAGGTGGGAACTATCATCACTGAGAACTTCTGTAGAAATCCAGTAAGTGGGTAATTATGGATTGTAGCTAGGTTACCATTTGGCTTAGGTTATTGGTTATCCAGTTCTTCTTTAACCATCGAAACCAAAGTGAAAATTTATGATCACCATTTAGTAGGATTTTTGGTTTATGATTTGGTAGAAGAAATATTAATTTCTGTGATTTAAAAAAATTTGATGATTGATCTGTTGGCACCTGAGCTGAGGTATTCTGTTGGATTATTGTGTCTTTTGTTGGTTTGTGTGATAATGATTGCTCGCTAATGACAGAGGAGATTTTCTGATAGAAAGTAAGTCCGTAATTTTTATGTGGTTCGATGGAGCCTTCGAAATAATTTCAAAATACATTGTTTCAACTGGAACAAGTCCTAATTGATTAAAAAAAAAAAGAGTATTAATTAGTATTGTATGTTTAATTTGTAAATATGTTTGGTCTTCAAGACCCTACTTTGAGATTAAGAATAAATTATAAAGTCAATGCCAATTAAAGATAACTTCTTCATTAGTTTATTTTATTATTTTTATTAATAACCTGATCATATTAAAATTGTTATTTTCAATTAGAAACGAGATGAACGTAATGTTTTTTCTTCAGCTGTTATCATAGCTAGTAGTGATAACTACACCACAACATAAATTGCTAATATAAAAATGTGTTACGTGCTGTTTGTTGATCATTTTTTTTTTTTTTATCAAACACTTTGCTTATTGACATAAAAATCTTGTTATTACAGCAAAAACTCATTATACTGTGCTGATTATTATACATGATGATTATCAAGTGCTATTAATTTGTAAAAACTCAATAAATATCATCAACTAAATATTTGCTTATATACGGCTATTATTTCTATGACTTTATACACTGGAACCTGTACTGTATATTGGGACTACCTGTAAGAAAGCCATAAAAATATCAGCCCTATTTTAGCAAATATTTAGTTTATGACATTTATTGAGTTTGACAAGTTTATAGCACTTAAATTATAACTGTAATAAATATAAATTATAACTGTGTAGCACAGTCAAAAACAATTTTGCTCTAATAAAAAGATTTTCATGCCAATAGATAAAATTTTTGATTCAGTAAAAAAAAAAAAGTTCATTTAGTTATTTAATGAATTTTTTCTGAACTCCATCCACTCATTGAACAAAAATTTAAAATGAATCTTTTACTTTAAATTGTTTTGAGGATAGTTTTCAATAACATTTATTTTGCCATACATTATGGTTTGTGATACCATTGTCTTCACATATGAGAAAGACTCAATCTTTAAAAAATATTTTATTTATAAAATTTCACTTCAATAATGTATGAATGAATATCAACCTTGAATAAAATAATGAAGCTATTTTTGGTGTCTGAAAAATATATGTTGTCACAAAAGTTTAAAAAAAACAAAAAAAAACGGATATTAAAATTTGTGAAAATTGTAAATTTCACTTCAAAATAAAAAAGGTTTGTGTTGTTTTTATTTGCCGCATTTATATTTGATACTATAACAATAAATGAGTTCTTCAGGTGTTTCCATTTTTCTAAATATTTATTCCTGCATAGCAGGGGGCTTCTTCAGAGGCTTTGTATTATTAGTGTAACAACAAGTCTGTTATTCCTTACTTATACTGAGAGATATCACCGGAGTGTTGTAGAGCACTCTTAGCTCTCAGTTTTTCCACAAGACATCTCTCTGTCCACGTGAGCAATTACCAGGTTGTTTTCCTATTAACCTACACATTGCTGCTCGAGATATAACAAGTCCATCCTGTTTATTGAAATTATCTAGTCTACCATGTAGCTGCAGACAAATGTCCCTTATAAATTTCAAATAGCCAGGAGTGATATGGATCTTTAAGGTTTTCGGAATTTAGCTATTGTTTATCTTTCAAAATTTTTAATGACTACTGACACACTTGATTCAGAAACATAAGGGGAAAAACGATAGTAAAGCTCATAAGGAGTGGAGTGGCTCTCGAATATTGCAAGACAAGAAAAACATCAAGAATCTAATCGTGGCAATCAATTAACATACAAGTGAACTATTTCAGACAGCCAATAGAAGCAAAAGAAAAGTCCTAGGAACATCTGTGCTGGCACAGTAGTTGAAGGTGACAGAACTAAGTGTTTATGAACCTCAGAGAGGATGGAGAGGTTATGATGGAACAGTTGGTAATAGCAAGATTCAAATTTCACTACCTAAATTGATTGCCGGATTGTGGGACTGATGGCCATTTAAAAAATGGGAAAAATCATGAATTTCAGCATTTGTTTTCTCTCAAAATACTCATGAACATAATATGGTTTGTTTTAAAAACGTCGACACAAACTTTGAACAACTTCAAACTGTCCCCTGGGAGATACACAAGAGGGAAAAGAATACTAAAGAAATTGGAATCATTATACCATCAGATCAAATAAAAGTTCATGTTTGATCTCTTTCGTTTGGATTCCTATCGAAACTGTGTCTGTGGTTGAGATTCAGATATCACTTTTAGAAAACAATAGGTTTCAGCTTGAACCAGGGCTGCGGTTTATTTTTGGAAAATGAAACTAATTGATTGACAGAATTGGGTAGAGGAAATTTTAGGATTCGCCACCCAATAACTCAGGGAAAATAGGAAGCTATATTTTTATCAGGGATGCACCAGCCCTATTACCTGAGGAACATAACTTAAGTTCTACAGTGTAAGACAACTCATCACTACTAGTGCTTAAAAGAGCCTGCACTTTCCTTTTCTTGGTCTTGTTGCTGCACTCAAGTTTCGCAAGTTGAATACAATGTCATCTTTTCCCAGCAGGTCTTTATAATTGCAAAGAAGTGTGTCTTTTTTTCGCTGTGACTTTTCCCATCTTTCTTTGAGTTTTTGGTTCCAATAATTAATAGTATGCTTAAATTCCTTCAAGTACGATTCGGACTGGCCCCCACATTAAATATATCAACAAAATAATTGTAAATTACTGTGATCCTACCTGTTTTCGTAGCACACATAGAAAAACTCAGCCATAGTGATCGTGATTTTCATAGCTGAAATTAAAAATTTAAAGCTTTAGTGCAAAAAAAGTCTGGCTTTCCATGAAACTATACAACTCATTGTTTCAGAGAAAAAAGTAATCATTGTGATATTCCATGATATTTGATACTTTTGAGTCTAATGAATTTGAATATTAATAATTAAAGAAACCATTAAAACATTAAATATTTCGGCATTTAAAAAAAATATATAACAAAGTAATATTTCTCCAGAACTTCATGAACAAATACACACTTACCTAAATTTGAATGATCCATAATAATAGGAGGTGCGGACTGTTGCTTATTAAACTGGCAACTAAAATGACGAATGCTGTTATTATGTTATCTTTCTGGATGTACACACTTGTTCCAAGAACATTCAGCAGCTCATTAAACTACCTTCGGTAAATTCGAGCTGTTGAATGAAGATTATATATACTTTACAACTCTCAATAATAAAATATAATGTTTAAAGGGAATTGAAGATTCTATTTTTGTCCACCTAATTTATGCATCTGCCACACTGTGCGACTGTCCAACTGTTAAAATAAAAAGAGAATGACCAAGACCTGCCTCACAAACGCAGCTATTTATGGCAACCTCTCCCCATCCAAAAAAGTTTTTTTCTCAGGGCTGGTTGGTTCTCTCTCTTAATATTTACCCATATGATCCAAAGGAAGCTGCAAATGTGTAAACGCTAATTTGGACGGTATTGTTGGTATTTTAATAATTTTTTTTTGCAACAATAATAATTTAAAAATTGGCACTTGACTATAACCTGTTTTTTAAACAATTTTAAGTTTTAAATAATATATTCTTTGGACATTTAAATCCTTAAAAAATTGGATTCCCCTGAATATTATTGTTGGGTTGTACTGACCAGATTTCTGTTAATTATATGTAAGAAACAAACAATAAGTGGTTTTCAGATCTAAAATCGGATCACTCACTTGACTGGCTTTTAGAGGTAATTTAAATTTTGATCATTTTGGTGCTGCTAGTGGTGGTGAAGTTTCACTAAAGCAGGAACATTTGGCCTTAAAATATGTTTAAATGAGATTCTACAACAGTTGGGTAACTTCACCAAGGTTTAGGTTGGGTCACCAAACCATAACTAATCTAAAATCCTACATTAATAAATATTTTTCAACAAGATAATAATCCTTTCTTTCTTTTTTGTGATATAACTTAAATAATATTGTTACTGTTAAATCAAAACTCTTTAAGTCTCTCCGCAATGTTCTTTAGTATTAAAAATTTTTTCGACAGCTCAATAATGTCATCTTCATTCACTGAAATAAATGGTCGTTCAATAAAAACATTAATTGTACATTTGGAAACAATCAAAATTAATTTGTGATAGTCAAGACAATAAATAAAACCCATTATGAATGAAATTTATAAATTGCTGTACGTAGAAATTTAAAAGTTCATATTAAATTTAGTTAATTATTCATAACTAAGAGCGATTATGTTAGTTTTGGTTTTGTTTTAGACTAGATGCACAAGATTATTTGCATGCATATTTTATTATATAATTATTGGAAATAAATTGATATGATTTTAAAAAGTCAATATCCTCAGTCATATATAATAAATCCGGTATAAAAAATATAATTGATAATGATTTGGAGTACTGGTAATAATATATGATCAAATATGTGGATGCTTGCTTCATTGGTTGTCAGAATAAATTAAATAAGTTGTATAATTATTTAAACAGTGTAAATAAGAATATAGAATTTCCAACTGAAATAGAAAAGGAAAAATCAGTAAATTTCACAGACCTGGCAGAAGTGGTAACAAACACAAGTTTAGAAAGTCCACAATGACAGATGTCATTCACAACATTCCTCCCACTAATACAGTTACAAGATATCTTGATATAGTATCCTGTTATTTTAAAGAATTCTGTTTTAGATTGTAAGGTGAGTCCATAGCATTAATATATATATAATTATACTCATGTTATTAGTTTTTTATGTGTATTGTATATGCATAAGACAGGGGTAAAGTTCAACACTTTTGAATTGTTATATATAGGATTTATTATTTATTGTCTTGACCATCATAAATTAATGTTGTTCTTTTCCAAATGTACGTTCAATGTTTCTTTTTTAATGAGTTTTTATAAAATAAAAACTGAAGATGACAGCTTAGAGTTTGTAAAGATCCAGTCAAAAAGGTTTTTAATAATAAAAAATACTGTGGAGAAAGTGAGGAGTTTGTATATAAATATTATCTATCCCCAACAAAATAATATTCTTATGATTAAATAGTCCAAAATTTGCATTTTATACTTCAAATATTGTACATTATACATCACCTGGGCACCATATTGTTTAGACTTGTTCTATTATGTATCCCAAATCAACTCTTTGTTTTCTAGTTTAATTTGTTTATTTTTCTATTTCACAAAACTTTACACTGACTTTCTCGTCGTCGAATGGGTCGTCTGGAACCATCATTGGAGATTCTGCAAATTCTACTGACCAATTGGCCAGCAATAGTGAGTTATTTGAAAATGTTATTTCTAATAGACTTAGTGTATACTGGGCTCTCGGCTTGGCAAAAATTAGCAGTCCTATGTAGGCTCACCACTTTCATTCATTAGTAGCTGTGCAAGTCAGATGTGCGTTCCTCTTTCAAATCTATAAACTTTACTTGCAAAAATATGCTATAATCAAGCATTTTGATTACAGTACCTCTTTCCCATAAGTTGGAAGATGTGTTTTGCATCAGTACTTACTGACCAGCTTTGAAGTTGTCAGCTTTCTTACTTCTTTTCTTGCAATGATGTGCCTGGTCGCTTTTTTCAATGAGTTTTCTTCCACAATTCAAGGCTTACAGGCATCCTTAGGGATTGGATTCTTCGTTCTTAGGTGCCTGCACATAAACAGTTATGATGGTGAGGATTGCAGTCCGGCAATTACGACTAAACTATCTACATTTGTAACCCAACTGGCATAATCTTCAGTGCTGTACCTCTAATTCACCATTAGCATAACTATTCTTTAAATAATTGCCATAAAAAGAATCAGACTTATCAACCTTCATTTTAACAACATACAATTAACAATCTTTTCCCTATTATTAAAAAATGCCTTGCACTGCTTATTATAAAAAATTATTTTGAAACAAAAATGTTCTAATTTTGATACAGACAATAAATTATTTCTAACCTCTGGAACATAATAAACATTTTGGATAGTACATGGAACAATATTACCCTTTATATAAATATTGGTATTTATATTTCCAACTCCAACAGCTTCCAGGATAACGCCATTTTTAGCATCACTTATTTTCTTTGGGGTTTTTAATTTTACATAATTGTCAAGAACACTTGAATCAAACACGAATTGATCCGAATCTACACACCACACAAAATTGCTATCACTTTGATTGCATGTTTCCATTTGAGAAAAATGCCACTTTGGTTTTCTTCCCCCGCTATCTCGCAAGATACTTTTTAAACGGTATCTCCAAATATTGTAATTGTCTCCCGCAAAACACAATATTAATTATTAATGATTTATGGGAAAATAAAAGAAAAACTTAATACTTACAGAACACACTTGTAATTTAACCGACACATTTCTAGAGAGGTTATGATTTTACTTTAGCACTGTAACGGAAACAAATCATTAGAAAGAATTACATTGAACCATCTTCCTACCTAGGAAAATTAATTTTTTTTACCATTTACAATTATTACATTTCCTATGAAATCCATGTTGAAAATGTTAATTGGTCTTAAAAAAAGTTGAGGGCAGTACCTTTTTAAAGTTACTTTGCATGCCGTAGAATTACTCACATATTGTCAGTTTATATTATATATTTTTGTATGTAATCATGAAATCACATGTGCTAATCAAAATGTTTTGTTTTTTTACAGGAATGGATATTCATTTGAGACAGCTTTACTTTTATCTGTTTTTTTGGGGATGTTTGGTGCAGATCGGTTTTATTTAGGGTACCCAGCCATTGGTTTACTTAAATTTTGTACTCTTGGTTTCATGTTTTTGGGTCAGTTAATAGATGTTATATTAATTGCAACCCAAGTTGTTGGACCAGCCGATGGTTCTTTTTATGTAATACCATATTATGGTGCTGGAATAAACATTGTTAGGAGTGATAACTTCACTTACCGTTTACCACAAAGTGATTGGTAGGTTAGCTTATTTTAAGTAAAGTTAAAGTCACCACTTTTACCTTTATTATATTTTTAGTTTATTATGGAGTGGTAATTTTATACTGTAAATATGTTCCAAAATGTATAATGTAAATATGGTTAAAGATTTATATAGTTTGTTATGAAATGGGTAACAGGGAAAGACGAATCTTCCTTTAAATGGCTCTGGAACCATACCCAGTCCATTATCTTACACACCAAGTCAGAATATTTCCACCAATTCTTTTCATCTGCTCTGTAATCTCACCTCCCCTGGCAAACTTAACTCTCATTTCTCTTCCTTATCATCCTCACAAGCATCAATGTCTACACTTAAAAACCATAGTTTTGATGACAGAAATTCATTTTTCTCCTATATACTACCCCCCAATCTAATTTCTTCTCATGAAATCTCACATTAAGTTCAGCATTCCTGCTAGACTTCCTTCTCTACTTCACATTTACAACTATTTTCTGCTGAATCCCTGCAGAAATCTTCCCCACCTCCTGGAAAAAAAACCATTATCCACCCTAAGACTAAGGTGTCCAATCCCATCACTCCAAATGTCTATTGTGACCTTCAATCCACCATATATCATCACAAAATTAATATCCTCATCCTCTTCGACTTCACCAAAGCTTTTAATTAATAGAATCGATCATTCCATCCAAACTAGAAAATAGGTCATTCTCTAGTAATGCCAATAATCATTCATGGCATTTATTTCCAACTGATCATAAGTTGTTTTAGTTTCCAAAAAGCCCCTTTGCTCTCCACTTCCTATATCAAAAAGAGTTGAACTGAAATGAAAAAAAGCTCTCATGTTAATTTTTTTTTTTTTAAACCCAAAAACTTAATGTTTTTAATCATATGTATGAGGGTGATTCAAATATAAATGGTCATTTTTTGTATACATTTATTAATTAATAATATGCACAATGGAACCTTTAGTTTTTCTCTATATAGCCTCCTGCACGCTCAACACACTTTTTCCAATGATTTGGAAGCTTGAACATTCCTTGTTTCAAAAAAGTTTGAGGCCATGTCGTAAACCAATTGCTCGTTATTTTAATTGTTTTCGAATTGTTTCCCTCCAAGCAATCCTTTCATGGTCACAATAAAAAAATAGTCACAAAAGGAGAAATCTGGGCTGTAGGGAGGTTGGTTGAGGGTTCCCCAGTGCATTTCCTCCAATTTGACTTTTTGAGAAGGATGACATTTCTGATGTGCATACCTCGTCTTTTGTTTTGGTAGGCAGCTTTTGTTGACTCTAACCCATAGTAAGTCTCATAAACCGAATGTCGATCATGAAGAAAATTGATTAGTAGAACTCCTCTGTAGTAAAAAAAAAACCATTGTGAGAACTTTTCTGGCTGAGAGACAGGTTTTGGCCTTCAATAGGCAGGGTTAATCCTTTCTTCATCACTGTTTACTCGCTATTTATGATTCCTAAAAAAAATCCTCATATTTTTGATCTGATCGATTCAGAAGTCTCTCACAGATCTCCAATCTGGCCAGTTATTGATTTTCAGTTAACCTCAGAACCCATTGGGCACTAATTTTTCTAAAACAAGATCTTAATGGTATGAGCACTCCCAATGCTAATACGCACTTCTTACATGATTTTGTTTACAGTCAATGGCGATCACCTTTGATAAGCTCTCGAATGGCACGGGTGTTGTCATCTGTGAGACTTGACCTTGGGCGTCAATCATGATTTTTGTTTACTACACTTTCTTAGCTGTCCTTAAATTGCCTGGCCCAAGTAAACACTTGATTCTAGGACAGTGTAGTGTCTCTAAACTGTGTCTTTAAACAAGTTAAAATCTCTGAGGGTTTAACACCTCTATTGGTTAAAATCTTTATAATAACACGTGTTACAGATGGAGGAAGCTCTTGCTCACTCATGGCTGTAATGAGGACAGAACAGAGCGGGGCGGCTAACCATCCTGGTCCCCTCTCCCTAACACACTGACCTTCAACCCTTTTAGCTCAGAACTGGTTGCTGAGTATAAAAGCAAAATTACTATTTATATTTGAATCACCCTTGTATGTTACTAAAACTGTCTATAGTATTGTATTCATAATGCAATGCTTTTCTCTAATTGTGAATTACTGATTTCTTCAAGAGGCCGCAATGGCCAACATTTCACTTGAACCAGAATGGGACGAGTTTGATCCTCACCTGAATGAAAGACCATGCTTTATTTTGTCATTGCCCCACTGTATAAACTTGTTATTTTCACGTTCTGACTAGCGAAGGGTAGCTAATCTGCCCCAGGTTGGTGTACATAAGGGTATAAAAGTCTTATTATTAGCAAAAAACATAAAATAATACATTGATTAAACTCCAGTACTAATGTTGAAGATATTACAGAATCAAATATCGAGTGACGAACTTCACCTACAAATTTGAGGAAACAAAACAAGTGGTGGTGGTCACGTTTTATAAATGCCATGGATTTCTTGCCTGGTGAACCCTCCAGCTTGATGGTTTAACCATTACCGCCTAAAGTCATAGTTAGATAGAACGTGAAATGTTGTAGTGAAATGGGTTTTTATGTTGAAAAATAAGCTAAAAATCAAGTTTCAACATTTTTAAATATCATTAAGTCCAAAATTTTGACTGTTGCAAAAACTTGTTCTTCCATAATGGTTCTGGATCCTTTGATGAACTTGAAGTTTGTATGGCAAGTATGACATATAATAGAAAAAAAATGTTACTCTGGGACAGTCCCCTATGAATAACAATAATGTTCAGTCCATTAATTTAATGAGGTATCTCATGATATACAACTTGAATTCCATTACTATCATCATTTTTGTGGAACTAAGCAAAGCTTTTGATGCCCTTGACTTCTCCAATCTTCTGCCCAAAATTTCATCCATTGGTTTACCAGATTTCTTCTACCAATCTAATTAAGCATTGTATCTTTATTTTAGCCTTCAATGCTTATCAGAATGAAGAATTTTTTTTCATTTTATTACTATTACCGTGTATGAATAAATCCACTGTCCAACACCTCTAAAGAAATGGGGTTATCACCATAGCTGAACTATTACCTCTCAACCTTTATTTCGGTTTTACAAACTGGATTCCCTTCATTTCACTTCAAACTGGAACTGATTTATTCAAGTATCTACTCATTTACCCTTATGAGGCTGAGTGAACCTGGATGAGAACTAGTGTGCTCACAAAAAATCTTTAGAGGGGAAAATAGGATCAACGATTCATAAAGATGGCTTTATTATTGTATATATATTATAACGATAACTATCTTTGCTAAAATGATTACTTTCTTATTCTTTAGGATTCAAAGGATATTTATAAAAATTTTATAAGGAATAATAGTTTATTTTATATTGTGTTATTTAATATGATCTTAGGGTAATATATGGTTCTAGTGTATAATTTTGTCTATTATAAACATATATAAAAATTGGCTGAAGGAATTTAAGTAATAGTTACCTAATATAAACAAACAATGATTTATAATAACATGGTACATTCTAAGTTGTCAGATAATGGGTTTTTTTTGTCATTCCCGGTGACTTCTGCTCTCTGGGCTCTCTGCAGCACCCCCCCCCCCGCCTCCGTCTGCAGCACTGACGGAATGAATATATGAATCTTGGCTCAACTCTTTTGTCTCATTCCCTGCTAATTAATTGCCACACTACACCCTCCATATATAGGTGGTTTTTCCTAGTGGTAAACCCTTGGTTACCTGTTTCTATTCCCAAGGTCGTAACAATACATATTCCAACTTTTCCATCTAACCAGATATTCATTTTAAAATAAAACTCAATTTGACCTTAAAATATTGGTGCAATATGTATTTATTTATTGTTAGTATAGTATTGTTGTTGCATTAATTTATCATTATTTGATTGAAATGTTTGTTTGTATATACTTTATTTTTTCATTTGTGTAATTGATCATTTATTTTTTTAGCCAGAAAAGTTTTTTTCTTGTATCATAATGTTATTCGTAGGGTACATGGCCCAAAATATTTTATTTTTTATCTAATACTGTAATAATTATGTAGTGCTCCTCCTTCTAATATTTAACTTTGTAAAAAAGTGATTAGTACATGAATTATAGAAAGGCCTGGCCCTTAACTATGACCCTCATTAATAAAATGCAGGGATACAAAACACATGGACTCCGGATGACACATTGGAAAAACTCTTTTTATTTAGTGGGGGAAAGTTGACTACAAATAGTAGGTGATGAAGCCTCCTGGCTCTGTTTCGCTTTTACCTCTTAGGAATAAGTACTGTGAGTCAGCAGCTATGAGGTCGGGTCCTGCCTGGCAGGAGAGGTCACCATAGAATGAGAGCCCAGTAGATTACAAACAAGTAAGAAGACTATACACCAACCAACAAAGAAGAATATTCATATTTTTATTAGGTATTTATTATTTTTATATTCAATTGTAATTGTGAAACATTACAAAAGAATAACCTAATGTATGCACTAAGAATCATCACAAACCCTGAGATATATATTTAATTTAAAATAAACTCTTATTCGTTACGAAGTTTTCTTCTTTACCTCTTAATAAATAAAATATTAAAAAATATATCATAATCAGAATATGTTTCTTGAGGATGGACTGATGTTAGACTGAAATGTAGCTACAAACAATTCATAAATAAAAGTTTATTTTCATGTTATTATTCATCCATAAAAGTTATGGATATCTTTTAAACATAAAAAATCATTAATTTTGCTGGGTCCGGAAATATATGGGTCTAGTTCAGGAACAATTTAAATTGGATAGGTTTAATATTTGTATCATTGTGTTCAGTTTCTTTTTTAAGGCATTTCGTAAAATACTTAAAATAACTAGGTTACTCAAAAGAGGTTTTTCCCAAATATTTGAAGAAATATTTTTTTTATACATTTATTAAATAAGGTAAGTGCACTATTAGTTGTCATCTTTAAAATAAAATAAAATAATAACATTTCTTATACAGCTAGAACATTTGAATTATGGCGGGAATACGGCTAAAACATAGGGAAGGTCCCTACAATCAACATTTCCCGTTCTTACTCACAAGGGGGATAGGTTTTTGTTTGCCATGTGCAGTGAGATATCACTCACCTCGTCTATTGCTCTCCAAATTGATAAGAAGGTAAGTGTACAAAATATTTTTATTTAACAAATATATACGTTGTTTATCATGTTTTTTGCCTGGTGATTGTTAGGTAGGATTAGTTTTATATTTTCAGTAATCTTTCGAAGTTCTAGAAAACATTTTATGGGTCGGATGTCAACTACCGGTACAACTTTTTACATTGTTTTGAGTAGTTGACAGGCCTGTAAACTACTAATTTTCTTTGTATTTTCACAGTAAAATGAATTTCCTAAGTATCAATTCCATACTGCAATCATTCTAAAATCTCCATTGGAACTAGTAGTTGACTGGGGGTATTAACTATTGATGCATGCCTTATCAACTACTGATCTAATCCAGACATTGTTTGGATAATGTAATTGAAGATGTTTTTTAGTTAGTTTCTTGGGTAGCTAACAATATTTTCTCGATTTTTCCAGATCGGTCACAATGCCTTTAAGAAAGGGGAAGATGGAAGATATTTGATTACTCTGAGGAACAAATGGAAAAAGCTCTGGAGGATGTCGGTAGCAGCTGCATCCAAGAATAACCTATACAAAGTTAAAGATAAAACACCTCGCCAGCGTTGTATGAGCCCAAAGCATGCACAACAGAGGAAGATCTTTGGTTAAGTGGATTTTGGTGACAGCAATGGCAGGGTTCCTTATAACTGTTCCTATGATACTAGAAAGTGTTTAAAATATAATCAAAGAACTAAATAGACTTAATCTTTTTAAGACAATAAGCCAGGAAGGGGAGGGTTTTCTAATTTTCTAAAAAGAAATCCCTCTGTAACATTTATGGTATCACATAATTTAATGTCCAGAGGCATCATTACTTGGTTTGATATACAACAGTATTGGTTTATCAAAGTTTTACTATATTTAAAAGATAATGGCTATTATAAAATATTGGAAGAGCCCAAGAAACTATTTAATGGTAACGAAACCTCATTTTTCCTCAATCCAAAAATGAAACAGATTTCATCGGGAAAAGGAAACAAATCTGTTTATCAGATTGTAAATTGTGATGAAAAAGTGTTAATTACAGCAGGCGCAAGTGGCTGCCATTGAACATTTTTAAATATGAGCGCATTCCTGTGCATATTTCCATGAGAAACATTGGGGCATAGAAAAGTTAGAATCCGGCTGGATGAATAGTTCATTGCAAATATATTTCATGCTTTGTTATTGGAAAATAATTATCTTTGTTGATGGTCATACGTCCCATCTTTCATTGCATAACAGTGAATTTTATAAGAGCAACAGAATTATTATAGTAGCTCTTCATTCTAATGCAACTCATCTCATTCAACCTATGGATGTGGCTGTGTTTAGGTCACGAAAAGAATTTTGGCTAAAAATAATACCATTTCTGATGGCGATCAAACAATTATTGAAACTGTTGATACTCTTGAAAAAATGGAGCCTCATAAGATTGAATTAACAAATCAAAACATTGATTCATTGGGAACAAAAAATAATTCGTCAGCCTTGCCTAATCAAAAAATAATGAAACCATACGTTGGAAGTTCCCAAAATAATCTGGAAGCTGTTACAGGGAATAGTCCTGATAATGTATCAACACCTTTCAAGACAGTCATACTGTTGCCTGAACCGCCTTAAAAAACTCTTCATTTGAAGAAACGGTGTCGATTCATCTTCAAAGTCAAACAAAAGGTGAAAATTACTAGGCACGCATTTTTTAAATGACCACAAAATCAAACTAGAATCAGAGCAAGTGGAAGGTCCTCATACTGGAGAAACTTTTAAGATTACCAATAACAAAATAATTGTGAATTCCAACCGGATATTGACAAAATATTTGGTATTTGACAAAGGCCCATTGAATTCCAAACAAGCCTGCCTTCATGTAGATTAAAACAACTGAAAATATTTGTTGTCATTTATTCTCCACTGTTGTTTTTTGTTTATAAACTTTCAACTTTAGAATCTTCTCATTTACATAATTTTCCTAATTGTAATATTTGTATTTTTAAGTTCCTTTTTAACCAACTGTGCTCCCAAGCAAACTTAATTTAATTTTTCATTTTTAATATATTCTTAGGTGCAGGTCTTAAGTTTTTATTATATAAGCTTTGATAAAACTTAAATACACTTTTATAATTTTGTTGTAGCTACTTGTTTAGTGTTGTTATAAAAATTGGTTATATTTGTTGCTATATTATTTGAGTAAATATTAATTTAAGTATGCATAATGTTTTTCATTGTAATATTTCTATTTGGTTGTTATATATTTGCTGTGAATAATTTTGGTAACTAAATATTCATTTTTTAAAGTATTTAATTTACTTTCTTACTTACTTGAATGCTTCCATTTCTCATTTCCTTGAGCGCCATCTACTTAAAATTTATAGTTTTAAGTGTCAACTATTCATAAATTTTTGTAATATATTATTTAAAATAAAAGTATGATGCAGAAATGCTTTTGGCTACTGTCAAATTGTCCAGGAATCATTGGCGAAAATGCATAAGTCCTCTATAAAATTCGATGTTACAAATTGTGAACTACACAAACAAAAAACTGGAATTTTCTTCTTAAGCATGTCAATTACCGGTGCATTTACCTTACTTGTATGTTGATGTTTAATGATGATATTTAAATGTTATCCTACTCAAATTCTTTTTTGTTTGCGTCAATGTAGCTTCGGTTTTCAACTGCTCAACTTTTTCCTACAACTCGGGGAGTAGAGTTCTGTTTGACATCAAAGAAATTCCACGAGTTCTATGATGTACTCTGGTCAACAATGGCCCTGATGGTTGTCTCTGAGGGTTTCAATTCAGCAAGTCTTTTAACAGTTTCTGCACAAATTGCTACTTCCTGAGTTGTACGAAAAAGTTAAACAGTCTCAGATGCAGTTGAAAACTGGTTCCGAAGTGTGCGTTATAAACACCGGTCACTTAAAAAATATGTTGTTGTTTTTTAATCTTATTTGTTAAAACAACTACTATGCCTACAAAAACCCCTACAATATTCTTTTACCATGAAATTACCCTAAATGACAGTAAACATTCTTTCTCAGACCAGTACTCCCTCCAAATTGGACACTTAATCCATTAGTAATTAATGAAAATGTTTAAAAATGCACACATGACTGCATCCAAATCGGGAAAACTAACCAGAGGGAATTATAAACATTGTATTACCAAAGTATTGGCAACTGTAGGTGAAACTTGATAAATTTACAATAGTATTTAAATACTTGGGAAAGGCATCTAAATTAACATTTTTTCGGAAATCAGTTATATTTCCCAGATTTGATTGGAAAACAAGGCTCTACCTTTCAACAAATGTTCGGGCTGACAAAAATAATATTAGTTTTCCTATCCAAATGTGCATATTAAAATACAATGAATTTTATAAAACTAACATCAGATGTGTTTTATCTTCTTTCTTGTTATAATTAGGGACACATCTGATTTTGTCCATTTACCTTTCTTTTAGACGCCATGCCTGTTTAGGGAAAATTTATATTTGGCTGCTAGCCATAGTATGGTTGGTTATCACATATCGCTATAGTTTTTACCTTTTAACCCCCAAAAAAACCCTGATTACAAATTTTTGAAAGAAAAAACAATTTCCTTTCAAAAGTTTTGCTACCTATTTCCATTGTTCCCTAAAGTGGTGATAACTTCAGGACAACTCAATTAATTCATACCAATCAATGGGATGGATCTAGAGCTCTAGCTAGCAACTGCACTTATTACACCAACCCTGCCTCCATAAATAAACTACAACTGGTGATATAAAACAAATGTTAGGTTTTTTTGATTTTTTATTAAGACAACAAACCTGTTGATGTGCACTGATAGAAAATAAATGAAGTATTCCAACATAATAATGTTGAATATGGAAAATTTTTTGACAAGTTATGAGGGTAAGTTAACCTTTAAAACTGAAAACAAGGCATTGATAAAACATATTTTGCTCCTGGTGAATCTAGCTGAATTTTTATTTTTCAATTGTCATAATAATTTGTATCTATCTGTTTTAAGAAGTGCTGATAAGAATTCTAATTTTTTTTCATTTTACTTACTTTACTTGAACCATCTCCATGATCAAGGTTATTTTTCTTCTTATTCTATATAAAAAATCAAATCAAATGGGGTATGATAGCTTCATTGAATATAACTAGTATACTGGCTTTATTTTTCTTATTTATCTGTATGTATATAATCATTAGTCAATTATTTCATCAGTTATTATTACGCAGTTATGCTATTATTAGTTAAGTAGAGGTAATCATTATAATTATTTTGGTACGGTTCTACCATTTGTGTATTATACAAGTAGTCACTAGAGCAGGCTGTGTTGTGTTCATAGGTTTTGTATAATTCTTATTACATTCATTAGGCTATGTAATGGATTTTGTATAGATTGGTATATTATTAATTGTCAACATTTTGTTATTAGTTTTAAGGTTTATTAAAACTGTACATTTGAGTCTAGGGATGTGATTGGTTACTGTTACTTTCTCCATCTAACTGATGACTGATGAGAATTTATGTTATTTATATTATAAGTTAATTAAATTAACTAATTTGGAAAGTTTATAGTTGTCATTTTTGACTTGACTGTCAGTACCAGTATCGTTTCAGTTAACATTTCTTAATTTGTAAAGTGTTCCATCATAGGAAACACAGCATTAGGGGCAATGCTGTCTCTAGCACCACATTATGCAATGAAAATCTTCTCTTTAAGTAATCATTTAAAAATTAAAATAGTCTTTAAATTTAAATTAGAAATAGACGAACATACAAAATATAGACTTACTTATGACTTGATAGTCATATTAGTCCACTTAGAACCACATGGCCTACTTTAATAAAATTATCACACACATACAAAATATACATTAAGTAGATTTTCGAAGATTGGAGAAGCTGATTTATTGATATTCTTTTGTTGTACATTCAGAGAATGAAATTTGGATTACAAAATTTTCATGACTAGAGAAATAAAAAGGTATTTTGATTTCATTAGCATATAACAAAGAAAAAACGCTATTGAACAAAATGTTTATTTAAAAATACTTTACAAATCTAAAATAAATAAAAAACAATACTAACAGTTCAATGAACTTTAAAAAAATGTTAATTACAATACTATTAAGTTTTTAGGAACACATCTGTAACAATTTACAGTACAAATTTTTGGTAAAAATTAAAGCTATCACATTGAGCAAACATAATTATTTATCACAATATCACTTAGGTAAGTTCATCACATTAAATAATCTAATTTTATAGTTATCACATTGGTAAATTGTTTCTAATACCCAATGCTGTTTTAAAATACTTAAAAAAAAAATAACAAAAATCATTTCAATTTTAACTAGACATATTAGCTCAGGGCAATGTATAAACATTGCTTCAGACAAAATATGTATAAGAAAATGAACTTGACACAAGAGCTTAAGAAAGTGGTACAATAGAATTTGTGAAATAAAGGTCATAGATTTTTAGTAGTGTTGTAATGGATGACATTCCCCCCCCCCCAAAAAAAACCTTCTCGTGCAGAAATGAAATGTATTAATGCTCAAACATTTTTATATATTAATATAAAGGTCATAAAAAAATAAAATGACAAAATATAACTTCAAAATTAAATCATGACCTTACTAACCTCTTAAGTCCAAACTATCCATTAAGTAGATTTTTGAAGATTCATTCATATTGTCATTCATAATCTGACTAATAACATTTTGGTTAACAGTCATAAAGAATAATGAAAAAGTTCTATAGTAACTATTGAATCAATAATTACAACTAAATAAAAATGCAAATTAGTTTTCGCAACAAGATTTAAAACCGTTTGCACTTAAAAATAATTAAAAAAGTAAAAGTAGATTTATAAAACTTAAATTATTTTCATATCACATATCTTTATCACAAAATCATTTACATCGTGTTGATTTTATATTTATTAATTACAAAGCATCTGTGGTTACACCACTATCAGGTACATTATCACTTCTCATGTAGAAAAGTACATATGCAGCTTGACTCTATAAAAAAGAAAGTCAAAGAACAATTTAGTAAATTTGCTAATTCTATGTTTTAAATTAGTAGTGGAAACTATTGATTATTGACCTCAACAATAGTATGACTCCTCACCATTGATAATTTATATCTTTAATAGAAAAATTATGATCCAGTTTATAAAAATTAGTTTGTTATAAAGAAATTTTTTAAGCTTGAGACTCCTTTGGTCAAAGGATTTTGTTATGTAAGCAGATCATGCAATGAAAAAAGTTCTTTGATGCAATTGTCAAGAAATTTAATAATTTTCTAGTATGTTCATATGATACACTTAATTTGTCTTGGGGTGTATTTCTTTTTAACTTATTAACAACCATTCAGCTAAAGAAATAACTTCTCATATTTAAATCTATCAACTACAAATTATAATGTATTATCTTCACTTACCATCACAAAATCCTCTTTCATGGGGGTAACCATTTCATCATCATAACTGTACCATTTCCCAAGGTTTTTGTTTTTACAGTAAGCGGTATCTGCAAACAAATTAAGTTTTAAAATAATTATTATTGCATGAAGAAATATTTAAGTGTAACTCTATTTTAAATAACTCACAGTGTCCTCCCATCATAGTTCCATAATGATTAATTACACCAACTAAATCATAAGTTACTTCTCGTTCAGCTGGGTTAATAATATACTGAGATAAACATAGACCAGTCATAGGGAATTCAACGTAAGTGTCAATTTTGTCACCGTCTCGACCAAATGAAAATCTTTTAAGATGAATAATAAGGATTTTGGGCAGCATCCATAGGTCAAACTTCTTAGTAGCTCTTTGATGATCACGGCAGTTAGGGCAATACCTTCATTAACAAAAAAATAAAAAAAAATAAAATAAAAATAATAAGATGATTCAGGACCTAATCAATGGATTTACCATTATACCACATAAAAAAACATTCAATTAGGAAATGAAGTATTATAAAGAAATTAATTTCATTAAGAATTGCAATTGCACTTCAACAAACAAATTAAAGAGTTATACACACTGTTAATAACTGTGTCAGGAACCCTGTCGTTTCTTGCAATAACAGTTTCAATGAAAACAACCTTATTTTGCCCGTAATTAATAAATAATAATGAACTGTGAGTTCATAGATGTGAGGTTCGATTTGATTCAATTCATTTGGTCACCTTAGGATGATGAAAGAAACAGGTTTAATTCCATCTCAAATGTGAACCTACATAAATAGGGTAAAGCAATTTTATAAAATCTAATATCTTTCTTCAACCTAAAATGTAATACCTATTTAAAATATTTATGTGAGATGAAATTAACAAAGGTCTAATAAATCTATCTCTTATTTTTTTAATTTAATAATAGGTGGACAGATTGTTTTTCTTAATTACTTTTCAGCAAAAACCAATTCACATTTCCTATTTAATTAATTTACTTGGCTCAGTAATTTTCCTTAAATGGTTGGTTATTGCGGATGTAAATATTGTAGACAGAAAGATGGATAATATAGTGTATTTAAACATACATTTTTACTAGGAGCTCATCTTTATGCAAAAACATAATCGCACTAACAAAAAAACAAAACAAAAAACAACACGACAAATAAAAAATATTATTGCAAGAAACGATAAGTTCTTAACAATTATAGCAACTGAATTTTTTGAATAAAAATTATACCAGGCGTTTTCATAGCCAAGCTTTTCACTTGTTGTGAAAAGGTCGAAGCAGTCATTAATGACAAGTCTTTCACTTTCAGTTAGCCTGGTAATATGGAAATCATGTCCATAGTCAGGTGTTAGTTCCGAAAATAAAAGTTTCTTTTGTTCAGCTGATAGCTGGACTACTAACATTTTCCTGCTGAATATTTGATCAGGGTCCTGAGTATCAAATAAATCTAGAAATGACAAATAGAATGTAACTTAAATTTTTAATTTTGTGGGGAAATACATAAAATGTTTTTCATAATACAGAGGAGTCCTGATTACCTGTAGTAATTGGGGTTTAGTGCCCTATGGATTACCAAGAACCACGGATAATGAGATTTTGAAGTTTAAAACAATAAGGTTAAAAAAAGTGAAGTAAACATTTTTAAGAGTAAGGTATTATTTACTAGCCATTATTTAACATAATTAAATAATATATGAATATAAAAATTGTATTCAATATATACTGTATTTATTATTAAAAAATATCACAATTTAAATGTGTTTTTTTCTTTTCAGTTTTACTAAAAGTTGTTTGAACATTTAAGTTTGTTGAAATTTTAGCAAACTAGTAAATCGATGTATTTAATTAAGTAGCATATGTATTATTATTATTTTTTGTGAATTTATTGGGCCCCAACACAGATAATCAGGACTCTACTGTATAATAATAAATTAAATTTAATGATTATCTTTGTTTTACAAATGAAAATATAAATTATGCATTTTAGCTATTATGTCTATTAGTCGCAGTCAAAACATTGTTTAAAATAAAAAAATCACAGTATAAAATATTTACATACAAATCTTTAGAATAAATAACTTACATTAATTACCTACTGTGGAATTAACAACCTAGGACCTTGGAAACCTAATCCCTATTCATAAATTGTTTGCACCCGTATTAAAGAAAAAAATGTAATAATAATCACTCCAATCTGGGACCTGATGCAGACTTACAACATAAGTCAAAACATCTATTAATAAATCAGATGAAAATTTAACAGCTTCATATTTTTTTATCAATTAAAGATAAAATCCCTCATATATATATATATATATATATTGACCACGATAACCATTGACATTTCTGGGGTATTCACTGTTCACAGAAACAGATCCAAGCACCTGATCATTGATAAAAACATTTCCAAAATAGACGGTATTTTAAACGTAATTTCTTCTACCATTCACATTTGTATCTGCTTAAATTTAAATAAGTAGCTTTCAATTACAATGTTTACCGCAGCCTGGATAATAGTATTTTATTTCAGTGGCAGAGTTGTTATTTTAGGCATCCTAAAACCGTTCAAATAACATCAAATACTGATGAACCTTTGGTATCTTTTATGCTCCTTCTAATTTATAATTTTCAGGGGCAAAAATTAACCTTTCAAGTAATTATATAATACTGAAGTACAGAGGTCATAATCGGAAGGAGGAAAATTAGCTTTGTGTGGTTGATACTTTGCAGAGAAAGATGTTCTGGACTGTTTCTACAGGAAATAGTAGGATTTGCCGTTTCTCCTTTCTTAGTTCTAATAATAATTCCAAAAGTTGAATAAACTTTGAAAAAAAAAAAATGTCAACGGTCATCAATCCCCACCCTCCACTGGTAATTTGTCAGTCATGGAGTGGCATAATTTGTTTGAAAATTATTGCTTTGGTAAATTATTAAGAAACCCCGCTGTGGATTCGTCAATTCTTCACTAATTTTGGTGTAAATGATATCATACCTCTGATAAAAACAGGTTAAAATTCGAATCAATTCCTCTTACAAACTTTGCAATGTGTTTGTCACAGCTTTTATCAAGTGCCAAGGAACACCATTCAAATTTTTGAATGCGTTCCCCTAAAGTTGCAATTATTTTGGACAGGTCCTCAATTCTACTTTCAATTGTAAATATTGACAAACTGATTTTAGAAATAATGTCCTTTTTTTATCAGGAAAAGGCACTTGAACATTCCTTTATCATCTCACCATCAGCAAATGGTTTGATTTTTTTTTGGCTCAAATTTGTCAAACAGTGTAACATGCTTTCACTCCTTAAATCTGATGAAAAACTTTGAATATATTTTGTTATTTTAAACTTTCCTTCCACATTTGGCCTTAGATGTTTTTATAATTTGTCTCATAATGCCGTTTAATACTATATTCCTTCAAAATAGATACTGGATCTAAGCATATAAAGCAAACAGCTTTATCTTTTACCAGAGTGAAGTTAGAGCAGCATTGCAATGTATTGCTCTGTATTAACAGTAACGGGACAGCGTCTCTGATCTTCATAAAAATATGGACCAAGGATTCCGCTGGCTGATAATGCCGCACATTCGGTTATCTTAGGCGAGTGTGAGAGTTTTAGTGCTTAAATTGTGGGTTAGTTTCACTACAGTTTCTGGAACTTTGTTGTGTTTAGGTGGAAGTGTGCCTTAGCTGAGAAAAAGATGTTATTGAAGCTCGCAGTCCTCTCAAGCACTTAGTTAGCAAATTGCTGTCTCTGAGCATAGTTAGGTTTAAATTAAAATTTGAATTTTGTACGGATATAAAAGTAAATCCTCGCTCGAGTAGAATACTATTTAGAGATGTTCTGGGCACATTTAAAATGACAGACCAGGTTGTTCTTGAAAAGACGCTTGTACACAATCTACATTCACCGGTACTTGAGATGTCTTAAGTTGAACTCGTCGTGTCAAACTTATGTACCCATTTTATAATCGTTTAAAATGTTCAAACTCAATTAAACTGGGTTAATCAATTTTACAAATAAATTTTAGCCCTGCTTATTAGGACTAATTTGTTTATACTATGTCATAACATAAGTTTCATTGGCATAAATACAAATAGGCTGGATCAGGATTTTATACACATATAGTTTGGCCATATACTAATGGCGGTCAATATATATATATCAGCAAAATCATGAAATACAATAAAGCACTTACTTGATATGATATTGGAGCAATCATCATGACCATCAAGCTTTAACTTCACAGGAGAATCACCCCTTGACATATCCAGTTCATAGATGTTGGGTTGAAATATAGGAATATAAGGATATTCACCTTCTGATGATGAAGAGGTTAGTTCTTAAAAAAAAACATTAAAATAGATGAATGAAAAGTAACAAACCCACACAATTGTCTGTAAATATACACATATATATGAACTGAATGTGCATAAGGCAGGAGATATCTAGGATTTGCATGCAGAACACTTCAACATTTCACCTTAAAAGGAGATGTATAGGGGCAGATGTTCATAAAGAACATGTTTTGATAAGGGAATATAATTCTGTAGCCTCAAAATATATTCATAAAAATATGGTTTTATTTAGGATTTGAGTGTAACAATGTTATATTTAGTAATATAATACCACTATATTTTTTTCAGGACTTCCTATAACATATATTTGTATTAATTGAAACTTTTAGGAAAGGTATCTTCCACATTATGCAAGGGAGCAGTAAACTACATTTTCAATAATTTAATACTATAATTAACCATTTTTTTCTCAAGAATTACCTACATTCAAAAAATTACTTACCACTATCGGATAAATCCATTGAGTTGAAAAAATGTCTACCCATTAGATTCGTGATAGTGGTCATTAGCTTTGCTTTACTGTTGCTTCTTTTGTTTAATATGGCCAACAAAGGTACACCAAAAATGCGATCAAACGTAAACTTATCAAAGGGTTTACATTTTTCCCAGAAACAAACTGGTATTAGGGCAAACTCGGATCCCAAACAATTTAAATCAATATTCAACTCATATCTGAAAAATAAAAATATTAATCGGAAATATTTACAATACATAGTGAATTTATTAATGCTTTAAATTTTTCTTAAAAATTAGTGTCATAACTAAGTTGACACCCTTTGCCAACTAAGATTTTCATATATGCTCAAGTTTTTTTAAAAAATATAATCCATTCCCAAACTTTGGAGAACTTGTATTTTGTTAGGTGTGGATCTTTGCACACATGTTCCTAGGCAGAGAATACAGTAACAAAAGAAAGAATATGGGTTGTTCTCATGAACAGCGAACCTTTAAATAATACAACAAAGATCATCTTACTACATTGTGAATCAAAACATTTACTTAGAAGTTGTTTTAAACATGAGTTAAATACACTTGGTTCTCTGTAATATTCAAATGGGCAGACACTCTTACAGTTCCTCAGTTATTTCTTAACAATGAGTACAATTCCTAGCCTAGTATATTGTTCAATTTTTTTTTTTTTTTTTTTTTTTTTTTTGGTCACTTGCTTATTACATGTATTATTCACTCAATGTTAAAACTAAATGAATAAATAGATAGAGCAAAAAATTTATCTGAGATTATTAGTTAATGATGTAAAGTGAACTATTTCCAGGAAACACAAGCTATGAGCTTGTGTAATGAACCTATGGGCTTCACAGCCCTACGCATGGTCAAGTGTTTACTGATGTACAGGCCAGATAAATATGTGTTTCACAGGTATAAGCTTGGTTGATCCCATTCTCATCTATAAAAAGATTAGAAAAAGAAGCCAGCACTCAATTTCTTGTTAACTGTTTGCTCTGTAGTTCGTTCAGTTTCCCATGAGCCATTTTAGAACTAGGACTGGGCACATTACCACTACAGCTAACAGCTACCCAGTAATAGTAATATGACCTGTTGCCATTTGCAGTGGGTTAGATACATTCAATGTATTTTCTTTAGTGAGGTTCTTTTTAACGTAGTTGTTACGTCAAAGTAATTAAAAATAAATAGTTGATTGGTTTTTCGTTTATCCTAATTATTAAATGTGAAATATCCACAGTGAACTATGGATCCCCTAATTTAAAAATAAAGAATGTAATGAGCATTACCTCAAAACGTAGCTTTTCTTTAAGCTTCTTAAAAAATAAATGAAGAGACCCCATTGAAGGAGTATCCTATAATAAACATATACTGAGGGTCATTTAAGAAATTTTATACTTGAGCTTTCTCCATCCCCCCCACCTCTAGGTTCAGTCAAAAAAAAAAAAAAATAAACCTGAACAACACGATGCTTTTTCTTAGCAGTCGTTAATTCATAGATGACGAATTTGAAATTTTTTAATGATCATCCGACTGGGTTGTATCATTTAAACTTGAAAGATTACTGCATACGAAACATTGACTTTTTTCTAAAATTTGTAATAAAACTGTTACATAAAAAAAAAACTGGCGAGGTGGATAATTCTTGAACCTACTAGCTAATTTTCTATTTGATAAAATGTATCAATTACACTCAAATAATTTAAAATATACTTACACCGTGAAAATATTTAGGTCTTCAAAATACTCTAGACTTTCATCAGGTGAGAAAAAAGAATGGATGTGGCCATTTGTTAATTCTGTAACAACCATATGAGATGGTTCTGTCAATGTTCTTAAGCCGATCTCATGACACAAATCCTTTACTAAACATTTTTCTGGTAATATAATTTTGTAGAAAACCTCTTTCTTTTTAGAGCAATAAGGTATAAATTTCACCTTGAACAATTCAAGAAAAATAATTAATATGAAATGAAGATTTAAAGTTTGCTTTCAAAACTCCTGGCAAAAATTAGTACTACAATTTGAAAAATCATTACAACAAACTACAATCAATGTGTAGTTAAATATACCAACTAACATAAACAGGGATTTACAACCAACAAATTATTTTAGATATAAAGATTATAACGGTCATTCAGAATTTCACACATGTTTAGATTGCACGCTACATTTGAAAAGATCAAGCAACTAGCTTGTAACAGAAGTCGATGGAGCTAGGGACTGCACTTTATTCGAGTCTAGCTCGAGACTTGTTTCTAAACTTTACAAGGCTTCAATGCTTCGTTGTACAATCTATGTTTCCCTTGGCAGATTAAGAGTCTGGATACTTTATAGTCTATAGTGTGTTATGGGTTTACTGAAGGTAATTGAAAAGTTTCCAACCTAACAAAGCTTTTATTTCTTTTATTATCATCTTCATGTTAAGGTCGGAAACTTTTCAGACCACCTGTGTAGCTTTGTTTAGCCTTCTTTAAACTATGATGAAATTGCTGCGGTTCTTGTTAAGAGAATGTCAAAGGTTTGATTGCAGATCTTTTAGCTCGTCTTTAAAACAGTGCAGTCTTAAAGCTAGCTATATTTAGTGGTTTTTGCCTTTGATCGCTTCCAGTCTTCTTAAGCTAATAAAACACTAGGAACAATGAACTGGGCAACATGAAGTTTCCAGGAATCTTTAACTGGCTTAGTACTACCAGTGTAGAAGTTGAGGCCTTAGTTGCATTAACTTATGAGAAGAACTTACAGTGGATTACAATAAGAAGTTACAGTAAACTATGAGAGGAAAAATAAACAATTTTATAAGTTGTGAAGTCGGACATGTGATTAAAATTTTCAATACAAATGGTCATTAAGATGCTGACATTTTGTACCTAAAATGAGAGAAGGTTGTCAGTGATTGGTGCGAGTGTATTATAAATTGAAAAATAAGAGTACTGTATGCACGACCAGATACAGCAAGGGTGACTCAAGAAAAAATTCTTGAGCTTGGATGGTCTGTTTTACCACATCCACCTTATTCCCCGGATCTTGCCCCGACAGACTACCACCTTTTCTGGTCCTTACAACTTTTTGAATGGAAAAACCTTCATAACTGTACTTTCATAAGGGATGTTTTAATAAAATTGAATAATTTGAGGCAAAATTGTTCGAAACAGTGACTGAGGCTTTTACAAACTATGTACATGCAGGATTTTTTTTTAAACACCAGCAAAGTACTATACGATGAACCATTTAACAGCACACAACTATCATATCTTCAGGAACCTCAATCGCAACAGGAAAAGTGAGATGTTGAAGTAGTGTAATTTAGTGTAGAAGGTTTAAAGGAAACTTGTTCCGAGGAAAAAATGGTAACGATAAAGAAAAAGGATAAAGGGATATACGTATGGCAAACCAAAAATATATTTTCAACTGCGGTTAATATATTCTGTTTAATTTATTTGTATTATATTGAATTGGCTCTTACTTAAGCAATGCAATTTGTTATTGCTCCAGCAAAGTGAAAGAAAAGTCTAAGAAATTTCCTTAAAAAACATTTCACAAACAAGTTATCAAATGATTTACCTTGAACTGGTGTTCTTTAGACAGAGGTAATGGTAAGGATAAAAAACAAAATGGATCAAACGCCACAGACAAACTTTCGCATTTTGGACAAATAACCCCGGACTTCAATAATCCATGGAAGTTGTCAACAATTACAGAGTCATTCCTTAATTTGTATTTATTCCAAGATTCTTCAGCAAAAATCTAAAAATCACAAATTCAAATATATTATTGTTAATCAGCGAAGTATAAAAGTATATGTACATCATATTTAACAAAATATTCAGAAAATATAGTTTTATATAGTAAAGTGCTACTATATATACAAGTATGAAAACATTTATTGAAATAAACTAAAAGTAGGTTAATTTTAATAAGCCGAGGACCTTCTTAGAATTTTGCTATTACTAATGGCCCTAAGCAAGACAATATACATCAGTGTATAATTGACTACTAAATTAAAATATAGAGTGGAACAGCTACAGGGACTTAAAATTTTGTAATTGACACTACCACAATCACAAGTGTTAACATTGCTAATTGAAGATGGTATGGTAAAAAACATACTTTATTTCATGCCCTAATAACTATCTATGCATTATGAGACCATTCAAACAAGGAAAATTTCTTGAACAAACAAGTTATCTCATGGCTATGAACCAAAAGACAAGATAGTGACATGTTCGGAATTGAAACCTAGGTCCTCCTGATCTGTGGTCTAGCACTATTTCCGATTGAGCTATATAGAACTAACTCTAGTGTCAACATCTGTTTAACACGCCTTGTTCAATACTCAAATGTCTAGTGGTATTTATACTGCACAACTAGGGATTGAGGGGCCACCTACGGAATCCACGGAGCAGACTGATATATAACTGAAACAGCCACTAACTGCACTCTTATGGTATTGTTGCAAATTACATATTACTTCCCTATTATCTTTTCTGCACCATAAAGAAAATCTTGAGTGATTTAAGGACCAAATGTTTGCCCATTCATTAAATGTACAGTTCAACAGAGTTAAGTCGGGCAGGGAGCAAGCACATTGGTGCTTTTACTGAGCTCCTAGACACTGGTTAACTTTTGTTGGGCTTCGAGACACCCTGTGAATACTGACAATCAGAATTAGAGTGGTCCCAAACAACCAACAACTGGCACTCTCATTAGTGAATTGAACATTTTTCTGCAAGAGTGGAGTAGGAATGCAATGTAAGACAAATATTGGAAAAGTATTTAAGGATATAGCTTATGAAAATAATGGAATAACAAATATAAGATCATACATCGTCTTCCTGACCAGTGTAATCCTTGTTAGGCACATATGGTTTGTTTATAATCCTGTTTAAATCCTCATGTAAACCATCTAATAAAAAAGTGAGCAACTCTTGAGCGTCATGCTGCTGACATCCACAAAACTGGTGATTAAATTTACCAACTTGTACCTTAAAAAAAACAAAAAAAACCTTATTATAAATAAATGTTTACTGACCCTCATAATAACAAGGCAAAGTTTTGAAATGGCACACATTACTTTATGTTTGGAGGATAAGACCAGAATGAATAACTCATCTTGGAATCTCGGGAAGGGTGAAGCAGAACTAGAACTGGCTATAGAATTTATCTTTGGCAAGGTAACAATTTATTATAAAAATTACTTAGAATTTTTTTACAACTGTGTAGATGTAGATGAAGGAAAGACCCCTGTCAATGTTTTTGACTTATTTTGTACAAATCACAATTACTTATTTCCCCTATCGAAGAAAGTTTTAAAAATAAGGTATAGTTACTTAATCATATACGATAAAAAAATTAATCCTACCCAGTACCAGCGGACAACAAGCTCAGGTGAAACTCTTTTTTATTAATAAATAAAAATAAACAATAAATTAAAAATGTAAACGATATTTTTTACACATCACAACTTTGATGGGATGATTACATAATTTTTTTAAAAATTAAAGTGGCTTTAGTTTATAACTAATACATGCAGAAAAGTAAGCAGTGTGACAGTGAGCTGGACCAAGAATCCTGCGCATGAAGTGGGTGACCTTGAGAGGGCTTTTGCACACAGGCAAGGTCCCGCTCAACCCTGCCGTACAGTTAAAGGGTTAAAAGTAAGTGTTGAATGGATTTTAAATTTCAAAAAGGGACATGTGTCAACAATCATTACGTCAAACACAAAAACAAATTATTGACTTAAGTATTACTAGTTGTTCTGTTGATCACACTATTTTCAATAACAATTAACAGCTCTGGGGCTCTGATAGACAGCTTCACAGATATGAGATGATTTTCTTCAGGTGGGAAATGATAATGATCCTAAAGTTTATTAGGAAATGGGAAAAAGATCTTTAGTCTTCTGGTAACAAGATTGGGTTGCCTTCACAAGCCTCACGATAAACTCAATAATGACTTTTATTAAATGTAAGAATCAAATAAATAAATAATTAATACAATGTTTAATTTAATAACTTGTTTGTGAAGTGCATTAGCATTATCTTTTTAAGTAAAAATTTAGCGCTAATGCCACAAAAGGTGCGACGACTTCAGGTTGAGGTTTTGCGCTTATACCTTTTTTCAGTTTTTTCATAAGCGACATGGAACTTTATTCAGAGCACACATGGCTGAGGTTGCAAATCAGTCAGACATTTTAATAGTTTGGTAGGTGGACAAACTTTTTTAACTATCCCAACAAAATATAGTTTAGAAACTTAACACCCCTTCTCCAGTTTACATATAAAGTTAACCTCAAAATTTGGGGAAATTCCCTGAATAACATAACAGTACATTATACATACAGCTTAACTTAGATTATTGGCTTGTTTACTTTGAAATTGAGAGGATTGACTGAAGAAAACTTCCCGGACCACATGGTTTGAATCAATTCAGCATAAGCTTTTGCTATCTCTCCTCGCATACCCATTGGGTTCAAAACGTTTAGCTCTGCTAAATGATTCCCTGCCAGGAAATATTCTGTGACAGGAAATGAGTTACTCATACACTGAAACATAAAATGAATAAATAAAAGTAATATATAATCGACTTTTTGAAATAGCTTAATATTGGTGAAGAAAACCATTTAAAGCTGACTGAATAATTATTCACAATTTTAGTGCTGCTGAATGTTATATTTCGACATATACATTTAACAGGTTGAGTCATAAGTAACTTCCGATGCAGCTAAGTAGAATCTATTGTTCATATCTACCCGCTATGAGTTACCATGACAAGTTTTTGTTTTCACTATATAGACGAGTATTCAGTCAGTCAACTGTTTTGTGTGATACACGTTATGTTAAACTGTTTTTTAAACTCTAAAATGGAGAGTCAAAAAGTACATATTCGTCCTGTAATGCTTTGGGAATTTAAACAAGGCAGTAGTGCTAGGGCGACAGCTGAAAAAATATGCAGTGTATATGGCGAAGGACTAATAACTGACCGGCAGTTAGAAATTGGTTTATTAAATTCCGTTCTAGAGATACGACCTTAAAAGACGAAGCGAGGGTAGGACATCCTTCCGACTTTGACGACAACCTTTTAAAGGCAATATTAGAGCAAAATCCATGACAATCAACAAGAGGTATAGCAGAAAGGTCGGATACATCACAATCAATTGTTAACCGCCACCTGGAGAAATTAGGGAAAGTCAGCAAAATAGGAGTGTGGGTACCTCACAATTTCAGTGAATGGAATAAAGAAGATCGCATGTCAATGGCCACAAGTCTGCTCTCACGGGTAAAAATTGACCCTTTTTTAAACAGGATTGTGACAGGCGATGAAAAATGGGTTACCTATATGACAATATAGTCCGCAAAACACAGTGGCTTGATAGGGATCGACCACCCCTACCAGATCCAAAAGCAAAAAGATTTTATTGTGTGTATGGTGGGATTGTCAAGGAATAATTCACCACGAGTTGTTGAACTCAAATTTAACAATTACTGCGGATAGTTACGTTCAGCAGTTGCAAAGAGTGCAAGAGAAACTACATGAAAAGCGTCCTGCACTCGTCAATCACAAAAACGTCATTCTTTTACACGACCACATACAGCAAGGGTGACTCAAGAAAAAATTCTTGAGCTTGGATGGTCTGTTTTACCACATCCACCTTATTCCCCGGATATTGCCCCGACAGACTACCACCTTTTCTGATCCTTACAACTTTTTGAATGGAAAAACCTTCAATTCTGAAGAGCAAGTCAGGCAGGATGTCGAAAACTTCTTCCAGTCCAAACCAATCACATTTTACAAGCAAGGAATTGATAAACTGCCAGGAAGATTGGAGAAGGTTATAGATAACAGTGGTGAATACATAATACATTAATATAATTTTGTTATTTAATGAGAGCAAATTAAATGTCTCATAAAAAAAAACGGAAGTTACTTATGACTCGACCTAATATATGCTGAGCAATATACAACTATAAGGTAATATTGGCAAAATAGTACCTGAATAACACTGTTCATGAAGCAGGTGTTTCCTAAATTGTTTAAGCCACAGATACCTGGTTTCGCTGAGACACTACACCGGCTAGTTGAAGCAATATAAGATGTTGAAGGCACTGATTGAACGTATGATCTAAAATATGAAAGTATAAATAATTCATTGGAGCAAAAAATTTTTTTTGTTGTTAATGTATAGATGCAGGAACGATTTAGGGTAAATGTCAAGCTCCAAGTAGACCATGCCCTCTTCAAAAAGAACCATAATAGCCATCATCGTGACAATATAATAACATTATGAACATGAATATATTTTCAAGAATTCATTGCTAATTATGAATTGTAAATACCACATTCCTCAGGAAGTGTTTTAATTAATATTATGCCTGTTTCATGAATAGTAAGGTAGAGTGGTCCGACATATTACCCTAAAATTCAGGGATCAATTCCTTGGGTGAAAAAAATCTCGATAAGTAATCAGTACGTCCATGCCAGGAACACTTTCTTTATATATATTAAGATGACCTAGATGTTGGATTTCCCAAAATCCAAATACATGTAAGCTGAAATTATCATCAGCAATTTTATTTTAATGAATTTTAAATTCTATCAATGATTTCATTGGAATATTAAAAATTTTTTTTTGGCTAATGGGAGTGGGCCTGACCTTTCACCTCTATCAGTACTTCTGTATCGAAAGTGATCGGTTATTTTACAAAGTTATTAAAGAAAATTTATCATTAACGGCACATTACAGAATAATCAAAGCAATTCCACTATTAACATAGTGGCGGGGGCCGCTTCAAAAAAATACCCTAGTAGCTTCCTGGATATTGGACATACTGACGACCGGAATAATAAAAGGAAATGAGGTATGTTACTTCATATATATACAGGTTTCTGGTATTGAATTTTCATTTTTAAATTAAAGTCCACTAGTAATATACAAAAACTTGTACTCATTATTTTGTGAGCATATTTTAGTCCTGCCTTAAGAAAGACAATTTGTTAACACAGATTAGGTAGTAGGTGGTAATTTATTTTTAATTTGACAGACATTTAGTTTATTATTTTTATTGGCTAATTGATCTCAAATCAAAGAGAATAGTAACAGTAGAACAAGAGGAAGATATGGATTCAATTAGATGAGATAGAAGAAGTGCCGACTAACATCAAATTAGGAAAGGCTGCAGGAAAGGGTGATATTTTTCTGGAATTCATCAAGGTTGGAAGAGAGGAAATAGAAAGGACAATCTACATGCTTTTCTGAAAAATCTTGGACGATAAGAAAATTCCATAGAAATGGGATTACAATGTTTTCATTATGATTCAGAAGAGCATTGATTTGTGGAGGTACAAGAGAAGAGAAAGCTGCAAGAATGTCTTCTGAAGTGAGTAATGGTTTTAAAATTGTCATATTCTGATTTTGCTTATGAATAGTGAATTTATTCATGAAAGTATTTGGTAAAAGAAGTAAACAAAGTTTCCTTATAATTGTAAGTTATATATGGATTGATATTGTAATGACATCTTAATATTTAGTTTCTGAAATATTTAATAAAAAAACACAGAATAAAACCTAAAACCACAGATCACTAATTAAATTCATTCATTAGAACAAAATATTTAGTCTATGTTGTTCTTAATAACTTACAAGTATACAATTTTTAAAACAGCGTGTAACAAGTAAATTATATTTTATTATTTACAATGAATTATTTATTAAAATTTATATAAGAGATCTACTCCCAGGGAGAAATGTGAGAGTAATTTCTTGGAGGATGGCAAGTCAAGGATAGAACCCAGGTCCCAGGAATGGACTTGCGTCTCGCAGGCAACTAGATGAGAGAAAAAGGTCCAGGTGTGGAAATAATTTTCCAGAAAGCAGCAATGGCTTTTTTGGAAATTGAAATGAAGTACGTTAAAATATTTGCTTTTATAAATAGGCGTTTGGTAACCTGAAGTTGTTTTGAAATTATACCCTGGAGTGTTCTTGAACATTAAATAACTTTTAAAACAAAATAAATTTCTTACTGGACTTGTTTTGATGTGCTGGGCTGATTGTATGAGTTTGAGTGTTCTTTCAATCTCCTGAAATCAAGTATATAAAAATATAACATATTTATTTGGCGTGATATTCACTACATTAATATCACTTTTCAAACTTTTTTTTTAGGAGGAATATTTAACTTCTACTAGAGATCATAAAATCATACCCATTATTATAACTTTTTTTTAAAAAGGTTTTAAAGTTAGTGAAACTAACTAAAAAACTAGGTGTAAAAAGACAATGATCGATTCAAAAATATGAGTGTAGAGACTAAAGTTAACATATTAATCACAATTACTACTCAATAACTAAAACTAAATGGAATGAAATAATATTTAAAGAGCAATCTGGAGATGATGGGGTATTCAGCGCTGGCCCAATTCTGCTAGGAAAAGTTGTAAATGCACAGCAAGGATAAAAGTATAGCAAGGATCCTAAGCCTAATAAGGTTGGTTGGAATAAAATTGTGGCTTTGGCGTAGGATTTCATGATAGCAGAAATTAGATTGGCAGGTAATATATTTGGGGAAAATAAATTGTTGGGGTCAAAACTTAGGTTATTGGGTGAAAAGAAAGAAGTTGGTCGGCCCTTGTGAGAATAAAAAAGAAGTAGAATGGAAGTTGACTTTGTCCAGGGAACATCGTTATGCATTGGATGCATATTGCATCCAACATCTTTCATAATGGCCCTAAGTTATTGCTGATTTTATACTGCAATGAAAAAAAAAGAAGTAAATATTATCATAAGAGTTTTCAATCCTATTTCCTTCTCACTCTCCTGGCCTGGTATGGTAATTATTTCTACAAAAGTTTAATTTCTTCTTCTTTCACTCTTTATTACCTTGGACCAAGAACTCTATGTTCCCTCAAATGTTCTATGAATCAGGGATACTTCAGTGGTCTGTGTTAAATACCCTGTTACCCCCATATTACTCTTTGAAAGGTTAGTTTAATCTCAAAACTGGGCTCAATCCATTTTCCCTCAAGTCCCTGATCTGAGTATTGCTGGCTGGTATCTGCCTAAACAAAAATTATTAGCGACCCACTATCTCCTATAGATCAGTATCCTCTCTCCTTGGTCGATTGACCACCTTCAATATTATCGATCATTCCATCCTTTCATTGTAATTAGAAATATAACCCTTCTCAAACAAAGCAGTTTGTTGATAGTAGTCATCTTTTATTTCTGACCGATCCCAAGTCATCTTAATTCCTACAATACAAAGCAGTTGTTTAGGGTTCTACCATATTCCTAAATATATTTCAAATTCAATTCCGCTCATTCTATACCTATGCTGATGACATACAAATATATATACTTCTCCTTCCATTCCTCAGATCTCTAAACAACTTCCTCTAAAATCCAGGAAGAACTGGACTGAATTAGTTCTTGGGCCAAGGGCATTAAACTAAACTAATTGTAAACCCAGAATCCAAGTCCAGACATACCCAGTACTCCTTAACTATCAACAACCTCTGCCTGATCCTAGATCAATCCCTCTAACATGGAATGAGCATTGCCATTCATTCCATTTTAAGGTGTTGATTGAAAGATAGGGATTAATAGAAGCTTTAAGAGAGAACAATAGATGACACACAGGATACATTAGGAACAACAGAATATTTCAGTGTTAAGTTCGAATCGATTGTGAAAAACGGGTAATCAATAAATACGAAGGGAGACAACAGATGGTTTAGGTGTTAACAGGATTTCACGACACTGCATATATGAAAGAGAAAGAAAGACAAAAGATAGATAGAAGGTTATGGAGAAAGAAGTAATCAAGAGGATAATAAGTAAACACAAGAAAAAAAATTTAAAATGAATAGAAAATGAGCTCAAAGTGCTGTGGTTAGGAATTGAAGCACTAGGTAGAATATAAACAAATTAAGCTATCAATTAAAAATTATAAGGAAGAAGTTACAACTAAAAGCAAAGATTTTACAACCTAAAAATAATCCATTACATAAAAAAAATGTTACAGGAAAACACACGAGTTAGGTGAATTTATCTTTAGCTGGAAGAACCTTAAAATGGATTTATATACTATAAAATACCACTAATTATATTACCCACCAGCAAATCTCAGAAAAAGAAATATCAAGCATAACCAACAATTATAAACTTGCTCTGTTGATTTCCAGAAACCAGAATAAAAGCTAAATAAGAGAAGGAGAAGGTCAAATGTGTCGGCAATTCTTTAGGAGTACGAGTCACACCAGGAAGACGGAAATAGATGGGCTATTTTCTTTTTTGCAAATCTTTTTTGGTATAAGAGGAAAATATTAAGTATACTATTAGTAATAAAGGCAGACAGTTTAATGAAGTCACTAGAACTTCATCAATTCATTTTTCTTAGAGAAACATGAAATTATAATCAATACTGATATCATCGACTTTTTACATGGGACTTCTGGCTCAGACCTTTTCCTCTAATTAAACCTTTTAACCATTTGATAAAAAATTAAATAAATATTTCTAGTCCTTATCTTCTAGGAGTAAAAAAGATCAAGTCAGTGAAATTGATTCGTTCTGAAAGAGAGAAAGTGTAATATCACTGAAATTTGTACGTAAATCACCTAGAAGATAGAGAAAAGGGATCTAGTAAAAAAAGCTAAAAGAAGACCAGTTTAACCCGATGGAAAAAGTCAATGACTATTAGAACTTATAACATACATCACAAGACATAAATAAAATATAAGTTATTTACCAATTTTTTAACCATTGGCCAGATACTGACTGTACATCCAGAATTATAGTGGGGTTGTTAATAATCCCAGCATTTTGAACTGAAACGTTTAAATCAAGGAGTTTGAAATTGTCTTTTGATCCGATCATAACCCATAATCTACTAATTTGGAACTCATTGATATGGTATCTTTCTCGTATCAAACTATGCACAGAAGCTGAAAAAAAAAATGTAGATTAAAATAAATCAATGGTGCAACACCCACCCCATGACAAGGTAAAGTCGACTGAGGTTGTTACCCTATTTGGTAGATGCTAAGGATCATAGTTGAGGCTAAACCTCTCAACCTTAATTTCGGTTTTCTAAGCCTGGATTTACCAACTTTTTTTATTTAATTCCTACTTGTTCCATCAATCCAAAATAACAAATGAAGTTATTTAATTTATAAAACTTTTCCAAAAGGAGTTAAAATAATCAAATAAATAATAACTAAATAAAATTTAAAAATATTTAATTTACTTTTGTGAAAATATGATCATTATATTCATATAATTCACTTAAAAATATTCTTTTTTTATTTTATAATAGTTGGGAACATGAAATCATGACAATATAAATACTAAAATACTTTAAAAATATAGCTATTTACCCTTAGATGTGACCAAGATTGAACAATAATAATAATGAAACTTCCTTTTACTTAAACCTTTAAAATTGAGAATTTATGATCTTTAAGCTAAGACATAATACAGATTTGTGATTGTACTAGTGCAAATTATCCTGAGCATAAACTAATAGAAGCAGCTTCAAAATCAATCAAATGAGGTTCACTTCTGCAGCCTAACGATTATGCATATATACTGAGTCAGCTAGAGGTTAACAAGGTAGCACCAGAAGGAATATACATAGATAGAAAATCAACTCTATTCAAGGACTATCTTTAATGAATAATGAAACACAGTAATATACTTTTCTTGATGCATGTGCCACCAAGCAAAGCACAGAATATTCACCACCTCATGTGTATCTTTATACATTTTTATTCTCTTCTCCTATATTTAAAAATAAAACTAAATTGTATAAATAACCGAATACATACACATTAATTGTACTTTGCTGACTGATAATTTTTGTTCACGATGAAGCTCAAATGAATTATAACATTTTATATCGACCAGGTATACTTCAACCATTGCGTAGTTAACTCCAGCAGATATAGCCTGAAATGGTGTAATTGTTACAGTTAAGGCCATTAAATAAATAAAAAATAGAACATAGAATTTAAAAATGATAATCATGCATTATCATAGTTAATACAAATAGACAATGGACTATTATTCATACCCGATTCTTTCCAGCAATAAGGATAAAATTGATAAAAAGGGCTATAGATCTTCAAGTGCCTTAGAAAAGATATGAAAATAAAGAGAAAGAAATTTGATTACCATTTAGATTTATTCAATAACACCTTTCTGTGTTAGTATCAATGCACAGTAATAGAAGTTTTCAATGTATTATCACCCCGAATATATAAATAAGCTGATGAAAAAAATCAATCAAAATATTGGAGAGTATTAAACAAAGATTAAATATCGTGTTTAGTAAAGGAATATGTCAAGGGGGTCAACTATATTTTTCTTGTTTATCATACAGTTACCAATGTTAAGTATCAAACGTGATAAATTCAAAATTTAAAGGCACTCATTTATTCTAGTAATAGGTTGGCCAAATAGTCCGTTCGGTTTTTTAAGTGAAAATAAGACACAACTTTTAAACACAAAGCGATTTATTCAATCAATGATACAATTGCCGTTTTGTTCCAGTATCTTCTGCCATCTCATGGGCAGAGTCATAATTCCATGCTCAAAGAATTTCCTCTCTTTACTGGCAAACAAATTTTCCAAGTGGATTTTTACATCTTCAGAGTTGAAGGTCTGTCCATTCAATGAATTTTGAAGAGACTGAAACAGGTGGAAATCTGAAGATGCAAGGTCGGGCGAATATGGAGGGTGCGGCAAAACCTCCTAGCCAAGCTCCAGTAACTTCTGTCGTGTCTGCAAAGTGTGCGGTCTGGCATTGTTGTGATGGAAGACAATCCCCTTATGGTTGGCTAGTTCTGGACGCTTCTGGTGGATCGCTGCATTTAATTTGTCCATCTGGTCACAGTACACATCCGAATTGATGGTCTTGTTCGTGGGAAGAAGTTCGTAAAAGACAACACCCCTCCAATACCACCAAATTGAGAGCATAACCTTCTTTGGGGGTTGTTTGTGGTAATTTGACGCGCTTCCCCCATGAGCGTTTGCGCTCCACATTGTTATAGACGATCCACTTTTCGTCCCCTGTCATCATTTTCTTCAAAAAAGGATCGTTTTCTTCACGTTTCCGCAACGAATTGCAGATGGAAATCCTTTGGGCGAGGTTAGCCTCACTAAGATGATGCAGATGGTTTTCAACACTCAATTTGGATACTTTGAGGATAACTGCGATCTCCATAGTTGTATAACAGGGATTGGTGTCGACTAATTCCTTCACTTTGTCGCTGTTTATCTCACTCAGTTGGCCGACCAGAGCGAGGTGCATCTTGAACCGAAAAATTTCCCGATCGAAATTTTGAAAACCACTTTTGGCACACACGTTCTGTAACAGCATTCTCTCTGTATACAGCGCATATATCTTCCTGCAAGTTTCCACTGCTTTCTTACCTTTTTTTAAATAAAAAAGCATGAGGTGTCGATAATGTTCGTTTTGGTTTTCCATTTTCAGGATGATCCTAAACACACAAATACAATCAATCTCGCCAGAATTGCGTGTCAAACTACGTAGTGTCTAGTATCTGACGAGAACGCACTCGCAAGGGACGGACTGAAGTTAGCTACATATTAGACTGCTTGAAGTTTCGTGATGACAAAAACCAAACAGACTTTTTGGCCAACCTGATACAACCAATTGGATTATGTGTGTAACTAATATGTATTTAATTAGGGAGCCAGACCCACAAAAAAATTGACTGATTTTTTTTTTAAAAAATCTATGGGAGTCTATGTTTTTAATGAATGAAGTAGCCACTCAAACAAACCTGGTGCAACTATCTTCATTAAACAAATACGTAGTTTTGGGTTTTTCTAGCCAAATAAAAGGGCTGTCATATTTGAAGAGCATCCTGCCCGAAACAGTAGTCCCGTTTACATGTTCATTGAACTACTACCAACCAATACTAGATAGTATAATCAATAAGTTAACTAATAGTGGGCGAGACTGAATTAACAGAAGAATGAATGAGAAAATCTGAGCCACAACACTTTATAAAGATATAAGGTTACTGCCATAGTTGGTAAATGGCCCAAAGGTAGGGTTGATAGTAGTAGTGTCTTGCTGGCCTGGCTGGAATCCTTTATTTTTGTTTCTACTTTTTTTATTCAAGTAACTACCTATTTTTTTATTGAGGTTGACTGAATTCAAATGAGCTCCCAGCCCCCCAAAAAGATGTTAGTAAAATTCAAGTCTCCGTAGTTGGCAGTCAAGCACCAACATCCACCAGAGGGAGTGTTTTCCCAGCAACACTGGAGATCAACCAAGCAGCCTTGGAAATGATTACATCAGAATTGGCATGAAACCCTTCTGGTGCTTGACCACCTGTCGCCAACGACAACACCAGCATCTCGCACTTAAGCAACCGACTAGACTCCAGGCGCGACACTTTTCTGTTTAAGGTCATCAAGGAGAGTATAATTTGTGGGAGGTAACGACTCCTTAATGACTGATGTAACAATACCGTAGAACATTGGCAGAAGGTAACCACCCTTATTATTATTGTTACCATGTAAGCGTGTGTGGTAGTAATATGGTATGATCTTCAGTAAATAATCATAATATTAAATAAATTACACCATGTCAGTGTAATTAGAGACAGGAATAAGTCATAGTCTCACCGCCTTGAGCGATATTTGGTCTGATCAATCAAATTCAAGCTCTTCATTGGCTCACACAGGAAACTACCTGGCGATAATATAGCCATCAAATGCCCAGGTTTATACTAGAACAGGAGTATTTGATGGCTCAGTGCATTCTTGTTCTACCTTCGAACTCAGGCGCTTGAATTGGACACAGCTCTACTCAAACTAAATTTACTTATCTATGCATCTCTCTAATTACTTACCCACTAGATCTGATTTCGCCAATGAAGACTTCCACAACTCTCCTAGTGGATACTCCTGTATTCTGCCCATTGAACTAGCACTCCTTGGAAACGATCCCTTTCACACAAATAATGGCCTCGGAGGCCCCACAACCTGCCTAGTGGGATTACCCCCCCCCCCCGCCCAGTCTGATCCTCCTCGGTTCACAGGCACCTTTGGGATCCAGTTTTGGGGGGGGGGCGGTTTCCCCCTACTCATAGTTGCCAAGTGTGAATTCGTAGTTATTCCAAGACTACAAAATCTAACTGTAAACCAACCTTTACTTCTTTTCCTGAACATCCCATCCTGCACTGTCAGGAACAGATGGGATCGGATAGTTCAATACTTATTGCTGGCCACCGGCAGGGTCAAGGACCTAGACCTAGGTAACGACCGAGATCTCCCCCTGGTTGCTTGCTCATTGACCCGACAGTGGCAAAAAAATTGATTACGCAATGAGTAAGAAACCAACAAAATAAAAGGGAATAACAATTAAAATTTGATCATATCTTGCATTAACAAAAGTATACAAAGAAAGATGAGATGCTGGGAAGTCGGTAAAAATTTTTATACACATAAATATAATAAAACAAAAGAAAGAACAACAAACCTTTCGACGGATAGGTGTTTGATCTTGGTAACGATCATACCATTCCACCAATAAATCCCAGCATTCTTCTGAAACCAGTTCATAATCAATATTTTCGGCTAGCCCTTTCTTAAGATCTCTCAGATTTGCACCTAAATTGAAAAACAGGTATCAAATATAAAAAAACCTTTGCTTTTGGGTGGAATTTTCATCTAAATCTATACAATTTTAAATAACATATAACATCTGTACTAAAACAAATTGAACATAGATTTAGGATTTGTGCCGATCAATCTGATTAAGGGATGTACGCTCCGAATTTTCATTAACTACAGTCTATGGTGCATTCATGAAATCTGACAGGAAGAAAAACAACTAAATAACTAACTAAGAACTGTGGCAGCGGGCCAAACAAGTTGGTTGTGGGTTGGAACATGATAATACAAATTAGTCTGTAAAAATATTGTTGGCAGATATACTTGCAGTAATATGATTTTATTTATCACAGTGTATAGTGCTTATACTTAATGCATTCAAATTTTGACAAGGTTGACAATAAAAAAACAATTAATCATTGAAAATGAAACAGCTGTGAAATCTGATACTTGCAAAACAATAACAGTAATGCTTATAATAAATATACCTAGTATGGAGGAATTGTCAATGGGACCAGGATTAGTTGGAAATTGTAATGTTCTAATAATTCCAATAAAAATTTTCAGGGTCTTCATCCATTTTGAATTGATTAGGTACCTGAAAAAAAAAAAAAAAATTAGAACCATTACAATCCAATGCAATTGGATGGTATCATTAAGACATATCTAATTAATTTTCAAGGCATTTAATACAAAAACAAACACAGGTTGACCCATGGATCAACAGTTGTTTTATTGATGACAAATTTTTTCAATGAGCTTAAATGTTTTGTTTTTTTTAATAAATGAAAGATTTAGAAAGTGAGAAAACAGTACAGAGAAAAACTTGTGGGAATCAGCTCGTGTTTCTTAAAAACTTATTAAAGGATTATGAAAAATTACTTGATATTTTTCAATTTCATTTATTTACTCTTCAGTCAGTAAAAATCACCTTTTAAACAATAATATAAAAAAAAATCTATTGAAATTGATTGTAACAACAATATAAGAATTTGATGAAATACTTGACAAACCCCAACAAAAGTACTTGGCACAGACATCAAAATATATTAAAGGGACAAAGGAGGTCATAATAGGTTCATCAATAGAAACTGACCATCCACTACTTTTATTTAAGTTATAAGTGAAAAAGTAAATGAAGAAATATTAGGCAGGTAAGCACTTAAAATAGATAAATTGAAAATCTGATTTAAACAAACTATGTATGTATTTGAAAGCTGGCATATTACAAACAGTTACTGAAGTTTAAGCCAACCTGAAGATTAAGCCTAATAACAAGCAGACAAAACTGTCACATTTTCATTTTAACTAAGAGGATGGACATAGTTGGAATTTCTAGTCTCGAGAAGGAAATAAGAATCTAGTCATTGGAGAATTTGTAAATTCGATCTGCAAAAAAACAAAAACATGGGGCGAGAGGTAATAGCTAACACCAACCCGACCCCAGCAATCTTCTTAGTGCTATTTACCAACTATCGCAACTATATTGGTCATCCTCACGTCTCTGAGAGATATTGCACCATAGATAAAAAAAAATATGAGACCCACATACAAGAAGCTGTTGGAGATTTAAGAGAGTCCACATATGTAGACACCACTACAAAATACACACATTAGACAGGTGGATGACACTGGGAAAAGACCTGATAAGGAGAATCGATAGACATGAGTGGCAGAGGATTGAGACGGCTCAGGGTCCTCAAGGAATGTATAGCCCTGCATGAGGATGATTAAATTGAACCACTAGAATTAACTAAATCCTGATATTGTTTTTTAACACATTAATCACAAAATGATCTACATACTTCAAAAATTATAAATTACATAATAACTACTTCATATTTGGATATTCACATTTTTTAAAAACACGTTTGGGAGTAGTCAATCTATGAAAAAAGATTGAGGTATTAAGTATCAGCATTATTGATGTGTTATATAGTTGGAACTTTTACCAACAATAACGATGTTAAGACGTTCTTCGTTTCCATCAGTTTTATTAAACACACCAACATGACATAAATCGAGAAGTGTCATATCTCATGACAACAATGTTTGGCTTTTCTAGATTTATTAGCTCATTTAAACAGGTTAATGAAAGCGACATGAGTAGCTCTAACATAGCAGTCTGGATTTAACCGTTCTGTCACTTTAGTGGTGAGCATTTGGGCGAATAAATTGGGGATTGCTTTATTCGGTGAAAAAAAGATAAGAGTTGTTATTGCGAACAATTGTCATATTTATTCTTTAAATATATTAACTATCTAACATGTAATACATGTTATAAGCAGTGTAGATGTAGTACTTAAGCTGTTTAAAGTAAATGAAGTCAAAGATTACAAATAAACTATGATGTATAATTTCATACTAATCCTGATATTACTAAGACGGTATTAACTACATACAATAGATGCTCATTGAAATATTGAACCAAATACTATAGGTATTAATAAATAAAAACTAATACTCACCAATTCTCCCCTGCAATAACTGATTTGACTAACAAACGCGACAATATTTCTTTTTGCTCCTCAGCAGGAGGATTATCCTCTTTGAATTCAACCATTGTGGTATATAAGATAAATCTTCTAAATAGATTTTTAAAACTATAACAAAGACGTTGCACGTCACGGATATAAGAAACCAGCAGAACGACAACAAACGCAAACAACGCCGTGAGAAAGTACCATAGCATTATGGCTCCTAAACTCCACTCAGGAGGTTGCATGTTCAGTTACGGTGAGAGATGAATTTTGAATTTTTTTAAAGCCGATCTCCGTAATTAAATTCTTTCCTAAAAAATATTAATATTTTCCTATGAATTTCAAACCACCTGTTTGATATACACCACAGATACATACTTTATATATATATATATATATATATACACATGTAAAATATCTGTGGATATATACATTATGCAAATATACAAATGAAATATCTGTTTGTGGGTATGTACATAAATATTTGTTTAATATTGTTTTAATATTAATATTTTTGCTTATTAAAATTGCAGTAATTATTCGCAAGTAACATACTCACCGATTTCCAAGCTAGAAATGAAATATTTGTTCGTGTGTTAGTCGTTCATGCCAATGATGCGTTCATTTTAGTGACCCGTTCCAAATAGCTATCATCGTATTATATTATTGTTATTTAGGTTATTAAACCTTAATTAGACATTATTCACTAATAACTAAGATTTACTGATAATCAATTTGAATTTTTACCCGGGAATATAACTGTTGATATCTTCTTATAACGACTTACTTGATAATCTTTGTTAGGAAATATATTCTTTTCTTCCTGATGATACAAACCAATGTGACATTTTTTTATGTAGTCTAGTTTATATTAAGATCAATTTTTTGAGTTATTGGCTTAGATTGATGAGAGAATGATTAGATTTATAGATGACGTTTCATTAGTAACGGTTTTGAGGTGTAGCAACTCTATTGATATTGAGAATAAGGACCAACTGGCGATATTAAAAAAAACCCGGGAAAATGAGACGGGATGTTAAACAATGCTTATAGTGCTAAAACGTTTACTTAATTACCAGCCTAAGCCAAGATTGGTGGCCCCACGTATACCCTATTAAAAGATAAATATTAATATTTAATTAAAATTAATGGATTAATAATTTTTCATAAAGCTGCTTTTATTTTCAGCATATCTGGGGTATCAAGTAAAATTTACATGAACAATATTATATTTCTATATCAAACGAGAACTGCAAACAAATTTACAAATACACATGTTTTGACTGTTTTAATGACTTTACGTAATTATTGGCTACTTAAGTCTCAACATTACCATATCATTGGTAGGATTTTGAATGGACTGTTTGCAATTGTTATATAATATTATTACAATTTTCAAATTTTAATCCCTCTAAAACCGTTTCGTTCTCTATGTTTTGTTTAGGGCAACACAACGAATCCCGAGGCCTATTATTTATTGATGCTTTTTCTAATTTCTCAGGCTCATTATTGATAGACTTTATCTATAACGTTTTGTATGGCCTTTTCGCATTGCGTCTTATCGGTTTATTGCCATAATCTCAATCGATAATTAACGTTTTAAATTTGGTTTCAGGAGATTTATTTCGTACATGCTGTAATTGAACATTATCATTTTTTTTATCACAAATTTAATTGATGAACCTTAGGACATTGGGGGGGGGGGGTACGTTAAAATGTTGATAATTTTTACTTTAACTTTACGTAATTATTTAATAATTGTAATTGAACATTCCTTAACTTTAACTTTTTATTAATTCGGCCAAACTTAAAAAGTTAATGTTCGTCGAGTTTAAGACTTAAAAAAAAAGAAAAAGGTCTCGTGAAAGAACAACTCATGTCAGAGCAAAGCTGTTTATTCGGACAAGTAATCCTCTATAAATATCTTCGGGATGTTTACATCTTGAAGTTTGGGGATTAAGGCTGGGTACTGGTGGTGCCAGGACTTCTCTCTACTTCTTCTCGGAACTCCCCCCGAACACCTTTTCGTAAACTTTGAAGTCCAATCTTAGGACATCTCAGTTGATATAAAGATCGCTCCGTTAATCTCACTGAGGAACAGAGGCCAGCGCAAACAGTACACAGCCTGTAATCCCTTACATTCATCCTTAATCCTATGGAACTTGTGGTTGAAAAAAAAACACACCTAAAATGTAAAGACCAAACTAAAAAAAAGACAATAAAATTAACTGACACCCATAGTAATTATAACAAACTACCTTACGACATCAGACAATCTCTTTTCTGATTTACAATATCCCTCGCGTGCAGAGGCGAGGACACCCCGGCCCACTCCAAGTCTGCAACCCCCCCCCCCCGTGGTGGAAATTTTAACTGTTCTACGTGGATAATTCTCCTTTTCTTCGGGGGTCTTAGACTCTCAATTGTCATGACATAGTGTTCTCCACCACACCACTTTGAATGGACCCTCATACCTCACCGGCTCTTTACTCCGATTCAACCCTAGTTTCCGATACACGACGGTCCCGATTTTAATATCCCCCATTCGATCCCGGACTTTAATGTTTTCCCGTTCCACTCTTTTCACCTTTTCCCTGTCTATCCTTCCTTGGACTTTGTCTCAAAGTTTGCCTAGCTCTATGTTATTATTTGCCGATTCCTCCGCCATTCCCTCGTCTACCACCGTTACTGCCCTATTTCTCCGTCTCGCGCGCAGCCCAAAAAGGATCTCGAATGGCGAGAACTCCGTCGTGGTATGAATAAAATGGTTGTAGGTGCCACCGCCTCCACCATCGCCTCATTAGCCTGCAATCCCTTTTCCGTCTGATATACCCGCAGGTGGTCACTTAATGTGCTGTGTAGTCTTTTAACGCCTCCTATGGACGCCTCTCGCATTTCCGCCCGGTAATGATCGAATTCTCTGCCCCTTCAGACGAGATCCGGTCCGGTACTCTGTAGAACTGGAACCTCGTCCGTAACGCCTGCGTCTGAAGGCCGTTCGTGTACTAAGCACGGCTACTTTACTAAACGTGTCAAGTGTAGCAACCCACTTGTAACCACTCAAAGTGAAGGTCTCCACTGTGGGCGTTTTTTCTTGTCGCCCCCGTGATGGATGTCTGTCGTATTTTGTAGTGAGACAAACGTCGCACGCCGCTATAACTTCCTGGATACTCTTCTTCATCCCTCACCAAAATTACTGCCGCTGTAACGCTTGCGACGTTTCCTGCACTCCGCGGTGGTTCGTCTTTCTCCGAAGGTCTCCGCGGATAGGCCGGTGTCACTTCCTGCTGCTGTTCCACGTCCCTGAGGGTCTGTACCATCAACGTACAGCGAATGAACGACATATCTACCCCAAGGCGTTTCGTTCGCCAGAGGTTCTTGATCTTCTCCCAGATGGTGGCGTTCCCTACGAATAAGTGATGGGTTTTCCCCGGACGAGAGGCATCTTGTAATGTTCGGCAAATTAGGTCACTCCTAACCCCTGGTTCTGACCAGATCGTCGTGATTTTTCTCTTCCCATACTCATCATATGTGACTTGCATCAGTCCAAGGGGTTTTAGTTTTCCAGATTATCTGCCGGTGTTTGTAAGGGTCTGTGTGCACTCGGAATTTCCTGCCGAAGACATACAGACGGAAATGGTCTATAGGTCATATGATGCCTAGTAACTCCCTTTCCAAGGCACTGTACCACACTTCCGTGTTTGTGAGCCATCGACTAGCATACGCCACCGGGCGCTCTTCTCCCTTTCCTTCCTGCGACAATGCAGCCCCCAGTGCATATTCACTGGCATCGGTAGCGATTGTGAAGAATTTGTGGACATCGGGAAATGGCAGTATTGCTTCTTCTTGTAATCTGTCCATACATTTCCGGATGTTCTGCTCCATGATTGGTGTAATCACCACCCTCGCCCCCTTTCACAGCAGATTACTAATGGGCATCAGATATGCTGCCATGTCCGGCACAAATCCCCGATAATAGTTTAGCGTACCCAACAGTCTCCGGACCCCCTTGACATTTCCTGGCACCGCCATCCTTCCAATTGCCTTGACCTTCGTAAAGTCCGGCTCGACTCCCTCCCGCGAGATGGTATGGCCCTTAAAATTGATCCGGTTTTTCCCCAATAGCGATTTCTCCATGGATTTCTCCAGGCTTCTTAGATGCTCGACGTGCTCTACCTCCGTTCTACTAAAAATAGCAGATCATCCATGTAGATCTGGGACACTGACCTGTCTATTTCCCTCAAAACCTCATCCATTAACATCATCTACCTCATTGACAGCCACCAATTAGAATGGTATGTACTATAAATGAAAATTCGACCGATTTTTACATCTAATTAAGCAGAAGAAATGGGCATTAAATAGATGCAAAAAAACGTTAAAGTTTGTTAATATATAAAAAAAGTTATATAAAGCGGTATAGCTTGCCAATCAGGTATTTTGATTGTCGAAAATTACCAGGAGAGCCAAATCCAAAAAAAAAATTAATTTTGGTTTTGGCCCAAACTATATATATTTTAAAACTTTTTTGGGCTATTCCACAGCAAATTAGTAAAAACACTCGAACACGTGTCCAATATGTTTTGATGTAAATAGAATCACCAGAATAAAATTGGTTGAATTCGGCGACCCAGCAACAGTAAGTTCCCCTTGTAAGTCAACATTTTCAAATTCGGCTTCTCGAAGTAGGTAGCTATTAAAACAGTGCATTAAAAATTTGACACTAAACTGAGTTTTATTTTTTTAAATAATTTAATAATGTTCTAAGGAGTACTTTTATTACCCATTATTTACTTTATTTTATTATTTTAGGGATGTTTTATCTAATTTGTATACTTACAATACTTTTCCAGATCCGTAAACTGCCACGACCATGTGCTGCCGGGCCAACACCAAAACAGCTACATGGCCTATACCACCAAGCGTTTCCGAGGATATAGAGAGCCACAGTAAAGAACCAATGAAAATTTCGGAACTATCCTCAAAGGAAGCTGCAGTGCAGGTGCGTCTACGATTATTTAATTCATTATACTTATTGAATTTCTCTTTTCTCTTATTGAAATGTCTCAAAACAGAGTATTTTTTTGTAATAATTGATAAAAACAACTTTATTATGATAAAATTACAATCTGCCTCATTGTGCAATAAGTAATAGTGATAAATGTTTTTATTCATATTATATTTACAATTTTCATTCACTCGCTTATTCATAAAATGATTACAAACAGCCCAGAGACCCTCCAAATCCACATGGTTGTCAACTCCCTCGAATGCGGAAGCGGAAGCGGAGTCTTGGGAAGTCCCCCACGCTCCTATATCAGCCGCGTCACCAGATACGAGCCAGTGGAGGCTCGTCGAGAGCCACATACGCTCAAGACATGATTGGAGAAACTGGTCATTGCCAGGACTCCCACTGTTACGCATTCATAGCAGGTAACGAGGCCACTGCCGTATTTACTCCAAGGAGGATTATAGGGATGAGTGGTGCAGTGCAATGACTGTGCTAGGGGATTGGGGTGGTTTGATAGGTTACTATGGAATTTCATGAACTTGGAAGGGATGAGCTCGAGAATGTAAGGTATATTAAGATCGTTATGAAGGGTTTTGTTGCTGACGTAATAAGGGGCATTTACTATTGCTCTCAGGACTTTTGATTGAAAGGATTGGATACGCTTGATGTTTGACTTTTTTGTTGTCCCCCATAGCTCTATTCCGTATGTCCAGATTGGCTTAAGTATAACTTTGTAGATTAGTAATTTTTTTCCCATTGAGAGATGTGCTGTCCTTTGAAGTAGTCCAAAGCGTCTGTTTAGTTCTTGTGTTTTTAACCTCGTATGTGGGTTCCATGTCAGCCTTTTGTCGAGATGGAAGCCTAAATATCGCACTGTCTTGGATACAGGAAGAGGAATGGAATTAAAAAAATCCAGTGGACAGGACTTACGGCAGAGGGTAAAGGTAATGTGGGAACATTTTGCTTCATTAACTTGGATTCGACATTGGTAGCACCAGTACTCGATCTCATCAAAGTGTTTTTGAAGGTTATGGGATGCTATATCGGGGTCTGGGTGGGATGACAGGACTGCAGTGTTAGCTGCAAATGTGGCAAAACAGGTATTGGGGGTAGAGGGGACATCGGTGGTGTATAGATTATAGAGGATGAGACCAAGGACACTGCCCTGTGGAACTCATGCTTTTATGGGATAGTAGTTAGAATATTCTAAGCCACGCCGGGCTTGGAAGAAGCGGTTTGAAAGGTAGGGCAGTAGGATTAGGAAAATGGTCTGTGGTAAATATGTTTTGGGCTTGTAAAGGAAACGTGCGTGCCAAACCTGTCAAAAGCTTAAGCTATAAGGCTATATATAGAAGGCAGCAGTGCAATACTCTTTGGTTTCAAGGGCTGAGGATATGTGGTCAACAACGCGAAGGCCTTGTTGAGCAGTGAAATGTCGTTGACGGAAACCAAACTGGTGTGTAGGAAAAAGGTTTTTGGATTCAACAATTGGAAGTAGACGTTTTAATAGGAGTTTTTCAAATATTTTTGAGAGGATAGGGAGTAGGCTAATTGGACGGTAAGATGGGGCGTCATTGGGTGGTTTACCGGGTTCGGTGATAGGACAATATTGGGATGTTTCCAGAGGAGAGGAAAGTGCGTAGCTCGGGTAATGTATTATAAATTTAGGTTAGGAAGATTATAGCTTTAGGAGGAGGTTGTTTGAGAATTTGGGAAGTAAGGAGATCATATCCAGGGGATTTACGGTAAGGTTAGTTTTTTAGAAGGTATTTGACCTCAGGGGTTAACGGCTTTTGGTGGAATTAATAGAGGGATAAGTAAAGTGAGGAAATCTTCACTAGTTGCGCCATGAGTATGGTTTTGATGAGAAAAGTGAGGTGTAGAAGTATGGGAAAGATGTAGAGCGAATTCTTCCAATTTTTCCTCATCTGAAACCGCCCAGGAACCATCATCACGACGGAGTGGTTACGAAACAGGATGGTATTTTTGGATTTTTTTATTCACATTCCACTGGGAGTTATCCCTGGTAGACACAGAGAGGGGAGGAGGGAATTCAATTAATCGGATCGGAACATGTCAATTGCCGCTTCACCAATCTGCAGTAATGATTGTACGAGGGACGATCAGCAGGATGTTGGGATCTTTTACAGACTGCTCTTGAGTGGCGTTTGGATTAGATTAGGTCTTTGGGATGCTAAGTTTAAGGATTTTGATTGTGAATTTTAGGATCACGGTGGGGTGATGATGACTCCCAAGCCGACCTCTGGATCAGAATAGTCAGAGGTCTCGGGATGTTTTCAGGGACACTTTAAGATGTTAGAAATAAGTAAGAATCTGGTGGAAGTGGTCCCAATCGACCGGGTCCCTAATAATGAAGGAGGAGGAAGTTGGTGAATTGGTCTTTTAGGGAAACGGTTAGAATCAAAGAGCTATGAACGGAGGAGAGGTCGTCGATGCGCGTAAGTGAATAGTTTAGTGTTCCTAAACTATTGTTGAAGAAGAAGTCAAGGAGTTCAGGATTTCGGTTGAGATCAGATGGCCAATAGGTGGCTGTTTCAGGAGAGATAGTGGAGCAATGCTTTTGTGTGAGTGCAGACAGCAAAGCACCGCCTCATGTATTTGTGGACATTGAGTCCCAATGATGGTGCTTCGCATTAAAGTCTCCTCCCACAAGGAAACGATTTCCGATGGAGTCTGGAAAGGAGATTAATTGGGAACCGGAAATGGATTTATTTGGAGGGCAGTACATTGATGCTAGAGTGAGGGGGAAAGTGAAGGTGCTGATTGACACTCAATGATATTCTCAATTTGATTTAAAATTCAACTTATTTCCAAATTGCTATTGTAAGTTCTGGTATCCTTCCTATGGTGTCTTATGTTCCACTGTACTGGCTATACAAACTAATTTTATATATAATAATAACCTACTCAAGAAAAACCAACAACAACCTTTATGCAAATTAAATAACAAATGTTTACAAATTAAATGAAAATATTTACAAGTCAAATAAGACTATTTACAATATAACAAAATATTAACAATTAAGATTAAATAATCTTTAAGGTAATCGTAATAAGATTTTTATTTACACATCAGACATTTTTCATTTTTTTTTGTGGTACGCATACTATATTTAACCTATTTCGTACTTGGATTGTGGAATCATACTCTAAATGCAACAAAACATTTTAATTTAGCAACAGCTTTTGAGAGGATGTTTACTGTAGTTACCAATCTTACAAATTAGTAGACATGCAGAAACTATTGCTTTATTGAAATAAGTTTAAGTTTGAAAACGGGAAAATTATTGAATTTTGGGAAGTTGTAAACGGTTGAGCATAGTGGTTATTTTTGTGTAGCGACGGTAGTTATTGATGATACGCATTCATAGGTTTTGCATTCTTTCTAGTTTTCTGATGTTTTGTATGTGGAGCTCCATCCTGGCATAGATTATGAGTGATTGAATGATTTAGTTTTTGGGACTAGGATTTTTCGTTAACATGTAGGAAAATTTTGAATATGATTTTGTTTACTTTGTCAATTTTCCTGAAGTTAATAATCTTTTAATATATTGTATGTGGGCAGTCTGTAGTGTAAATTCAAGTTTTGCAATTCGAGAACCCTGTGTGAACTTTAGGTCAGCCAAAAAACCTCGAAATTTTAGTACATTTCCAGCTTATAAATCCCAAACGACGCCTTCTAGCTAAACAAGTTTTATTACAAAAGTTTAATAACATTAAATTTCTAATAATTTGCACTAGTTAAATTTTTTTTTTTTTTCAACAACCAAACACATACCGAGATATAGCGCTTCAAACATTTGAAAAACTTTTCAAAATATCGATAAGCTGCGAAAAATGTACGTTTCCCCCAATTAAATTTCTTCTTTCGACATTTATATATGGATAATAATAATAGGGGTCTCTAAATTGTTAAATTTAAAAACATCGACCACTTTTCCTTTAAAGCATCTCTAAACAACTGAATTTCCAGCGTTCCTTTCAGCTGTCAATTACTGACAAACTTCCAAGCTGTTACATTCACTTGTTTGAAATTAAACATTTTTATAATTTAATTCACATCATTTAATATTTTATACAATAAAATATCGCTTCTCTCAAATTACTTCATAAAAATAACATTGCAGTATTGATTGGTCCTATGAAAATACATAAATTCCCATTCACATCTCATTATTTGTCGTTGGTGATTGCTGAGCAAAACCTAATTTTTTGTTCTTCGAGTAGTTTCTCTTTTTTAGTCGTTCGAGGGCATGTCGTGCTAATATAATTGGACACCTTAAGAGACTGGTCGGTCGGTGAGATCCATTATTCATATGAGGGCATATGATGATCCGGTTGGCAAAATAGCTGCGCCATGGATTCAATACTTCCGTACGTGCACCCTAATAAAATTTTTATTAAAACTGAAGGAATGGGGACCTGGAACCTGCACCTCGATTGCGGCGGAGATGCTCCAAGACATGCTCACCTTAGAAAAGACAAAATGGATCCTGATCTGGATTGGAGGCTACTTCACTATTCGTCGAGCTGATAAATTCTGCTCTGGGATATAGTCGGATATCACCATAGAGCAGGTTCTAATGAGAGCGACGAAGAATTAAGGCAGGCGTGGACGCGGCGGAACTGACAGTGTGCTTTCTCGATGGACTGTTGGTATGCTGTGTTTCCAACACATCTGTGGACGGATATAGATGTTGACCGAAGTACGTCCAGGAACATCTGAACAGCATGTGAATGGATATGCGGCCTTTCCGTGTAAGCTGGGATAATGAAGACATTAAGAAGCTGAGTTGATTTGCTGAACATCCACCATTCCTTGAAATTGAGGAGCTTGTGTCACTCAGCACAGGAGCTATTGCTCATGAAGAGGTGAACTGTCACTTGGCGTGAGGAATTGGCATCAGCTGCATGAAGAAAATTGTGGGAGAACATTTTGTTGAAGCGAAGTAGAAACGAAAGAACGTGAGAAGTCAGCGTTGTACGAAGCATTCACTCTTGTACAGAAAGAAGACCTTTGCAGCAGGAAATGTACAGTAATTGATGTTAGTTACTTGTATAAGGTTATGGGTAAGACTATAATACCCACGTTGGAGTCCGTGTGCACCTACGTACAGAAACACTTCGGGTGTAATGTCGTAGTATTATTCTAGGATACTCCGGTGAAGTCGGTTACCAGAGCACCAAAGCAGATGAACGAAATCGCCAGGCTATGTTGACACCAACCACTAAATTTGTATTTTCGTTAACAACAGCCGTTACACTGTCACAAGAAATATTTCTGTCCAACAACACCAAAAAGAGAAACTTTTTTTCAATGCTAATGACTAAAATGTGAGCAAGGGGTATCGAAGTTGAGCAGGCAATAGAAGATGCTGATGTCATGATAGTGAAAACTGCAATATCTAATATCTGGTTTGCTGACTTCGATAGTGTTACTGTGGCATGTGAAGTATTTGTATTACAGACTGAATTAGGCACCAGAGTTTTGTATTCGTAAGTTTCGTGCAAAAACAATACTTAAAATATTATTTTCCTTGATGCAACAAGCGAGTGCGACACTACATCGAACCCATTTGGACTAGGAAAGAAGGAAGTTTTCACTTCAGAAAACCCGTTATCTGTCTGACATTGTTGGTGTTTTCAAAAATGACGAAGCAGCACCACACCAAATTTCGAAAGGAGGGGAAAAGTTTCTTGTGACACCGTACGGTGTAAACATGTGTATATATAGGCTGAACGATGGTCAAGGATTTTATGAAATTATAATAATGGCTGGTTGGTAATAACTTAAATATTTTCTACTTACTTTAATATGTTCTCATGTAGTATAAATTTTCATAAAATACATTTTTTATACTCGATAATTGTTTTCTTTATTCTGAAAAAAACATTTCATTAAAGGTGGGGTATCTATTGCACAAAGAACTAGAATGCAATTTAGTCTATTAATGTATAATTCACATCATTATACTTTTGTACAATGCAGATTACTATTTTGTATACTAGAATTTGTATAAAATGTAGCCATGTTTTTTAAATGAATTTTAAATAGATTCGTTTGTAGATTCTATATTTTGTACATATAAAAAGGGTTTCTGTTGTTTAGGTTATTGAACGATATCCATATGGATATTTTGAAAAATAGAAGTTACTATAGAAAAAAACTATGTTTTTCTCAGTTTATTGATATTTTGTAAAAATATTCGAAACTTTGAAGCACTATATCTCGATACGTATTTTTTGGTTTAAAAAAATAGTTAACCAAAAATAATTGTGAGAAAAATTAATGCTCTTTAAGGTTTATAATGGATTGCTTCGTGTAAAATGGGTTGCTTAGGAGTTATAAGCACAAAACTGAAAAAAATTGAAAAACTTTGAGGTTTTTCGCCTGCCCTGAAGTTCGCACAGGGTTCTCCGATAGGAAAACTTGGATTCAACACCACAGAATACCCCCACATACAACCTTTTAAAAAATCATTAACTTCGGACCTTTTTTCAGGTAAAATATACTTGATGACTGAACACTAGAAACTCTGCATACTAGAGTTTATGGAAAGATGGTGAATGAGACGTGGCCTCCGCTCTGTGAAAGTTATGGCTTTTGACTGGGTTGATTTGTAATTTACAGTTTTCACAATACTGTTGATTTTTTTGAAATGATGTGTGTTGTAACCGGTTTACTAATGTGTCAAAGTATTTTTATGTTTATACAAAATCGGTACTATGATGTGTACAAAGCTGTGTTGTCAACGTACAGGGATCTCGACTAACAGCTATTGTAACCATTTGTCAAATCTTAATAGTGAACTTTTTTAACAAAATTAAATTAAATACGCAAAAAGGCATCAATCGTTTATTAGCTACTTATCGTTTATTATCCTTATATGGTCAGTACTATTAAAAATAATAAAACTATTTCTTTCACAGAGTATTTTCGACTTTAGAATATATACGTTGAACGTAATTTTCTGACGGGAACGCAACTCAATATTGCACCAACCGATAGTAATATATATTATGTGTTATCATAATATCAGCATCCAAGGTTTAGTCCAATGTCCCCAATTGGTTGAATTGGGCTTCTCTTCACCAAGAGAGAATAAGGCTATATAGGTAAGCTAAAGACTTGGCGATGACAATATAACTTCTCAACTAATTAAGAATCCGACACAGAAAGCCATTTTGTATTTAATTAGAATATGAGATGTACTACAGAGTTAAATTTTTGATCTCTGATAGGAAAACCTCAACAATAGTTCTCATATCAAAGTCCAACAAACCTCGTAAATTAATTATTTAAAGGGGAATTATTAGATAAAAATTCTTGTATTTGTAACATAAATTCTTTTTATGTATTTAGCATGATGAAAAATAAGTGTGGTGGTAAAAACATGCAATTCTTATAAAGTAGAAACTAAACTATTTTGCTTGATATTGTTTTATTTGGTTATACGATGAAAGTTGGGTAAGAGTGGGAACCCTCGAGTTCCATTGCATCACAATCCAAGATTGCACCCCAAGGTTTTTTTGTTCTGTTTCCTTACAAATAAGTAAATATTTCAATTTTACATATCAATCGCATTTTAGTGCTGTTTATGTTGGTGCTCTGGAGTCTGACAACGAGTATTATTTTAATAAAGTAAAGAACTTCTTCCTTTCTTTTGTTGTTACTTGGTATTAAATGGGAGGAGTAAAACGTTCTTTATGAAGGGTGCATATTGCCTTACATTCTGAGGAATATGTTTCAAGAATAAGTTGTCTTTTGAAGGGTGATTCAGAAAAAAGACGGGTTTGAAAAATCTGAGTCGAAAAGAATTCAGTTGTCCTATAAAAACGAATTTTTAACCGCTGAAATAAGAAAGTTTGTCAGGATTCACTTGGAATCTCCTTTGGAGAGCCAAGGTCCAGGTGCTCCTCCAAAGCTTGGAAAGCTTGGATGGAGTTGGGATTGGAAGAGAGGATGGCTGTGTTGTATTGCAACACCATGAGATCCACAGATCAATCAAAAAGTGCATAACGTTCTGCGGTCGGTAAGAGATAATTAACTTTTTCAGTATAATTTATTAACCTTTGATAAAATTAAACTCTAGATTGACCATCAGACTATTTTACCTATGAAGAACGTAGAGAATTTCAAATACCTCGCATGTGTAAATTAGCAGAGATGGGAAAATAAGAGAAGATAGCAATGATGGCCCACAGAGTAAACTATAAAAACTATATTCATTCCCCCATTGACGGAATTGATAAAAGAAACAAAATAAAGATATCAAAACCATTTTATACTCTAATCCTTACCTTCTAGTCACAGGCAATTTTTTTTTTTTCATTTGTGTTGACCCGATCGTTCACTCTAATGATCTATTCATATCGTTCGCTCACATTGAGCAAACAGACAAGTGCGAATAGAGGATTAAGTATTTATCTCAACCTTGTAATGTTCGTGTGAGCCTCCGTTCACACCTCGTGACCAGTCATTCGTCAATATTAATATTAAATTACAATCGATTGTAGATTATCAGGAATGTATAATTGGCTAATTAGAATTAAGTAAAAAACTGTATATTATGCACAAAAATGCGAAGCATCAGTTCTCTATCCATACAATAAAGCAGCTAAAATATTCAAATATGCTAATGGGCAGTAAAAAAAAAATCGTAATTCCTTCTGAACTGGAGAGGACATGGAAGAGGAAATAAACCAAACAGATTTCGAATTTAGTTGTATTTTTTAAATACAAAAATATGAAAATAATACACAAATAGCTCCAAAAAAAGCAAATAAACATATTTAAAAAAATTTTAATGATTAAAAAATATTACTAACACATGGATGTGTGTGTATTATAGTGTATCCCTTGCATGCCTGGAGAAATTTACACCGAAGTTTATTGTACATATGAGTTATAATTCGAAAAAAATATTTTTGGGCAAGAAAAAACCACTAAGGGGGGAGGGGGTGAAGTAAAATAAAATGGCCAAAATGACTGACATTAGTGTCGAATCCACAGTTGTAATCGTCTCTAATCTGGTCGGTTATAGCCCCTATGATATTTAATCTAAGTTTAGTGGATTACAACTCCGTAGAAACTTATAGAAGATTGTGGAAACGAGTAGAACGCTATGTCAGTAGAAGCGTCTGGACATTTTTAAAAATGAAAAGAGCACCACATCGTCTTTTACTTAAAGTGTGGTCAACACTTAACTCTTGGTTTACCACTTGTGTGTTACCACTTTACCCACGTGGGGATACCACGAAATCTCAACCGAAGAAACTTTGCTATGGGACTAGGCTGTTTATAAAGAAAATGGCGAGTGATGTAATTAAATTGATTATATTACCATGAGCATGTGCAGTTGAACAGAAAAAAACAAAAACAGTTTTCATCCCACATATACTTCTCATTCAGAAAGATCTCTATTTATACTTTAGGAGTTTAAAATATCCTATGAGACATATTCGATTACGAATAACATCACATGTCAAGTCACGTGGCAGTCTATTAAGCACTGCGGAGTGGACTTGTTACGACCGTGTTTCTCCCATGGACAGCTCGCTCGCTCAAGGGGGGTGCTTCACCCAAGAATTAATTTATTTTTGCTCCTGGACGTGAAACTAAAAATGTTCAAATAGATTAATATTATGGTGAATTTGCAAAATATTTTATTTTATAATATTAATACTGTACTTATACTCTAAATTACATGTAAATAAAATTAGTTCATTTCTAGACTTTGGATAGAATTCATTCCTTTTCCTGTCTAACTGAAGATTGGAATAAATAAATATACGTTTGTCTTTTTGTACAAGATAATCTCAAGAAATTCTGAACGCATTTTGAATACTGATACGTTCCTTAAGACTGTTCGTATTATTGGGTTTGTATTTTCACAATGATTCTTGTAACATATTCTGCTTTCAAATTGATCGTTTATCATTTAAAATATTTTTATAATTTAAAAATGATTTATTATTTTCCGAGGAAATGTATTTGCTCCTAAAATCATCGGGGTTTGGTCTATATTACTGGTAGGAATCGAATAATTACCATTTATAAGTACATTAACATTTTTCAGGATAGTGAGACTCGAACATTTAGTAAAAACATCTTTTATTTGTTTGTTTAAATCTTTTTAATCAACTGGTACGTGAATTACACTCCCTATTAATTGATTTAATAATTTAAAAATTTACGACTAAACACAAATATGGTGGAACTGTTTGAATTGAATTGAAACATAGATGGGTACAAATAAAAGTCAGATAATTGTTAAATGCTGTTTTATTGTTTATTTCATATACCCATTCTGTGTTTTAGCCCTTTCATTTTCAATTTGAAAAATACTAGTTTACGGACGTCGGTTGTAAACACAACCGAATTTTCCGCGTTAAAGACAGACACTTCAATTCAGGTACCCCATCGCCTAGTAAGCACAGTTCACCTCCCCTAGGAAATTGCGACAGTCCTTATTTGAAGGCAATCAGTGAGGGTTTTTTGGGAAATGTACCTACGATTGTAATCAGGAATTTCGTCTGCATGGTTACATTTAAATTGTTTATTAATTTCTCACATTTTGTTTTTAATTAGGCCCATCAAAACAATAATATGTACATTTATAATCAAATATACAAAATAAAACTTGGCTAAATTGCATCAATAACAATGTAATAAATACAATTTGTAAAGACATTTGAGCAACTGTTTAAAAAAAGTACCCAAACTCAATGTGCAATAGATTCAAACTCCGGGCTCTGATTACAACAAACACACGGAATAATACTTATTGATGTAGAATCGGCACTCGACTCCATTTGGAGAAAATGTCTTGTGTCCGCATTTTGTTTAAAAATGTTGTCTGGATCCTTCACTCCTATTCAGTCAGCCGATGATTGTATTTGACGGCAACAGAAACTTCCAAAGTAAACATCTAAAAGTAGTCAATAACTTCGAGTAAAACTCAAAAAAATCAAAAAATAAACAACAAAAAAAAAGCGAGCAATCTTTTTGGAAAATGCAAAGCAGTATAAATGAAGAGTTTGTCTTTTGAGGATTTGGAGGAGCAGAGAAAAGTTTGAAAACGAGCTTCGTGAAATGGTTAACAGTAAACGTAAAACAATTTCTCATCTTGCGTTTCCCTGAATAATATTGGTTAACTACAGTAAATGCCTGGTTAAAATCTTGCTTTTGTAGGGAATCCCATTTGTATTATTATTGTTGTAAATTATTCTTTAAACTAGCAACAGTTTTTTTGGATTTTTTTTTTGGAATGATGGTTGATAGATAGCTATATTGCAGATCATCTTCCTAGGGCAGGATGTAGAAAAAAAAATAATGTAAGAACCAACTTACATACAATAAGAAATCATGGACATGGGTGCCTAGCAAAGGGTAATATCTCCAAGGCAAAGGGTAGTATAAAAACGGCTTATTGAAAAACAATGAAGGGTGTCTATAAAACGAATACTTTTCCTCTCAAATTCGGTAATGTATAAAATTAAAGGCCTCAATCTCCTGTTTAATTATATTTAACCTGTGTTGGGATCTTGTGTGTACTAAATATAATCACAAAGCCCATTAAAACCGCGTTTGAAACTTTTTCACCAAAGAAGTCGTATTGTATTTTAAAACAATTTTATTCAATGAAAATTTGAGAGTAATCATCTGATCATGCGAATCAATAAAAAAATGTTAATCTATAATATGTACATTATTAATATATAAAAATTAAGAGTAACCAAAATAATTTAACCTTTGTCAACCAAAATCCTATTTAATTCTTTGTTCGATGAACCCACCATTTGTTTACTTTTTGAATAAACAAGGTCACTGATGTGTTGCTATAAAATAATTAAACTTCATTTTTATGAAAATTAAAAACTTAGCATTATTAGATGTTTTACTAAATTGCGATGAAAAATGTAGTGTATTAGTTTAGTTATCGTAATAATAAATACAACGCTACTGAGACGGCAAATGCAGATGAGAATAAGAATAAGAATTGTAAACAAAAATTATAACAATTTCATGGTCGAATGGTGACAATCATTAAGAAATGAAACCTGCTTTAACAAATAATTTCTATGGATGAACGATAGTGTTTTTCAATTGAAAATTGGTTGTAATTTCACATATAAGGTTGGCCAACCTGAAAAATAATAATTTGTCAATTAATATCCATAATATTTTATTGCATCATATATAATTATTAATTTATTTTAAATGCGTATTTCATTACATACGACGAAATAAATGGAATGACATTATATTTGAGTTTAAAAAGATCTAGCTTAGTTTATCCAAAATTTTAATTACGTCATCATTTAGGAAATAGATTATAAAAACAAACTATGGCAATATAATGAAAGTCAGTTTCGTAGAGCCAAAGTTAAATAATTTGTTCCGAATCTAGAAACGTAACCCTCGACAAAATGATTTGCTGGGAAGGTTTATTTCGATGCACCGATAATGTTAACAATAATGACAAATCCATAAACAAGTTAATATTCTTTAATTATTTATTAAGTTTAAAATTATAGTTAATTAATACATAATAGATTTGTGAAAAAGATTAATGTTCACTTCATCAAAGATTTTATTGTTTTGAAGCGTTCCGTAGTATTTGATTATTATTCGATTGGTAATCTCATCAAATCCGATCCATAATCGTGTGATACATGGCACTTCAATAATGTTTTTCCTAGCTATTGTGAAACATGATCGAAATATAAAAAAATGTCATTTTCATAAAATACATAAAATGTAAATGTAATAAATAAATATATATATATATATTTTTTTTTTAATTGCTCCAATGTATAATAATAATAATCTACCGAGTATTGATGATTTTTATTAATCTTTTTTCAAAGTTGTTGGAAAAAAGAAAGAAAAGTAAGTCAAATACTTTTGAAATAAAATCTATATTAGAAGTATTAGATGTATATGGAATGGTACGCATGAGCTAATTTTGAATGCTCTGTACAGTACCAAAAAAACAAAAATAAAATGTACACTACTGGTTATTATAAATAAAATGAGTTATATAGTTGCTGAGGGCCTCGGCTGGATATTTAGGAGGAACCAATCAAATCAGTGTATTTTATTCTATGGGTAATAAATAGTTATAATCATGAGTTATATAAATTAAGTTTTAAAAAAAAATTCATTGATTTCCAAAATTGTTTTACACAAAACACATTTCGCTTTAACTTTTATTAAGTTTTATGTATTGGATTTGTTTCAATTTACATTTATTTTGTTACTGTTACTATCATTGTCTAGGGTATTTTATAACATTTTACATCATTATATTTTTGGAATAATTTTCTTATTATTATTTTAATTAAAGTTATGAACAAAATATAAAATAAAATAAAATTTCAAGTGTCCACAAAGGTTGAACAAATTAGTTATCTACTGTTTATACCTTCACTTTGGTTATATTAAACTCTAAGTTAAGGTTCGTGATATGCCAATGTTATGCCTAATACCTCGTAGCCCCATGTAAACAAAAGGTGTAAACATATATGGAGGATTAGAAGGGGAATAAAGTCAGTTTAAACCTAGCTGTTGTTCAAATATCATTTCATTTACCCTCATTCTTTTTTTTAATAGTCTAAAGCCGATAGACGATAACTTCTATATACTTAGTTAGACCAACTACCTTACAACGAGAGAAGTAATATAAATGCGACTATAATATAGAAGGACGAAATTTTTGATAAAGGTTTTACTTGATACCATACAGATGCTAAAATGAAAGCAACACCATGAAAAATAACGAATAGTTATTAATTGATCAATTACTTGTAACTAAAAAATAAACATATTCCTATGATATTAAATAGGCTATATATATATATGTATCTTAACGTGTTGATTAATAATATGTAATATGAGTATGCGGAATACAATTACAAAAAATTAATAAAATCGTTTTTGAGGAAATTCTTAATTATGTGATGTATCTCAATTGAATTTTTTTATGCCATGATTTTATAATTTATTTTATGCCAGTTATTTTGATAATATTTCTGACTTCAGAAGATTTTTAATCGTTCCCTAGAAAAGTTTTAAGAAAACTGACTTAAGTAATTTGTTATCGAAATTGCTTACATTAAAAAATGGTACTGCACAATTTATTGAAGTTAAAAAACGATTATGGCATACGTTTAAACGCCGAATATTACCTGTTCTGTGAATATCCAGACACTAAATACTGACGAAGTAAAATGAATTGTTTTGAAAATTCAATTCAGGATATTGAATACGACAGGAGTCTATCGTATACAAAACAAACACATTTCAGAATCCAATATTTTTTTATGTATTTAAAATATTCAAATTATTATATGAATCTATAACCTCACTCTTATATTAGAATAAACCTGGAAGAAAAATTAAGTAACTTTTTTCTTCTTAAATTGAAAAAAAAAAACTATTAGTTCTGTTGTTCAATTGTTTTACTAATAAACAACTTTGTTCGGGTAAGGTGTGGACAAATGAGCTGATAGAATTGAAGCTGAGGAATAGTTGCTTCGCCCGGTTAATTTATTTCAGCAATTGAATGAATGAAAAATAACATGGTTTATCATCTAAGTTGATATGTGAATTTCGTCCGTTTTATTTGTATTTGAAGTTTTTTTCTTTAAAAAAATCACTGTTTCTAACGTTATTTCCTCGATTTATTATGGTTCCGGAAATGATGGAACCAATTCGAGATAATATCATTTTAATAACTTCAACTAGAAACTTCATAAATCAAAAATTCAAAATATGTACACAAAGTGCAGACAGATTCTGCATATGCAGTAAATAGCACACCATTAGTAGGGTCACAGAAATTTACCCCACAGTATAAATTTTGATCATAGTATTCATTATGTATTGAACAAGTATTCAACAGTAAAACTGTCGGTTTACCCAACAAAATTTGAGGTAACCGTTCTGGTAGGTTAAATATACAAACTGCTATGATTTAACTTAATCTTTACTTTATTTAGTGATTAGATTATTAATTAAATAGATTCGTTAAAGGTAAACATACTTACGAACTCTTGTCCACCAATCATTTGCTGGTATTTAGTCTTTATGAAAGTATAAGTCCAATATTTTGAAGAAAATTAAATTTTTCCTTTGAATGAAATGAAATAGGAAATTTATAAATGCTATCAGTCAAACAATAGTAACGTGTAAACAGTGTCATCCATATGACAATTATATGTTTACATTACAATTTGACTATTTATGCGATGAAAAACAATGATTATTTATACCAACCGTGACTGTTATAACTATGACTTTGCTGTCAATACGAAATCAACAAAAACGTCACATCTATTTCGACATATTTTTTTGAAAAATGATTTGTAAAACATGGTTCAGACTAGAATTATTTTGAGATTTTAAGTTCAATTTTTCAAGCAAAAAACTTCAATTGATGGCAACTTACCGTTTGTTTATTTGGTGGTTTTTTGAACTATGATTATTTAAGGTGGCCGACAGCGAGGTGAGAGGGTGCTAGGGGTAGGAGCTGTGACGTAACGCTGGTTCTGTGAACAATTGGAGACAGGAGACTGGTGTAAGGAGGGAGTGCTGTCAGTATGCCGAGAGCCACACACACTCGCGGAGCTGCCGGCAACTGCACACCGTCTCTTCGCAACTACCTGTCAACTGGCATAGATATTGATTAGTTTAGCCTTGAACAAGTGATATTCAGCTGTAGCATCGATTGTCGCGAGTGGGGCAAGAGGGAGTGAAGTGCGTACGGGGGTGAACTGACTGACTGATAACGTGCGTCACCGGTGGTGGGGGAAGTGCAGCTGCTACTCACATCACATATGCCTTCACCTCTAGGGTAAATATGAACAGTCTTAGCTGATAGAGTAGTTAGTGTAAAAGGGCCCTGCAGTAGGCCCCGCCGTTCGGAGCCTAGCGCCCTCTCTCTACCCTACTCACCACCCCCCCTCCCTCACAGCGTATTGATCGCCGATTCTGTGCAGTAGCCTACCACGCAAGCATGTACAAACTCTCCGTGAATATGTTGCTTAGTGCTGGTATCTCTCTCTGTTATGTGCTTTACTAAATCGAGAATTGCGGTTTTATGTGTCTCAAGTGAGTTTTCGAGTGCCGGGGTGCCTGTGCTCTTGTATCTATGAGAAGCCATGGAGGCGATCGTGGAAATGGCGGAGAATCAATCGTTAGGAGAGGGACTTGTGTCGGTGGAGACGGTCGATTCGGGGGGCCTAAGCACGCATGGCTTGATGTCGGGCCGCGGACTCGACATTTCCCGGCCTGTCGTCGCCAGGAGAGGAGTGCTTTGCGAGGACTTGGAAGTAGACGTCAAGGAGGAGAGTGGAGGAGAGTTGTCCGAGTGTGAAGAAAGCAAACAGCTTTCTGTAATTGTTCAACCTCACGAGCAAGACGATTCACGAGATTCCCGATTACTCAGTCCTGGAAAAATTTCCCCTTCCTCTGTCAGTGGGATTTCTGTTAGTGTGGCAGGTATGATAGACGCGGGTGATTTTCGTTCCTTACAACCGGAACCCACTTATCAGACTCTTACTTCCGTCAATGGAAGGATGTCTCCTCCTGGTTTCAGCCCTGGTTCCTCATATGCCACACTTACTCCTTTACAACCTTTACCACCTATTTCTACCGTTTCAGACAAATTCGCTTATGGACACCCAGGGAATGTCAGTGGTTCATTTACTGTTATGCAGAACAATGGACTAGGTTTAAGTATGGGTGTAAATTCTCCTTATGGTTATGACAAATTATCTTCTATGGGAATGTCCCCTCACCATTATTCCCCTAATAATCTGTCAAGCATGGGACTTTCACAGCAGCACTCGCCACTCTCTCCACAGAGCACATATAGCCAGAATGGCCTCAATTCTCCTCCTAAAAGTATGTCCCCGAATGGATATGACTCCCCGTACAATCAAAGAGAACTGGTACGAGGAGGGTTAGGTGGACAGAGTCCTCAACTGAGTCCTCCTTCAGCCTCCTTACATTCACCTCCCAACACTCTCGTAGGAGGTTTCACAAGCTCAGGGACACTTCCGTCTCTGAACGGCCTGACGACTATCACACCTCACAACCAAGCTCCTTCTGTGGTGGTTTCCCCCCATCACTCTCCACCAGCCCTTGTCCAGCGTGAAGCTGTTGTTGTCACTGCTTCTTCACCCCCGAAACAACAATCGACAATTGCTTTGAAAACAGTGACACAACCTTCTTGCCCATCCGTAGGTCCTGCGAGTAACGAATTAGAAGAGATCAACACAAAGGAGCTGGCACAGAGGATTTCTGCTGAACTGAAACGCTACAGCATCCCACAGGCCATCTTCGCCCAGAGGGTCCTCTGCAGATCTCAGGGAACCCTCTCGGACCTTCTGAGGAACCCAAAACCTTGGTCAAAACTCAAGAGTGGGAGGGAAACATTCCGACGGATGTGGAAATGGCTCCAGGAGCCAGAATTCCAAAGGATGTCTGCTCTGAGGCTAGCAGGTAAGAAATTTAAATTTCACTTCCCGCCCGAAGCTCCCCACGAGAGCGATGTAAACAGACTGGTATCCACGTGGCTACAGGGGCCTAACTTTATTGATTCAAAACATGTGGGCACTTCCTACCTTCACCATCTAGCTTTTATCACAGTATTTTTTATATATATTATCACGAAAGATCAGCATTGTGTTTCATAAGTGTTGTATTGCCAACACCTAAAATTGATGAGTATATAAATAATTATTTTCTTACTTGAAACACGTCGTATACAAATTGAGCACGACGAATTTCAGATTTGATTTATTTTATTTTTTTCAGTTTTTGTATTCAATATTAATATTTTGTTATTGAATTTGTTACCCAAAAGTGATTCAATCGAGAGTTTTTTAAAAGTGAGAAATTGATTTGTTTTATTAACTGTCAAGACATGTCAACAGCATTTATTTTTAATTTATTCAAGCAAAATCTGATTGACCATTGATTTGATATGTTGTTGGTTGATAAGTTTGTTTTTAAAAGCATGATATTTTATATGTGTGTAGAAAGCATACGAATGGACAATATACAATGCTGGATCATGTTTAAGCTACACAAATTTAAATATTTATGTATAGTAAATTTAAATTTTATATTTTTGGCCTATTCACTGTGGAATATTTTATATGTTTTTAACTGAGCGCTCTGAATGTGCCAAAATTGATGTATTTTTATTTTTTTCACTTTTGAAAGTCGACTGTTAATATAATATAAATATATATTTAAATTGCTCCCATAAAATAATAAAATTTCTACAGTGAGTACATATTTGTTGCACAGTAGATTCAATTGTACATCTTACCATTCCATAAATATAATTTGATTAACATTTCACGTTGGCGTAAAATATTTGAGAGGCCCCTGAGTTTGGGTAGAGTTCGTCTTGAAACCTATTTTCAAATCTAATGTCTAATGTTGATTTAACCTGAGAACATGTTTATTATTGAAACAGATATTACTTCGTTACAGAGATTATTTCGAACCCTATTAGTAGTAGTACTAAATAGTAGTAGTAAGGTAAGAACATTTGTAGGGCCTATTTAATCATGAATAGCTTGTAAACAAGAACTCTTCAGTGTGAATACAAGGTTCTCAACATTTAAACTGTCAGTAACATATATAAATTTTATTATTTAAACCCGCACTTGTGGCATAATATATATTTTCTATCTGCGAGTCATTTTCTGTGGTTTGAACGGGATTTGTAATAATTGAAGTTTCTCGCGTAGAATTTGCTAAAATTATTTTATTGCATTAAAATTAATGAAGCTTCGGAGTCAATAGCTATATTTGAACCCTTTTGATATTAGTTATACATTTTTTTAAAAACGTCACAGTATGTTTAACTTTTTCAAATTTTATTATTTAGTAAATATATAACTTTTAATATAAGGTTTACTTATTTTTGAAATAAAAATTAAAACGTACGTAACACGTAAAGTGACGTGTACATTTTGAAAAGCTGTTAAAATCCTGTAAAGTAGTAACAATTCTTACGTATTTAACAATTTTTTGCTTAATAAGTACTGAAAATAAATTTCCTTTGCCAAATCTTAAATTATTCACACGTCACTTCCAATCGAATAAACTGTTGAGTCTATTCAGAATAAATTTATCATGTCTGTGATAAATCAATTTACTGTGAAAACAAAGGACATGAGAAGAAGCATTACTCCTTCAAGTCTCAGGGGTGACAATTTTCACGTCAAAGAAACTTTACAAATCTTAAATCCAAACCCTTTGGGGGCCCTCCTTAAAACACACCCCTGGTCGTGTTCCTAAGTGCCAAAATAAATGGAATTTGATGTTCTTCTTTATTTCCCACCGATCAAGTAAGAATGATTATGTTCAATTTTCCCATATAAGTTCAAGACTTCTCAGCAATCCATTCAGTATAATTGACTATTAAGAACAATATTCTTTGAAATTCCCGCTGAGATTATGCTGGAAAACGTTTATATGGGAATAAAAAAAAGTTTTACCCGTTTTATGTTAGTCATTTTTTTTCACACAACAATTAAACACAATTTTCTTTTAAATTAGATTAGTCAGCAATCCTCAATATATTTTTAACTCTCAAATTATTTTAAAAATAAATATTCATTTTCTTCTTAAGGATCAAATTTAAATCCATTGATAAGATTATAGCAATTTTATAGTATCCATAATTTCAAACCAGGTATTCAAATGTTTTGAAAACTTTTACGAGTATTCAAAAGTATTTTTATTTAATTACAGGATAGGACATAATCACTGTAGCATTTAATATAGCGAATACCCATAGCATTCTTGTGAAATTGCATATTTAGAATATCATTATGCATAATTGAGAACTCATTAAAGATAATTTATTTTATTATTATTAATTCCAAGCCCAAAGGGAGAGGGGTGATCTTGTTTATTTCGTTTGTCGGTCTGTGTGTTTTACGACAGCCACCGTAAAAATGATACAATGGATTACAAAGTTAAAGGCACGTTTGAAATATCCCGGGGTTTGCTAGGGCTTGGCTTGGTTAAGTTATGATAAAGAGAAATATGCGGAAAAAACACTCCCACTCTTCTCAGACTTTTAAACAATTTTCACTTTATTCATCGTAAGCTGTGTCCTGTATTTTCGCCGTGGTTGAGGCCACATTGAATACGGCTAGGATATTAAAAACAATTACGTTTCGTGATTCGTGAAAACAATAAAAATCAAATTATTAATATCATTTTATGATTTTTGACATTTTTTTTTATTTGTTTAAAAAGCTACTTTAATTTACCAACATAGCTTACAAATCAGAAATTCATTCAACCGAGCCATCTCTGCGAATTTTTAGCCTAGCTTAAACTTTTCTTATTTCTTATATAATCCGACTTCAAAGCGACAATCTTTGAAAAGAGGCTTGTCTATTTAAAGTTACCAAGTGGTTTTTACGCATAAGTACTTTATTATACTACACATTATTAACATAATTATAGGTTTTATATATTTGTTACGCATAATACTCTCAAAATAGAAAAAAAATCCGTGTAACTTAGACTAAATTGTAGTCCCCTATGAAAGACCCTTAGCGAGTATTGTATATTTTTATTTTGGTTAATATTATTAAAACCAGTGAGGTTATACACAACTTGTAATTATTATTTTTTTTAAATACTGAAAAAAATTGGTATGTATTTATTATAATACATTATATCTGTCCGACAGGGGTTTTATCCGATGTTGTTACTGTTTTAAGCTGGAATCGAACCCACTACAGGAAGGCATCCTTCGCCTACGGGCAACCGGAACGTCGGTTTCATGTTATCCTCGTCCGGCCTTTGACGTCACTTAAGAGAGGGAGGGGGTCCTGTCACTTTCGTCCCCAGAGGGGTGGGGACTCATAAGGCCTGGTAGACAAAAGATGCTTGAAATCCAAACGGTTACAAAAAAATCAGTTGTTCAAACCCACTTTTTTCTGAAAGGAAAAGAGGCTTTGAAAAAATCGCACAACTAATTTATTAGTTACTTAAATTAAAATACGTTTAAATATCTGGTATAAGCCCCCGTGAGCGATTTATTGTCACTAGGAAAATGGATACAATCACTTTAGTCCATATAGTTAAATTCAATAGCCAAGATATTATCAATAAGAGTAGGGTATAAGCATTTGAAATAATTGAAATTGGGGATTTTGGTTAGCATCTTGGGGATTCGGAGCAATTTTTTTTTTTGTTTTTGGATATGCCGAACACAAGGGTAATTCATTGATGCCCGCGTATATACGATCATTTTCTTTTACAACAGGGATTTTTTAATTATTTAACTTTTATTATTATTTTACAGCGCTTGGGAAGAGATCAGTTAACGTGTTTCGGGATATGCGTCACTTCTAAAATCAATCTGAAATTTTAACTGAATTTAACCACTCCCTGGATTAAGTTATATCGTTTTGGTTAAAGTATAAAAACGAAAAGTGTCCAAAAAAACTTGGATTTATCTAATAACGAATTTGTATTGTCGACGATTTTGTAAAACGAATGTAATATTGAGTAGAGGGAGTACGAGACAGTCATGTTTTGATGTTCAGTACACATTTAATTGACGCTTGGCGATTAATGCTCGTTCATTTACTTATTTGACTGTTATCAATAATTCTAAATAATATACAGTATCCTTCATTCTTTGCATTATGCAATTAATTATTCTAGCTAATTCGAACGGCCCAAAATGCAGATGGCTGCAGACTAGGACTTGACTTAATAACTGTGCCGAAATAATACTGCAGTGCATTACTCATAATATATATTTATAAATCGGAATTAACATAGAAAGTACTGTTATCAATATTAAAGGAAATATGGTGTCAAAGGAATCAGTGAGCCAAGCGGTCATCCTTGTGTGATTTGTATTTGTAAAAAGCCATAGTATTTTTTTTTGTATTTTGAAACTAATCTTAATATCACGGGAGCGGACTTCCTATGGGCGTAGCACGTTCAAATTGTTTTCGATAAGTGAACGTTGGTTAAATTGTTGCTAACGCATAAACTTGTGCTTGCTAACAAATGGTTCTTCGACTGCTCGGGACTCTAATGACTCTCAGAAATTCTTTTCAGTGGATAAACTGTTTTTCAAGTCCGCGTGCGGGAGCTCCGGTTAACGAGTGAACATTAGTTCTCTTATGAACCATTGATTTTATGCTTTTTCTGACATGTATTAAGGTAAGCGGTGGCAATGTATCGATTTATTATAGAAGTCTGTGATGTGTTTCTTGTTAATTTTGTTTATAAAATAGAGTCTCAAAAGACAAAAAGAAAGGCTTTAAGGCTGTTATTATAGCGTGGTTGTAAATGATTGTTTTTACAGTGTTTAATAAGTTGTTGTTATGTTCTGGCAATGAGGGGAGGCAAAGCTGGCAATACAAAATTCTCATAAACGAAGATATGGACTGAAGCCAAAATGTCCAAATAATATAGTTGTTTCTTGATCAGTGAATTATTTTGTGTTGACCTGGAACCTTGTAGATATGTGAGTCTCGCGAAAGACGAGTCAATTGCTGCCTTTGGGAAATACTGAATAAGAAAGGCTTATGCTCCAATTTTTCGAATTGTTTGGTACCTCATCAGTAGGGTGAAGGAGTTCTTCCAGTCCTCTTGGGGTGTTACCTCAGTTTCGGGTTCAGTTTTCTTCTGGAACATACCGTGGTAGCAGCTCATTTCCCAATCATCCTGGACAGAACAGACCAAACATACCAAGAAATTCAACGATGAATGCCTTAATGTTTGCACTCTTTACCTAAGAGGCTATGTTGCATATTTGGCTTGGCAGCGGACAATTTCCGAAAGTAGGTGTCCCAGAGGGTTATTATGCCTCGGACTCGCTCCTATCAAAGGTATAGGTGATGAATGGAAGCCGACTCCAGTTCCAGTGCCCTGGGGTGCGGCGCGGCCCAGCTGGGGCTGCCTCCCCTTTATTTTAAATCTCGCTCCAACAATGGTGGAGCACAGCTGCCTCTTTCAAGGGGAATAAAACCTCGACTGGCTCGCCAGCTCATTCCCTATTACAAAATTTCATTTAAAATCTTCTTTATTGAGGGCCAGTTTTATTATTATTCCAGTAAATGGAAAGAGTTAGTGGCTTTTAGATTTAAAAGGAAGCGGAAGACGATTCTTAGGGGCCACTAGTCGAGGACTTATTAAAGGCGGTAAAGTAAAAGGGATCCTATATTCCAAAAATAATGTTCTGAGAACCAACAATATAATAATGATTGTGTAAGTACCTGAAGTCTCAACAAAAGCCGGCGCTATTACTATATTATTAACAGTTCGAAATTTTAATACACCCTTCTTTGACCCATCAGGAGGGGGGGGCCCATTTTATATCAAAACTTATTTTGATTTTTTGAACACCCTGAAGTTTACATTTTAATTTTACCAGGATTCGGCCTAATCTCACATATTATTAGACAAGAATGAGGCTTGTTAAAAAAAAACTTGGAGCAGACATATTCATTTTTTTTTTTTTTTAATTTTATTTTATTAAGATAAAATTACAATCTGCCTTATTAGGCAATAAGTAATTGAGATAAATGTTCTCATTCGTACCATATCAACAATAACGTGAATATCAGTGGCCTCATATTCATATTAAAAAAAAATATATATGTTGTCGTAGGTACTTAGTACTTTCGTTCCACATTCTCTTTAATTGTTCTTTCTTATTTTTGCAACTCCATCTGTGTTGAATGATAATAACCATATTTTAGAGAACGATAGAAAATTGTTTACATATCTGACGATTAGCGTTATAGAAGTCATAAAAGTTTTATTAGAGCTCGATAGATGACAAATTTCCTTGGATTTTAAGAATTGCGTTAAATTATTTTTGCAACGAAAAAAATGTAATTTATTTAAATCGGCTACCCGAGCGCATTGTCGGTAAAATGTTAATTGCTGGATCGAGCTCGTGCCGTCATAAATATGAACTTTATTACAAATGCTTAGCTGTTGCTACCCGAAGACTCAGGTGATGCAAAAAAAGACCACCCCGAAATAAAATATGGAAGCTCAGTTTTTCATCCGGCCTGGACTCGCTCCTTGAGCTCGCTAGTGGACGGGAAGTCACTAGCATCAGGTTTTCAGTTCCCATAGTGAATGTACTCCCAAAACGAAAATGAGTGGAAACGGGTTGGGAGAAACCGGTACGGTATGAGGGAACCGCATGAATACGCGCTTAAAGAAATCCACACTAAAGAAACTTCTTACATAATACAGTTTATTTGCAGTTTTTTTTTTCAAAACTTGGGGGATCAATGGCTAAGTCATCGTGTGATAATTTTATCTTTGAATTGTTCGGACAATAATAATATTTAATATGGAAATATGCTGAAGAAAGGAACGTTTTCGGTGTAGCGGTAAAAGCCGCAAATTCTGCGGTTAAACGAGGGTATAGAGATTTGATGCCATTTAATCGGAGGTAAGAATTCCGATGGGTCAGGAATTTGATTCGTTTAGCCTCTGGCTACCACACGGCCTGTCTTCTCCCCATTCTTTGCCTCTTCCTACCTTTATGGATATTTCGCATACCTAGCGGTGGCCAATCCTCTCAGTGTAATAATTTTATATTTTTTTTATTTTCTCTCTCTCTTTTATTGGCCCAGGGTTAAACAATGTGGAGGTCGATAAGATATTTTCACCGAGGAGAGAAATATTTGATATACAAAGCGATATATAATGCCAGAGGTCAGTACAACAAATTCTCAAAATATTTTAAGAATATTTAAATTATTAGAAAGGTCTTGGTTTGTAAAATTACGATTCGCTTATCCAGCACTGATAATTGTCATTTAAGAGTTTATTCAACAGTGAGTGTCATACCTCGGGGATCATTCGGAGAGCAGTTACCCATAATGTATCAACTTGTCAATTGAAAGGACTACTGCAATTCGTAAAAATTGGGTCTAATTTAACTGGCCGTACCGCTTAGTGAGTCTTAACAGTCAAAATTATATTTTGATTCATTGGGCATTACCGATAACTGACAGAAGTCGATCTTATTTGCTGCTATATTTATCCTTTTATCCAAAATATATACTGCCATATAAAAAAAAAATCTATTTTGATTTCTTGTGTAAATGATCTCTAAAAATTAAGCAGAAGGTCTTTTTTTTTGTTTAATTGAAAATATGGTTATGACAGTTGAGGAAGCAACCGTGTTGTTGCTTTAGTCGAAGACGTTCGAAGCCAAAGATATGCAGCCTATGCATTGGGTTAACCTGAACCTACTGTTCGGAGAGAAATTACCGTTAGCTTGAGATCTCTTGGCTCTATTTATAAAATTCATTGTATTTTAATATGCACATTTGGATGGGACAACTAATATTATTTTTGTCAGCCCGAACATTTGTTGAAAGGTAGAGCCTTGTTTTGGATTCCCAATCCATTTCCGAAAAAATGTTAATTTAGATGCCTTTCCCAAGGATTTAAGTACTATTGTAAATTTATCAAGTTTCACCTACAGTTACCAATACTTTGGTAGTATAATGCTTATAATTCCCCCTGGTAAGTTTTCCAGATTTGGATGCAGTCATGTGTGCATTTTTAAACGTTTTTATTAATTACTAATGGATTAAGTGCCCCATTTGGAGGGAGTACTGGTCTGTGTAAGAATGTTTCCTATCATATTTAGGGTAATTTCATGGTAAAAAGAACATTGTAGGATTTCTTATAGGCACAGTAGTTGTATTAGCAAATTAGATTAAAAAACATCAACATATTTTTGAGTGACCGGTTTATTGTACTACACACGCTTCAGAATAGGTTTTCAACTGCTCAACTTCTTCGTACAGCTCAGGGAGCATAAATATGTGCAGAAACTGTTAGAAGAGGTCTTGGTGAAGTGACTCGAAACCCCCAGAGATCTGCATCAGGCTGACCAGAGAACATCGTTTGGTATTTGGTCGGGAACACCTTATGTCGTCTGAAAACGAATGCCGCAACGTGCTGTTTTCAGATGAGTCACGCTTCTCTCCACATACACCAGATGGACGGATGAGAGTTTACATAAGGGCTGGTGAGCGCTACGCTGAGTATAATGTCACTGGAAGAGTTTGGCGTGGGGTTGAGTTTGTTCGACGGCGAACACAGAGCTCTACGATTTTCTCAGGTCAGCAATGACCCTGATGCAGGTCTCTGAGGGTTTTAGTTTCTCTTCAGCAAGTGTTCTGCTAACAGTTTCTGCACTTATCGCTTCTCCCCGAGTTGTATGAAGAAGTTGAGCAGTCTCAGTAGCAGTTGAAAACCGATTCCGAAGCGGGTGTAGTACAATAAACCACCTTTCTCAAAAATGTAGGGTAGTGTATTTGAGGACATGTGACATGACAAGCTTTAATGTTTTTTGTGCGATTCCCAAGCCTGAAGGGGGAGGATATACTTTCATTCGGGTGCGTGGACAATGATTAAAATTCAATTAAATATGAAACATTCGGTTGCCTGCATTATAATATTTCTCAAAGTATAGAGTTTTTGTATTTGTTATTGACAGAATAGAAACGGCAAAGCAAATAGATTTTTCTAATAAAAAATATTCCAATGAGTAAACTTTTGAGAGTCAAAAATTCAAATCAAACATTCCCTTTGGTCCAAATTGATCTTTTGTTGGTTGAATCTTTAGTTATTTACAATACTGTTTATTTGTTGAAAATTCGAAATAGATTCAAGTATTTAAGAAACTCGCCATGATTGGATCCAGACTACTTCTTGATAGAGTCTCTTCACTTTCTACACACTTTCAAATATTCCAAAAAATATAATTTAGTTCATAGTTGACAAACTTTGATGTTATGAGAAACAAAAACTGGTCCTTGGATCAATTAGGATTGGGATAGCTAAAGCAGACAGAATTTAAATTGCGGTCACTATAGTATTGCAGATATTAGCAGTGTTAAAGGTGGGATCGATCTTAGTCACCTAGTCGAAAGGGGCAGTGATAGAGTTTGCTTAGGTAGTGTCTACCAAAGTGACGTGCAGCCTTCATATATTGTTTGGCCCCTTTGTCGCGGGTCCAGCTTGTATCGGGCCCCTGGCAATCGGACGGTCCACATTCTTGGCCGAGGCCACCTTCAAAGCGGTGCTTGGATGCCGTGGATATTTACTTCTATCTGGCCGGAACGGGGGATTTTAAAAAAGTAATATTAAAAGGGAGTGGTGGGCCTTGGGGCAGGGGGGCCTCGGTATGCCCCCTGGGGCCACTTGATTGGCAGCCATAGATTAATTACCTTAGCTGAGGCAAAAACCGCAACCTGGAAATATTTTGTTATGAAATACCGGAGGTATGGAGCAAAACCAAGCCGACCCTTTCCCCCTCTTCCCTGTCAGGAATCCGACGAATACCTTCCTTCCATAGCCGCTTCTTTTTTACTTGCTCAAACCGATAAGTCACAAAATTACAGCTTCCTCATTTTTTATTTTATTTTTTTACAGCGTTATTTGACTCTTGATATGAAGGAATTTTGACCCAACCGAAATCCGCGGTACCCCTTATGGTTTATACGTATAAAATAAACTTTATATTTTATCGGATAGAAATTCCAATACTGTTATCTATAGCTCTTATACGTCAATAGTAATACTGATTCTGAATCCATTGAGGAGGTTTATATATTTTCGTTAACAATAAAGTTTCATCCCGATTAAAGATATGTGTGCCTAGTTGGTAAGTGATAGGTCATTGCAGCCATGATTTCGTTTTTTAGGCCTGATTAATAACTAATTCCTAAAACCTTCAACAATAAAAAGAAACAACTTTCTACCTAATAAGTGTAGAGGGTGTCCATGAATGACATGCAATGTAATGCGTGCGCTCCTCTAAGGTTATAGAAAGCATTTCCATGTAAAGGGGTTGAGCTGTCTTACAGAATAAGTTACAGGTATGATACGAATTCCTCCCCTTAAAGTTTCTTCACGGATTAAATTTTCAAAGAGTGACATCACTGTAAAACAGGAGCGAATTCTTTGTCTAAGCCTTTTCTAGATAAGCCAGCCAGTATCGAATGCTTTATTGAGTTCCATCAATCTGTAATAGTTGAGTCCAAGTATTCATTTTGTTTAAATTTTTGCTCCGGTCTCTTCGTTGCCGTAAGGGGTGAAGAAAAAAAAAATGAAACGAAATTAATCATGGCGGAGGTTAGATGATGGATCAGGAACCAATGAGCCGTGCCAGCAGTCAATCTTGCATTCACGTCATCTTGCCTCCTCGCAGTTTTCGGAACAGCTCTTAGTGTTGCTTTTAATCGGCCCTTCATCGCCGACTAAAGACCCTTCTTACACGTCTATATTGTACCTACCACCTAGTGTCAGCCATTTTTATTGAATATTATAGCTTCCAAACATTTTATACTCCAATGTTCATATTGTCATTTCGGGATGTGCTCTGGCCAGCTTTACACAGAACCTAATCGTACAGGACTAAATGACAACGAATCGTTCCGTCGGAATTCAGAACGCCAAACGTCCTAAGCAAAAATTTGTGTTGTAGAGTCTTTATTATTAGCAGTTCTCGCAAATGTGAACGAGCGCGTAATTAGTTTGTACTGAGAAATTACCTATGATTAAGGCACAACATATTCAACCAAATTTTCTTTTAAATATATTTATCAGTAATACTCAATGTTTGTAGTATGAAAAAAAAATATATAATTTTGAATATCAAATCGTTTTAAGTATCAAACGAGGACTTCGTTTAGAGTCTATAGATTTACAATTTTCAAGTATTCATTTGTTAAAAAGTTCATCTTTAGTCTTATATTTCATCATAAACGTTAGATGCCCTTGCAATGGAACGCCTGACTTATGATGTATACGAATGAAATAATGGTGTTGTACCATATTGTATGAGTGGCGTACCATACTAGCCATTAGTTAAATCCGATTTAACCATGAATATTAGCTATCCCAACCTTCCACTTAAGCTTATGAGAAACAGGATGAATATTGACTACTAGGTTTGATTTAGTCTAAAACTTCTCATGTACTAGATACTTCTTGTTCCATTGCGATAGTTTTGAGGTATTGTGCTTGACTTTGAAATCCAATGCTCCATTATCGGTAAATTAATGACTTATTCCCATACATCATTAACTAACGCCTTCTTTATTCTATCAGAAATAATAATTGATAAAGCTTAAAAAACGTCAAATCGAGTAGTTCAGGATGTTCCACCCTTAACCTTTTGGTAGGCACCCTTATTCAAATATTAATTAAATAGTTTTAGGAAAACTACATGGTATTGTCGACCTATATTACTGCAGTTTGTTTCAATCAGTTTATTGCAATATTTACAAAAATAAGTAATGTTTTGCTAATATGTAATCCGCCAAGTCTAAAACTAAAACATCTTTGCTCGTGGTTGTAAGTAAAATCATACATATTCGTGAAATTCATAAGTTTAAGCCAGTGAAAACATAAATAAAGAAACCTATCGATAAACAAAAAAAAGAAAAAAACATTTGTAATTTATGGATTTATTGCTCATATAAAATATAATCTGTTTTGGATATATCGTGTGTAGTAGTGTAGTACGGTTTGCCAAATTATCAAACAAATTTATTTTGGATTATTTGAAGATTGATGATATTCGCATGGCTGGCTAAGCCACAACTAGGTTACAACGGGGTTTAGTAATAAATTGTAAATGATTACGGGCATTAAGCTTTGAATCACTCTTGATAAAGGGTAAGAGGATTGAAATAGCAGATTTTCCGGCTGTGCACATATGGTTTATGCGTGGGGGGAAAGTGAGCCTCCGTACGATATAATCCCCAGAGGTACTTTAAAATAGGTTGCCACTCTCATCCTTCATAAATACTGTACTTTATTTACAGTTTTACGTTTGCTTCCGGGGAAAAATATTGCTCCAGTTTTATTTACTTGGGTTTTATCAGTTAGAACACCTCAAGGACGGGTAAATACTCGGAACTTCAATAAAAAACGCCTTTTGAAATTCGCTTAAGTGAATTATTTCTATTGTTGGCTCTCAATATTTTATTGAAGAGGAAGTCAACCGCCGGTGTGTATGTTTCTAAGCTCGCAGGGGTATTAATGGTTCAATCATTCTGAAATTTTAAGGGTTTTTTTTGCATAGCTCTCAAACTTATAAAAAATAGGATGTGGGAAAAATAAAAGGAAAATTATTTTGGATTGATGGGTGCCTTTCACTAAGGGGAGTCCTATTTGAAGGAAGTATGAGAAGGATATGGGGTGTGGGATGCCTAAAGGAGGCGGGTGGGTTCGGGAAGGTAGTGAGAGTCTACCTATGGTGGAGCCTAGGGGTACTAGGCATTGGTTTGTAGTCGGCCAGGTCATACCTGGCCCCGCCTCTGAAGGGTCTATTCTACAAAGCCTTTAAATATAATAATTTTTCTTTGGTTACTATGGAATAATGTGAAGTATAATAAAATGTAAAAATAGTCGCTTCCCTAACTTATAAGGGTGGTTTGGGCCAGAGGGTACTACAAATTTCAAGTTCTGATTTTTCCTTTTAATGGCTTCAGTGTGAATATTTAGTAGTAGTAAAATATTTAGTAGCAGGAAACAAATGGAATGATTACCTTTCGGGCCAGACAATGTCTTGTGCTGCGCTCACTCCTTTATTATCTTTGAGCTCTATTCCGACTAAGGAATTATCTGCTTCGTATTGACCATTATTATAAATATACGGTAAACAGCGGGAAAGGATGATAGGTTGTTGGCAACGGGAATACAATTATGCAGAGGATAAAGGGGCGAGGTGTCACTAAAAGGTGATGATGACGAGGTCGGTGGTTTAGCAGTCTCTTCGAAGAAGATATCGACCGATCCGACCAGCCTTCCCCCCTCCCCCTCTCCCTCTTCTATCACCCCTCAACCTCATTCTCTTATTAATAACTATTACCCTATTAATGAATACAGCGTGAACTAATGCCTACAAAGAAAACAATGCCATAAGCCAAGAGAGAATCGCTTTATTGTAATAGGTAAAATGCAAGTTAGTTGAGTCGCTCAAATATAGTGAGTTTCTTAGCGCGCAGAGTATCCTTATCCTTCAGAAAATAGTAAATATTAAACTACGATATATTTACTAAAACTATTACTTGTATAAATACAAATTGCATCAGTATATACAGTATATTTCTTGTAAAGAAAATGGGACAAAAGTTAATTAATAAACTGTGTACTCCAGTGAAATCTGTTACACCTTCTTGTCAAACGTTGCCCAGAGATTCACAACAAATAGCTATCTTATTTGCTTATGAAAAATTGGTAATTTTTAAGCATAAAGTTGAAGGAACATATATTATATCATCCATAATTCCTTACAATGGCCTCAGTTCAAATTATTAAAAATATATATTGTCAAGGCAAGAAAAAATTCCGGACTTGAAACATTTATTTTACAACAAGTCTTGAGTCACTGTAAAAAAAAAAAGATAAATATTTCCAATGTGCCTTATTGGACAGTAAGCAAAATGCTCTTCATACCATATTCATAGTTCTACATCCACTCACTAGCAATAAAATATTCACAAATACAGTCCACAAATAACCCAGCTTGATTGTATAAAAGAAACAATAGTTATAATTCAAAGCCTTGGTTCTTTGTAAAATCATAATTTAAAAAAGGTGCAGTCCAAAATTTGTTTGTCTTCCACTCCTCTTTATAAAAAATTCACAAAAACGAAACTAATTTAATAACTGCAAGCGTTGTATACTTGCGCTATTACATATATAACTTTTAAGTTATACTAGTTTAAATATCTCAAATATTACTAAAAAATAAAACATTTACTTTAACATAGTAAATGCCTCAATTTTAATGGATTTTGTTAATTTGCTTTAAACATATCGACTATTTCTTGAAGTGGCCCTTTAGTGATTTTTTCGTTTGGCTGGGTCTTCAAAAAGATGATTTCTCACTTACTAAATTGACCATGTCAACTAAAATGGCCTAGGCACTTTTCTCCTAGCTGGTCACAACTGGGGCAAATTATTCCACGCTTCCACTGGATATTGTATTTTCCCTTCAATCCTGACAGTGGATCAGTTCTCATTTTGGATAAATGCAGCATATAGCATAAATGCAGCATATAGCACCACGTACCACTATGTTCTTGATAGTGTTTTTGCACAGTATTTGCACTACATTTGCTTGCACAGTATTTGGAATATAAAGCAAGATGAGAATGTATCAAATGGTTCCAAAAAGTACATTTTGGATTTCAGTCACTCTATTTTACACAAGTGAGTCACTATTGGACTTGTACAATATTTTAAGTATTTCTATAAATAACATAGTAATGAATATTTCAATGGGAATACTTATGCATGTTTGAAGGGCAACATCAACACAGAAATTGCTGTATCAGCTTGTGACATATTTGTTCAATCCAAACGGTTCGATATGTGTACAATATAATAAAGTATTCTAAAAATATAACATGTTATGCTCATCGCCTCACATCACTATTCCAATTTTGGCGTTAATACTGAATTTGCATTCAGGCCATTCTGTAGCTTCGCAACATTTTACTTCAATTCTTAAACCCTTTCTACCCAACATTCAATCTATACTTATATTATATATAATTATAAGTATAATTAGTTTCTCAGTAACCTTAGTAAGGGGAAACGCTCAGATATTTTCACTGATCTCGGCAAACATTGTGTGAGAAATCTGAGTATGTGTCGGAAATAGTCTTGAATTTAAAAAACTTATTACATTTTCGTCATTATACAGAATATACACATATATGTAGTTTAAATTAAATTACATGGTTACTTACCACTAATACACTCTTCAATATTACATTTTCAAAGATCTAAACAAAAACTAATAAAATAATAATAGATTAACAATTTAACATGACGAAAATGTCAATAATTTAGATAGTAAATTTTCTTTGTGGGCATAGCCTCTTTTTAATAACTAAATGTAGTAATTAATCTAACCGGTGAAATCTGTATCAATACGAAAATTGGCTATATAAAAATGATATATTCGAATATCTTATATTTCTATATTATGTCGTAAAATAGGCAAATTAGATTTCGGTAGCTTAAGTTAGAAGTCACATTGACTCCCTGCTGTCCTCGCCTTCCGAGCTTAAACTATTTTCAAGAGTTTGGGTAAAGATAGTTCATATTTGGACCATCATCAGTCGTGTAGGATGTCTTAAGTCTGGATCCTGCCAGTATATTTTTTCTCTGGCTGATAATTATAAATAGTCTCTAATTTAAGTTTGAATTTATTAACTATTTAAAATTTGGTTTTGTTACTTTATTGGACAAATAGCTTGAACGTAAATTCTGTGTAACTTCCTGTTCCTTTATTCAAGGAATTTAATTGTTAATGAATGCAATATGTAATATTCATGCATCTCTCATAAATCATTCATAAATACTAGAGGTAATTATTAATCATTCTCAGGTATTAATTTTAGTAGTCAAGCTACGCTGGGCACCCATACACTAATGAACGAATTTGTACAAAATTAATTTATTTCTTGGTGAAAGTTTAAATTGTTTATTCACTATACTTGTAGTGGCCGTATGGTGTTTGAATTTAAGACATGGTCTTGTTTTGGTGAAAAATAGCATTTGCTGTTAACAATGTTAACCTCCAATATATTTAATGTTAACGCATATTTCGTATGATTGTTCGAACGGTGTTGTAGATTTTTTTTTTACAATAGTATCTATTGTATATGAATTAGTAATGTGGAGGGGGGATGCGTGGTGAATGTGTTGCAAAAAAAAAGTAAGCTATGATTTAATTTTTTTAATTTATCGTTTATTATTTCCTTTGGAAAACGTTGTTGAACGAGGACTGTATTTTTTTACACGCAACGGAGCCGTTTTTAACAACCATTTTTCACGAAGTAATAACGATGCAATTAGGAATCCGATCATATAATTTTAAATCAACATTCGTGAGCCAAGTAAAATTTTGTCGAAACGTATCTGAGGGCGCTTTCAAAACGAGAACTGTATTTTATCAAAGTCACTGTTTGATCATTTCTCGAGTGAGATTGAGAAAGGTACATACATACTAATGTTATGAAGGAGTGATGGTTTGAATAGAAGCCCTAATAGACGAGGGGCCTCTGGGGGTGGGTAGTGGCTGCCATGGAAACTTGACGCTTGTTCCCCACCCCCTCCCACCACCGCCCAGACCAGGAAAACCTCAGGCCCTTACCCTCTAGCAAATGTCAGCATTCTATTCAGTGTTTCTTACAAATATTTCTGCACAATTCATTTATTTTAAAAATTGTAATAAATTAAAAAAATGACCAGTTGATCTATGGATCGATCGGTGGCCTCTTTATTTGTCATTGTGTAAATCAAATTGTTAAAATATATCTACTATAAATTTTTTTGTTAAATATACTGAAAACTTCGCTTCAGTTTTTAAATACTAACTAAAATACAAAACAACTCAAATTCAAGTTTGAGACATCAATGAAGTGTCTCTTTACGGTTTTGAAATATATTCTAAACACATTTTTAATAAATTTTTGTAATAGTAGCCCAAACAGTCCACACACATAAGACATTAATCAGGACGCCGCATAGTGGGTATTTGGGGAGAAAAGAAAAAAAAACTCAAATATCACCTTCCATATTTTTTATTTAACAAAATGTGGCATTTGGTTCTAAAATTATTGAAATCCATGAAATTCATATAACATTCAAATATCGAAATAAATTAAGTAATTTTTTTTTTATATGAAAGCAAAAAGGGTGAAAAATGACTAAGATGAACTAAGTTCAATTAAATGAATTTATAATTATTAATATCCTAATTTAAAAAAAAGTAAAATTTATCTATTTACAAATAAATTTTCTATTAACTTTTGTGTTTGTCTTTCTGGAACAAGAAATATTTTTTCGCCCGTCGACCAGTTTACTTCGGGGCCACAGAAGATTCGGCTTGCAAGTTTTCTGTTATCTAATCCGGCAAAACGAAAGGAACATCAAGCCAATTTTTATGTTTAATTATAAATTTGGATAACATCCTATGACGGTTCTTTAATTTTTTCTTACATTGACACTCCAATGCTCGCAAAACTTATCAATGAGGGTTCGAGACTCATCAGAGCACCCACCTAATTTGAAATAGTCCACTATTTAATTCTCTATTTAATGAGCAAACATCTTCTCATTTCTGTTACTGGATAGAGTGACTCGTCAGGCTTCGAAAACATCCCTTAAGTTGCAAGATTATTCAAAAGAATTTTGCCCAGGTAAAGACATTGATTAGATACATGATTTTTTCATTTCCATTGGCACTAACGTAGCTAACAATAAATTCGGCCCCATAAAAAATAATAAAGGCTAATAAACGTTCAACCTATGCAAGCCTTCAAGCGATTCTGCCATTTGGTGCCAATTATTTTGACATTGAAAACGTATTACCAGTGTTTATGACTTTCCATTCATCAGAGGACAACACCAATTGAAGATCCTTTTAAAGAATTTTCTATTTTCCTGATTTTGGCCAGAATTTGGATCTATTGTATACCATAGTGCATTTTTTTTATATGAATAATGCATTATAATAACTTTTTATTTTAAATTAAATCATAATCCTCATATAGAACTACTAACAAAACTGATGGTGTTAGGATTAGTTGAATTGACTTAAGTTGATCTGAAAATCAATCAGCAGACTGGCCATTTTCTTATTCATTATATCATAGGTTATTTTATTTTTTCTAGCTAAAACCTATTTTCAAAATATATATAAATTGCCTCCACTTTTGCACGTATATACCAAAATATACCTAATCACGTTAGATAAATTGTAGTCAAGATACAATGAGAAAAAAAAAAGTAATAATCAAGTCAATCCAGTACACAATTAAGATTTTAATTACTTTCTATGAGATAAGTTCACATAAATAGTAACGTATTTTACATGTTAATAACCGGAACGTGAGAGTCTTTAATTTGATACCCTACTAAAACTTTTTATAACCAAATAATTAATTAATAATTGCCTCTTAACCTTATATAGGTGGCTATAATGTTTTGTATTCCCAATATTAAATGGGACCAAAATCTCTAGGTTGGACAAGGGTTGGTTTGAAAATATTGAAACCCTACAAATCGACAAAACCCTAAAAAAATGACGAGATCATTGATCTTCTGAGTGAATGTCGAGCCAGTATGGAGAGGCTCCGCTTCCATTCATGCTCGATGTACCGTATTTTGCCTGTCAGTATGTTCTACTACAGATGTTCAAAAAATTATCTGAAATTTTTGAGTTGAATTTGAAGGGATATGTATTCTTGAATGCTATTTGACTTTTTTAGTCATTGAAAAATAATCGTGAACTCATTAGCTGTAAGTCACGCTAAACGAGGGAGGAATAACAAATGAGATTTTAAGTCGATAGAATAATTTTTACGACCACTACTGAAGAATATACAGACAGCTTGTTAGAAAGACCTGTTTTGTTTGTAGACTCGATCCACTGAAAGTTAGCACAAGATTATTTTCATTATGTTAATACTGGAAATAACTTTGAATTTTAAAGACAAAATATGGTCGTCACGTACCTATTTGAAGTAGATCCTCTCTCTGGCAATAGAATTTAGCAGACCAATTGTTTAGAGTTACATGCCCACGCGTAAGTACATAACTCTGAAATATTGTTATCTAATCTGATAACATCTTATAATTTTAATGACATGAGAGGTTCTGATTCATGGATGATTTTTCCATATTTTTTGGCCCTCAAAATAACAAATTTTATTTCTAGAATTAACAAAAATTGAGATTTTGAATCGCAGCGTGGATTAATATTCCTTTTTCTGTTTCTTTTTTACTATTATTTTTCCCCAAGTTGCCGACTCCTCAAAAATAAGTTTTAGCTATTTATGAATCTTCGGGTAGGTATTTTCATGACTGGGGGTTACTGAGCGCTTGGCCATGTACCAGACGGGGATCAGACAGCAGCCAGACTTTCCGGGAAAATATTGACTGAGCTGAGAGATGCAGCTGAATGAGAGCGGGCCAGCTGATGCCTGCGTAGTGAAGTATACGCTCGATAACTACCTGTTGCTCACTCGCCTCTTGGCCTCCACTTTCCCCTTCATGGCATCAAGGCGGACACATATGATACCTTTTCCCATCAAAGCTACACACGTCCTTCAAAACGGACGGTGAAAACAGCTAAATGTATAAAGTGGACGAACGTCAGCAAACGTTCCAAGATATCCACCGACAACAGAAAAATAACAGCCGTGTTAGAACGACGGTGCTTAGTGGTTCAAAGCTATGCTTACATAATTGGTGTACATATGGTTGGATGTGTGTTTTTTCTTGCCATTTCCTTCTGGGTGTAAGAATAATGGAGAATGGAATTTAATAATAAGACACATAAGGCTAACCATGTGCGTTCCCAATTGTTAAATACAATAATTGCGATAAGAAAAGTATAATCGAACAAGAAAACGGCTCTCTACTAGCAAAACTATGGATCAGAATTTCGTACAGTGAAGATAAAGATTTTCATCTATTTGGTACAAACGGGGGGCTAGCTGTTTTCACTTAGACGTAATTCGTTTTTCGTACTTTCTGTTTTCGCATTCTCACCAATCGCATATCATAACATCATATCGCAAAGCAGCAACAGGAAACTGTTTGGAGAATACTGTCATTGCATGACTAAGTGAGAAGTGGTAGGCAGAAGGACGATGACAAAAGACTTCGAAGACGAAGTCTTAAAAGGATTATGACTCACGGACTGACAAAATAACACACCTTATAGTAAAATCTAGGTCGAGAGTAGCCTGTTTAGTGGAAAATCCCTCCCCAAAATTTCCTGAAGGATTCATCGAGGAAAGGTGGAACAAGAGTACAATCAGCAAGTACAATCAACTCCCAGTTACCCGGGTACAAGGAAATTTTTAAATAGATGAGTGGCTCTCATGCATGACTGTGCGTCACACAAGGCTTTAAATTATTAAAATATCACTGTTTTATGTTGTTGTTTTTTCAGTACTGTTTTATTTTATGTAAACGATGACCGGTAGCACATCCTATATATTTTACGTAAATAACATGTTATAGGTTTAGTCCAGATAATGCTTTTCGTTACTTTTTAGAAAACATGTTTTCGCATTAACAAATCATGGTTTCTAAATTTCAGTATTATTTTGTGATGCCATTCTGTTATACCTGAGAGGACGAGAGTTGGACTTGAACGATATCCCGCTAGGCATGGACAGGGTCAAGAGATATCGGGTCACCGGACCCGTTAGTCCGACAGTTGAGTAAAAAACTGCCGACAACAGCTGTTTCCTGGACGTGGACCAGTTGGTCGTAGTGTTTCACGGTGCCGCTCTGTCAGGGATAGGCTCACCTGTGGTAACTCTCTTCGTCTGCTTCCATGGGCGAGGGGAAATTATGGACCCTAGTTTAACTAGGCCAAAATACGCTTATATAAAGACAGAAGGTGAAAATTGGGCCTTGCTACGCGTGTTTTTTAATAATATGTTACAACGTCTCAAAAATAAATTGTAGCTATTTATGAATTTTCGGGCAGGTATTTTCATGAGTGGGGATTACTGAGCACTTGGCCATGTACCAGACGGGGATTAGGCACCAGCCAGACTTTCCGGGAAAATATTGATGTCTGTGAAAAACAATTAAACGTGAAAATGATCAGCTCCGTAGTTAATAGCGCTTCTCTCTGACATTTAAGCTTTCTGAAATCACTGATCAATAGCTAGGCAAGAATAAATGTCCTAATTTAAACTGAAGTTTCGAAAGCCGGAAATAGAATTTGGGCATTTAATATCGTTCCAGCCGATGTTTTTAGATCGTTGTTTTAATTTTACATATTTTTTTGGAAAGATAATTTTCAGTGACCGAGAACGTTCAGCAAATAAAATGGCCAAAAACACTCTGTAGTGATTTTAATATAATTTAATAAGTATTTTAGATATTCAATCAGAGTTTTTCGACCCCAAATATCTCTCATGTACTTAGTTCATATTGAATTTTACGTTGGGTTTAGATGAGCTGCTTTATCAAAACGAATTCTAAATAAATTTTCAGTGCATTTTGACTATTTTCTTTAAAATTGACACTGGGTACTAAAAAGTTGATAGCTATGCTGTCAATTGTTACATAGCTAGCGCAAAACGTAACAATAACAAAATTATAAAAGTATAAAGTTTTTAATTTAAACCGCCATTTCCTCAGCTCATCTACAACATCCTGTAAAACCTATGGTGTGAACGGACACAGGGTTCCTTCTAAGGATTCTCGTTCCCACCTACGAAGCCTTATCAATGTTTGTCCAAGTGATGATGTTACCTTACTGCTAAGAAACGTTTCTTCTAAACTTAGGCTAATTTACTTACCCCGATAAATTTAACTCATTCATAATTCAAAAGACTGCCAAAAACATCTGCCTTTTTATTGATATTTTATATGCTTTCTTTTATACTTTAGAAAAACTTGAAGTTCAAATGAGAGCATAGATTTCCTGGCGTTGATCTATCTACAATCTCCGCGTGAATATAACTTGTAAGAAATACAATTATAAACGAGAAACTTCATAAAAAAGCACAAGCCAAAAAATGTCTCCCTAAAACGTCATGATTATGTACGTACATTGTAAATTCTGTGTGAATGAGATCACAGATTTTTTCCTTTTTTCCTATTAGGGCTGACTACAAGTTCCCTTGAATAAAACGGTTATGATCCGATTTGAATTTCAAAAAATCTGTTAACATAATAATTAACAAATATTCCTTGAAAACAACTAGTGTCTGGCTTGGTGATCGACTCTCTGACGTCTACGTACAATAGGGATTGTAGAAACTGTCATTTATATCTGAAATGTTAATAGTATATCCTGCAACACCTCGGATGGTGTTGATTATTAGTTTAAATAAATAAATAAATATTTTAGTTAACTCAACCGTTATTTATGATTTTTTCTCAGTGGTTAGAGATACGGTAAAGACAGTTACGCTAAATGAATTAATATAAATAAATAAAGTTTTGAAAAATTGAATGATATTCTGTCGTTAACTCGTTCGATCCGGAAACATATCTGGATTAGCCTGGTCTCTGCCCAGGCGCTCTGCCAATTGATCCATCCCGGCTCCTTCCGGTTTTTTTTTGTTTTTTTTTCCTTTCTAAACGCCTTGAATTTAATACAATATATGAAAAATGAACAAAATAAATGAACAAGAATTGACAGTTCTCTCCTCATTCTGCTATGCGCAGATGCATTTGAAGGAGGTTGGGTTACATAAATTAGATTTGAGGTTAAAAGTTAAAACATGTATACAATTCTAGGGATGGGGCTCACCTTCAGTTTGACAATGTGGGAGAAAAACTTACAAACTAAAACCTAAACCTAGAACCTAAGACTAAAGCGTTCCAGCCATGACAGCGTCCTGCCATCGTTGGGGGAACGGAGCGGGAGTTATAGTTTTAAACACCGGGTTTGTTAAGTATTGCAAGGAGTCGAAAAATTTGTCTACGTTGGATGAATTCATCCACCGTAGGATCGTTCCGGCCTAAACAAACGGACGGATAAACAAAATCGAATCGCATATACCTGAATGAAACTTGATCCTCTCCCGGCGAGCTTGGCAGCTGTAATTTCATTGTAATTGTAATAAATAAATTGTAATTTGCCTAACTCCGATCCAAGTGGGCAGCGGATGGAGTAGGTGACAGGGTGTTGATAAAAAAGGCAGCGGTCATATCGGTCCCCCAGTGCCAGGTGTACCCACATCCACACAGCTGTCTGTCGGTCCCAGCTGCTTTGTCTGCCCACTCGCCAGCCACCCAAATTCGAAAATAACCCGTACGACTGGTACAACAGGGGTACAGGGGTGGGTGACCTGCGCACTTTTGAAGGAATCAACATTATAAAGAAAGGACTCCAAATTTTTTTATTTTTATTAATCTAAAATGTATAAAATTAATATGAAGCGACGAGAATATTATTTTACTAACTTATTTATGCATATTTATTACTAACTTATTTATACATATATTGCATTGAGAAATGTCTTTGCATATCTAGCATTAAGAAGGACAGCTACTGTAGTTTTATTATTGAACATTAACATTCTTCCACGTGGGAACTCAGTAACTTACCATAGTAATGTTAACTAGACGGTACCTATAGTACCTTTACTTTGCACAGGTCTACCTTTACCTTTTCTGTTATTCTACCTTTACCTTTCTGTTATTCTACCTTTACATTAATTTATTTTATATCTATGATTTTGGCCATGCTTCTGTTCTCTGCTTGTTAATATAGTAAATATTTCTTCTGTAAATATATTATGAAAATATTCTGTCTGCTGCCTTATTGCAATCAATAATAACTTATAAAAAATACAATTATAAACGAGAAAACACAAACCAAAAAATGTTTCCCTATAACGTTATGATTATGTACGTACATTGTAAATACGGTGTGAATTAGATCGCATCATGATTACTTTTTTTCCTATTACGGCTGACTGCAAGTTCCATTGTCTAGTTAATTGTACGGTATGTATTTTTTCCTCATTTGAAGACTGTTTAAAGCCTAGTGCTCAGCATTTTTTATTTTTATTAATAGATAGTTTTAAGTTAAATTTTGGGCATACGTTTTCCTGTATATCAATTGAAATCCAGACTCGACCTTTCAGTATTTTGTTATTTCGACTTATTATCTAATGTAATGTGTAACAGGAAATCATACCATATTATCAATGAGCACATGTTCGGAAGTCCTTTACCCCCCCTCCCATTAAAAGTGACAGCTGCCCGTGGCTGGAGGTAAATGACCGTATTAACGGGTAAGGTAATTGCGGTTGGAAATAAAAGCTGATTGTTTAATAATTTTAATCTTTTATCATATCCACACCTACAAAGTCGGTTGTAAAATGTTATTTTTTAAGAATAAAAAATTCCAGCTAAACGAAACCTTCCTTTTTCCTTTTAATTTATTGATTCTTGTCAATCGATCGTAACGACTAGTTCCGAAGAGAAATATTCTTAGAACAGATTATATTGAAAAAGCTTGCTTACATCAAATTGGGACAGTCGATTCCTGTCCACCAATCGTCATTTTAGTCCATTCTAGTTTGTAAGTAGTGGCAAGGCTGGGACTCAAACCCAGAGCCTTCCGGCGAGGCGCTCTACCTGTGCTATAGCTATGGAGACGAGCCTGGTCAATATAAAAACTCTCGTTAACCCCGAACGACGCCATTAAAATGACAACACAATGTAGCCCTTTATTTTCCGCAAGTTGCTTTCTAATGCACTATATGTTTGGAATACTAACTTAACTTAAGTTGTCATATGTAATTAAGTTATCATAACTTAACTTAAGTTGTCATATGCAATTAAGTTATCATAACTTAACTTAAATGAGCACACATTGAGCATGCAGAAGAAAATGTAAAACTTAATGGTTGCAGTAAACTTTTTATTAAATTTAAATATTTCGCTCTGGTGACTTTTTTTCTAAAGTATATAAGAGTGTTGCTAAATATATTCGACATCGGATAGCTTAGTTAGTACCCAAGCAGAGACCAAGGTGTCCCGGGTTTGATCCCTGTCACTACCTGTACTCTTCGGCTAATAATTATTAATATAGCTATGTAATGTCATCCCGATTGGTGATTCTTATACAATGTGACCCCTTTAATACGATCAAATTAGTAGAGAAGCTGTGGGACTACAAGTTATAAGGTGAAGATGTGAGGTGTGCATGGGGGCTGCTAGTCCATCACCTGGGCCCCCATCCGATGCCGCAATAGTTGAACGCCCATTATACATACATGCATACAACAAAAGACCTTTATCAGAGATTTTTTTTGTATAGTGATCCCCATTCTCTAAGCCCTTCTTTGTACTCACGGCAAATTAAATGTCGCGCATACGACTATCTTAATCTAACCATACGTTCTATTACTGAAAGTAATAAGTATAAAAGTAGTATAGCTCCTTTAGGAATTACAACAAGGGGATACACATACGCAAAATGCTGTAACGTATACAAAATAAAATACTGGTGCGAGGTTAGTATCAAGCGTATTTTCGCTTGGCGAATTGATGCAAGCGTAAATAGCGCTTAAAGATAACTATCGCGGCATTGAATGGGAGTCTAGGTGACGGACTCGGAGCTCCCATGCACACCTCACATCTTCACCTTATAACTTGTAGTCCCACAGCTTCTCCTATTAGTCCAACAAATCGTCCGAGTGGATCACGACAAAAGTAACGATTGGTATAGAACATGGAAATTCATATTTTTTATGACAGATAATAGGTTTTGTATGTGAGAATGTGGGTTTAGAGTAGATTTTATTGATTGCGATTGACAATTGTTCCTCCATGAATGTATAACTATCATATAAATCATCATCTGTTTTGTACCTTTGTCAAATATATTACAGAATGTATAAAGCAGAATTTTAATAAATACGCTGATACCCCCACATAGCTTAATCAAGGCATTATAATCATAATACATTTTTGACCATTTTCTTTGAACAAAGACTAAGTAAAGTGTCAAAAAATCAGCTCAAAAATAAACAAAGAGCATTAAATTGTGAGTCAAATGAGACCTGAACTAAACTTCGATTTCTAAGTTCTCTTTTTTTTTTTTTTCGAAACCAGAAACTTATTACGTTTCACAACTGTGTGAGGCTAGACTCATGCAATTACAGGTGTTCTATTCGATATTGGGGAGCCAAGAAAACCAAATCCCACCTCCATAAAACTTGAATAAGTGTCTTTGAGTCATTGATTACTTAACAATAAAAACAGTTTATAGCTTGAGTTGGTTATTAAATTAAAGATCTCGAAAATTTGTGAGTGTTTGTACTTAATTGGCTATAATTACAAAAAGTCATTCTAACTGACATCGAAATTGTGTCCTTTCATCCACTATACCAATTATAGATTACGTTTTTTTGGAGGGGTGAGATATTTCTTTTCTTTTATTTTTTTTCTTACTGCGGACCATTATAATAAATAATTTTTGTGACTATATTCGTTTAATCTACCAGTACATAGTCTGTACACAATTTAAAGGGGGCAATCCCCTAGAGATACGTTGAGGAAAATAATCTTAGGGGATAGGTAGTTGACAAGGATAATGCTGCTCCTGACGACATAATCTGTAATTGGATATCAAGCTTGCCACCCCCTCCCTACGGGCCTCTTTAATCCAACCACCACCACTGATGAGTCTTCGGGCAAAATTTAATTTGGGTTATTATAGCTTTATTCTAACTGTAATGCGGCAATTCTTTACGATATCAACTATTTATTCGGTGAATAGGAGAGGTATTATTTTGGATTCAACCGGTTAACTCCCATTCATAAGCTTCTTGATTAGGATCTGTAATCAGAAATATAATTGATTACCATAATAAGAATAACAGAGCAATTGAAATACAAACTGAGATGTCTGTGCAGTGGATGAATATTTGGTGGCCAAGAATTTATAGTTGGCTTGGTGAGAATTTATATAAAGTGAACAAACAGTTTTGTCAAGCTTAATGGGAGTTTTCTCATGGATGAAAACGCCCGCATCCTACCATCTCTAAATATTGTATATGTATATTATATAATAATGTATAAATGTTAATTCACATTCCTCATACTTCATTCCGTTTATTTATGTAATACGTACGTAAAATATAGTTCATAATAGATTTTAATAAATTTTAGCCGGTAAAAATTTAAATAAAGTGGAAAATGGCGAAATAGTGATGCCTGGGGCAAATAATTATTTTTAGCCTCAAAGAGTGACGTCTAAGTAATTTGTCTATATTTGCATACACAGGACATTCATTGCATAGTTATTGCATCAGTCTATAATTATGTTTTACCACCCTTTCAAGTTAGGGTTCGGATGGCTCTAAACACGTGCGTAGAACACGCTCCACTAACCCGCAGCGGTAAGTTAGTAGGGGCTGGTTCCACCCCTCTGTCCATTCATCAGGCCCATACGTTCATCCTTACGCGTTTCATACAAACTCATAGTAGGTTTAATTAAAAAGTGTAAATTTTGCCAGAATGATTCCTACCTTGCGTAGTCCATCTCACCGTCGAATCGGACCTGCGCAAGTTTATAAAAAAAATATGTTATTCACACGGCTAGATCAGGTTATGTAGGACAAAATAAATCAATCAAAACGTTTCAATTTTTAGCTAGCTGGCTAACTTTAAATTTATGGCGTGTACTTCTAGTTAGAAATTGAACGGTTTGAAACTGGCAGTTTCAATAGGCTCATGTATTGTTCAGAATTACATACCCAACAAATTGAACCGAGAATTACGAATCAACGCAATATAATATAACTTGTATTTAGAAACACTGGTCAGGTTTCGTTATGTGGGGATTGTTTCGAGTTGATAGGGTTTCTTCAACCAGTCTAGTCATAGCTGTGAAAAATTCATATCAAGACCAAAGACCACGAGATATTGCCATTATAAGTATTATCTTTTTAGAAATTATGGAATATAACTTTGATACTTAATGGAATATAAATAGTATACAACTGCTTGAACATACCAAGCACTAGTAGGCTTGTCTACTAAGGGCTAGTAGACTTGGTATTTTTAATACAAAATACTTGATTTTACATGAAATTTAAGGATATAAATGCAGACAGACTACAATGAAAGTAGGACCTCTCCCTTGAACCCGATAAATACTTTTAACAATACACCTGGTATTATTCGGTTAAAAGTAAGGGAACTATTGCCTGACACAAATATTTATAGAACACTGCGGGTAACGTTATGCAATATTTGTACTTCATCACCAACCCTCCTTAATATTAATATCTCAAGATAGCGCCCACGATTTTATATTTATAAACATAATTCTTTTGCAAACCGTCTTCTGATTATGTCATTTTTTCATAAATGCACTGATTATAGAACCAGGGGATATTTATGGCGCTCACGTTTATTTATTGGCACGGCTGTAGACAGGACTATAATGGACAAGTCAGCGAGGCCTCGAGGGGAGGGGACCGACCGGTTAGGGTAGGTATGCTCGAATGTCCGCATTGTCAAATATCAGGCTCGAATTTCCAGCGATTGTCCCTCAAGGTGTGACCTTTTCGAGTTTTTCATGTTGTTATATAGAAAACAAATAAATAATAACACCTGAATTCAATTCTATGTCCACACTTCCGAAACGTAATTGATCTTAGTTGGCCAGTTTTTTTTCCAAGGAGTTCAATGAGAAGAAATTATAATTGAGAAGTGAAATATGAGTCTCCGAGTTTATATTTAGCAATGTAATTATATTTGATTGGACGCGTGGGATGGGTATCGGATAATGTTGATAAAAGAAAGATGTTTTATCGACTTAAGCCGATTCCCAATAAATACTTCCACTCACATAAAATACAAAAATCGTTCATTTCTCTAAGAAGATATCCGTTTGAACGAATAATTAATATCAGTGGATACCGACTGTGTATTATGGCTAGATAAGTCTTATAATATCGGGTGAAATTTTTGACTGGATAGCGGGTGATGCCTTCTATGCTTAAGGAACAAAAATGGTTTCCTCCAGTTTCCAGTTTAGGGCATAAATCATAATGTCTGAATCAGCAGCTGACTTGTCTACTCACCTGCCAGAAAGATGATATTTTTTGGAGTGTTGTTTATTAGCGATACGTTTGTTTGAACAGTTAATAAACGAGGAGACATGGTGGAAATTACAACGGCAAAAATGCCACAAAACGTCACATAACTTCCCCATTAACATTTATTATTATTCAGGTATTTCTAGGAGCGTCATGGGTAACAATAAGTATTTATAAAATTATTCGTTTGGTCGGACTTGTTTCTTATACGTGATTGGATCGTGGTGCTGATTATCAAGAAGGTTGTAGATAAGCACTTGTTTTAAAATATCAGAAATCACGAAGTATAAATTCATAAAGTATCATAATAAAAACATACATAATAAAACTGAAGACTTTCAAACAAAATATGGGAAGTACGAAAAATAGAAATGTTCTCTATTTCCCTAAAACAACCCCTGCATTTAACCTTACAGACCGGTTAAATGCAGGAGCATCTCACCCCAATACCCTCATCTTAAAACTTCACCGTTCCCTGCTCTTTAGAATAGAGTTTCAGAGGAGGCTTTTAACGGAAATATGTCAAGGAAAAACTGGTCATAATCCGGGATCTGTCTAGTTTTTAGTGGCGAGATCTTTAAAAGGAAAGTTTTTAAGAGACTAGACATACGACGTAAGAACTAGAAATCATTACCCAGGTTCCGAGTAAAGCTCGAAGAAAGCAAAATGAAAAACTACTCATTTAATCACGTTATTTATTGCACTTTTTTTACTAACGTTAAATTAAATATGTTATTTTTGATAGAAGTAGAGCTTGTACAGTAATTTTAATGATTATTAGCCAAACCTATACCAGGACCTGGGACCTCCTCAATATCCAGTAGTGGTCTTTACAACCTAATAAACTTTAGCGTACGCAAGTGACAATGTTCCTAGCATAAATTTGCTTTGATCAAAGGCTTCAAGACATGTACCACGGTCGGTACGTATATTGCAGAAATCCACGGTTCAAGTCCCAATCCTGCCAGTATTATTTTTTCTTGGGCTAATAATTATTAATAATGGTGGGATCTATACCTCAACGAAATTGGAAATAGATTTCAATGAGGTACACTTCATTAACTTCTTTATGTATTAGACAAAGTGGGAGTTACGAAATTTCACCTTTAAATGAAATAAAATTTAAGATGTCAAAAGAGGTAAATAACTATCTGCGTGTCTGGTCAGTGGATCGATTTATACCTTATGAAAGAGAGATATCTCGGCTTGGAGTTTATTTTGCTAGATACATTCTAAGATATCAGTTATTAACCTTCTTGAATTTAAAGATAACTAATTTCAAACTATACTCTGCCTTGTTCGCTACTCGTATACTTTCAACTAGAATTGAAGAACTAGGTTTCAAGAAATTCCTGGATTCTGAAAAAACAGCGAAGCTGTGGAATCAAATGTCCGTAGCTGTTTTTATTGTTGGAACAGGTAGCAATAGAATTGGAATAAAAATCCACCAGCTTACCCCCCCCTAACTCTCCCCACTCCCTAGAGCGTCCCAGGTGAAGACTATCCTAAGATCTTCGTTGAAAACTAGAATTTTATCATGTTCAAATTTTGAGTGACATATTCATGTTCTAGTCATTCGTAAAATGTTTATAATCAAAATGGTTTAAATCGATTCGCATTGTCATAAAACTGCTACCAACCAAAATTCGGCTAAGGAAAAGTATGTTAACACATAGAAATCTGACCAGTAGTGATTATCATAAATACAATTAAATCACATTAGCCTTTCTGATTTCTTAATAGATTTTAAACGCGATCGCTAAATTATTATTATTATTATTTAAGAGATTACAGACGATTTCTTCCATAAAAAAATTTGGTGAGCGAAATTCCCTGAGGTGAGTGAGGAGACGGGAGCGAAGCGACCTGGCCATGTGTAGCACGTGGTTATTGATTGGAAGGTCTGTTTATTGTGGGTCGCCATGGTATCGTGCCTCGCCACAATACACTACCATAATGCCTGGTACCGATATTCCATTGTTGACAGTCTTCGGCCCATCATCCTCATTAGTCAAATTAATTAATACAACAATGCACTTTTTATTGCCACCATTTTTTTCTCCTCTGTGTACAGTGGTCATTGTGACGGCTAAAAGCGAAATTAAAACGATTTAGATAAAAGGTTTCCTCGTTAGTACGTCGTACTGAACATGGATAGAAAAATTGCTTTGTCTAAATTTTGAAAGTAATGCCAATATGAAAATATTTAACAAATATTTCAGCATATTTAATAATAATAAAAGTGTTCTGGTTAAAAGCTTAAACCTTCACTATTCCGGACCCATTTTTTTTTATTTGTTCACTAGCAAGAAATATACCAAGTGACAGTATTTACTTTAAAATTAGCCTTCATTTTAATAAAACATTTGTTTTAGTTATCTATATTTTTTAAAGTTGGAACATTTGGTCCTCATTTGGCTGTACTGACTGAATAACTTATGAATAAATCTGGCTTTTATTTAGTGAGATCGATATTTTATACTGAAAGTGTTAATATATTTAATAATACACAATCGTATTCTTCTTTGATATTGCATAACCCATCACTAATTATAAGTAACGAAAAAGTGATATTTTTCCTTCTTAATTAGTATTTTGACAAACCATTTATTTCAATTTTAAACTAATTATTAGAAATATGGGATCACAAAAACGTTTTAAACTTCAAAAAGTAGTAGTCAGTGTGAGCATCATTAGAAGTCAGTCTGGTTAAGTTCTTGATCCTTCCCTCACAAATGGTGAAAAATGTGGATCTATAATTTAAACAAACTTGTACGGTCACTTTAATATACATCAGCCAATGGGCCTATTCAAAAATCAATCTTTTGCCGACTTAAAAACGTGCTAAAAAGAATCTAGACAACGAAAAATGTCTTTTTTTAACCATTAGAGGCCAGTTACTAACTACAATACCTTTCTTTTAGTATATTTCGAGTTTAGTGATAAAATTTGTGTATATTAGTTCGGTTTTAACAAATCTAACCTTCATCTAACCATGCCTTAGTAGAATTGATCTGCGAACAAAAAAATGTAGATTTGCGAATGTTGGTTAATAACTAAAAAAAAACCAATTATGTCAGGGGAATGATATAAATAAACCTCGAAGAACTTAATGAGCTCACAAATTAATGTTCTTAGAACGTAGAAGAATCCTACGTTTGAAACAATTGAATGCGAATTGAATCCTTTAAAATTACTTATTAATTAAATAGTACTTGTGGGAACTATCTACTACCAGTTTCCTTTTGGGTAGTACCGATCCAGTGAGGATATCCAATTAAACAATCCTCGACCTGTCAGTTGTTGCAGATGGCTTAGCGTCAAATACGCTATTTACGCTCCACCACGAATAATAGTTATGGCCATGGGATGGAATATTCCTTAGATTTTTTCACCTGATCCTCCTCCTAGCCTTTTGAAGTCTTAGCCTCATAAGATATTTATAATGTTTCCATTCGGTGTCCATTAGATACGGGACTCCTGCAATCTTCCAAGTACACACCCTGGGACATCCCAAGCGAATTTCTTCTAATTAATTTTGAGTGATATAAAAGCGTGTGGACATTATCTGCTAATGAATCATGTTTTAGAACTAGTACACCCGAACCATTCGTATAAAATTTGATTTTGTCACTATGATAGAGTTATAAATAATCAATATAGATTTTAGAAGTGTCGTTGGTTAAATATTCTTTGTAGAGGAGTCTTTTAAAAGAAAAGAAAGAAAAGCTTTATTATGAAGTACAAGCAAAACACTGGTATATACAAATATTAAGTGTTACGTTACTACATAATGGTTGGAATGTCTAGGGACGAGTGGGGCCTGGGGCTAAAAGCTGAGACACATGTTTAAGACAAAGACAGTTCTGAGAAGTATAGAGGTTTTGGAGGGATGCGGTTTCTTACTTAAAAATAACAGGAACCATCAGTGACTTCCATGAAGTCACGAGGCAGGTATACAGTTCTGCTCAACTTCCTTCTACTTTTAGCATTATATATAATATCAGCATTATAATATTCTTAGCATTATAAAACTGTTGATAAAATTAGGAACTCCACACTGTCTGTGTGATCTCCAATAGTGGCCGTAAAAATAATCCAGCTCAAATTGTAAAGGTGTCCTTAAGAACACAATTATTTACGCTGTATGCACTATTCATGGTCAAATAAAATAACGAGAAGTATTCAAAAACAATGAAAATATTCGGTCCCGTATCCGCTTTTTAATAACTTAAAAATTTTTAGATTTACAGTAATGTTTGTCCCTATGGTTAATAACTTATAGTTTGATAAACCGCGTATTTAGCAATAGCGTTTGAATCATAATAATAAGTAGCGTTGGAATCGATTTCAATAGGTTTTTTTGGCCAATATTTACGCTATATTTTTGGGCAGATATATTGAGTGTTTATTTTATTTTTTTCACATCCTTAATTCGCATAAAATAATTCTTTTAAAACCAAAAATCGTTTATATAATCGGTGAAATATGGCAATACAACCGATCCAAGGATTAACTTGTCCGTTCTGAGCTAAATCCCACATACTCTTCCACGCACACGCTCAGATTCGTCTGCGCAAAGCCTTCCTGCACAGCACTAAAAAAAAGTGCCAACTGATCGAGGTTTTACCAAAAGTATCAACTTGCCTTTACGCGATCAGGGTGAAAATTCTATTACCCTTAAATGTAATTGCTATCACAATTAAAAATATTTACTATGAATGTTTTTTAAAAATAAATATCTTTATTATTTAAATATGAATATCTTTTTTGAAAAATTGCTTGTACAGTATTATTAATTGGGATGCAAGAATTCATTGAGGCAATTCATTTGTATATTATAAATTGTATTAATTTGCATTAAAATTCGGTAAAGGCTTCCCTCACGTTATTTGGTACAGCGTAATGTCAAATATCTTCAAGTGTAATCGATGTAGACTAATCTTGGGCCGAGTAAGTTTCATGCGTTCGCTATTTCTGTTATACAGGCACGTTTACCTCGTGGTTATTTCCAGCGTAGCTGTGACTTTATAAGACCATCGTCTTGAGCACGGGTTCCTGTGAATAGAAATCATGAAACATTTTAGATAAGGTTCATTTTTAAATTTAATGAAAACCTAACAACTCACTTTCATCAAGATAAACCGATCTACCAACTAACTTCTCTACTACAGTAAACTCACACGGTATGAGAAAACATCAAATATAATGTAACATTTTTTATTATAAATATTATATCCTAAGAACAAAGATATCGGAAACCATGAAGTATAAATTCATAAAGCGTCTTAATAAAAACATACATAATAAAACTGAAGGCTTTCCACCAAAATATGGGAAGTACAAAAAATATAAATGTTCTCTATTTCCCTAAAACAACCCCTGCATTTAACCTTACAGACCAGTTAAATGCAGGGGCATCTCACCCCAATACCATCATCTTAAAACTTCACCGTTCCCTGCTCTTTAGAATACAGTTTCAGAGGAGACTTTTAATGGAAATATGTCAAGGTAAAACTGGTCATAATCCGGGATCTGTCTAGTTATTAGTGGCGAGATCTTTAAAAGGAAAGTTTTTAAGAGACTAGACATACGGCGTAAGGACTAGAAATCATTACCCAGGTTCCGAGTAAAGCTCGAAGAAAGCAAAATAAAAAACTACTCATTTAATCACGTTATTTATTGCTATTTTTTTTACTAACGTTAAATTAAATATTTTTGCTAGAAGTAGAGCTTATACAATAGTTTTAGTGATTATTAGCCAAACCTATACCAGGGCCTGGGACCTCCTCAATATCCAGTGGTGGTCTTTACAACCTAATAACTTTAGCGTACACAAGTGACAATGTTCCCAGCATAAATTTGCTTTGATCAAAGGACGATCCAAGGATTCCGTTCTGAGCTAAATCCCACATACCCTTCCACGCACACGTTCAGATTCGTCTGCTCAAACACTTCCTGCACAGCACTCAAGAAAAATGCCAACTGATCGAAGTACTACCAAAAGTACCAGCTTGCCTTTACGCGATCAGGGTAAAAATTCTATTACCCTTAAATGTAATTGCTATCATAATTAAAAATATTAATTACGAATGTTTTTTAAAAATAAATATCTTTATTATTTAAATATTGAATATCTTTTTTGAAAAATTGCTTGAACAGTATTAATAATTGGGATGCAAGAATTCATTGAGGCAATTCATTGAGGCAATTCATTCGTATATTATAAGTTGTACTCATTTGCATTAAAATTTGGTTTAAGCTTCTCTCACGTTATTTGGTACAGCGTAATGTTAAATAGGAATCGATGAAGACTATTCTTGGTCCGAGTAAGTTTCATGTGTTTGCTATTTATGTTATGAAGGCACGTTTACCTCGTGGATATTTCCAGCGTAGCTGTGACTTAATAAGACCATCGTCTTGAGCACGGGTTCCTGACCGGTGAATAGATTCACTCGAAATTATGAAACATTTTGGACAAGGCTCGTTTTTAAATTTAATGAAAACCGAACAACTCACTTTCAAGATAAGCCGATCTCCCAACAAACTCCTCTACTACAGTGAACTCACACGGTATGAGAAAACATTAAATATTGTGTCCAGGTATAAAACATTTTTTATTATAAATATTATATCCTAAGAACAAATATACTACCTACAAACAATGAAGTTTTGAGAGCGATATATATCGCTTGTACTTGCTCCAAGCCCGTATCAAAGATTTATTTACTTCAAAAATACCGAGTAGTTTTTTTATTATTAATTACTTCTTTTATTCATTTTAAGAAACTCTGACAGTGTTTCTCGATGTGCTTTCTTTATTTTCTAGGACATTTATTTTGCTTATTAACAATAAAAACATAAATTTTAGTTCATAATTTTAAATATTTAACTGAACAAATTGTAGCGTGTGAAAATAAAAAAATAAATAAATTATGGAAACAAGTAAACGGCTACTGATCCTGGGAACAGCTATTATAGAATTAACCTGTGATAATATCACTTTGAGAAGGCCGAGGAACGAGTTATGAACAAAGTTCTTGTACGTTCAAATGTTTCAATTACATGAATAAATATGTATGTATTAATCTATTTATCTGTGATTTGTGTATGGTATTTTTTGATTCGGAATGAAAAAATTTGCAAAAAAAATCTACGTAAAAGGGCTCACAAGGTGTCTGGTAGTGCAGGTGGTGGGTACAACAGTGAATTATCGGTCGAGGCAGCTTAACCCTTATCAGGAAGCCAGCTGCTCACACACACATATCAAACAATTCTAGTCCTGTAGTCACTGGGAAAGCTCCACTACGCTTACGACTATTTACAAGTGGAAAAGAACAACAAAAAAACAAAACAAGCTGTAAACAATGAATTGTTCCTACTATTATCCAAGGACGCACAGAAGACCTACTCAGACCCGAAGAGGAACTCTGCTGGTCTACTTCGTATTCTCAAAATTGTACAGTTAGACAAATTACTGGAAGCAAGCCCCGAGATATAATCTCTATAACTTATCATTATTAGTTACCGTATTGAACCCACTATTTTAATAATAATATATGATAAGTATTTCACAATATACATATAATACCATAAAGGAGGCAAATTAAACTCTCGGAAAATTTAAATTAAAGGGCTACATACAATAAGATGTTAGAAAGTTGCTTGTGTGTAGTACGTTCAAGGGGAATTGTAATTGACTGAGTACATTATTTATTTGGCTGATAATTAATTTACCAAAATGATGAATTAACTGTATACAAATGAATAAAAAGTATAATCTACACGAGTCATGTTGTTGTGAACTGTACCTATAAAATCTCAATGGCATAAAATACTTTTTACGACCGATATTATAGGACTGACAGACGAATGTCATTATAGCTGTTCAAACAGCTCATCTCTATAATCCTCCTCGGAGACTGAAACGGCAGTAGCCTCGTGACCTGCTATAAATGCGTGACAGTGGGAGTCCTGGCAATGGCCAGTTTCTCCAATCATGTCCTGAGCGTATGTGGCTCTCGGCGAGCGTCCACTGGCTCGTATCCCCGGTAACGCGGCTGATATAGGGGCGTGGGGGACTTCTCAAGACTCCGCTTTCGCTTTCGCATGGGAGGGAGGTGACAGCCTCTGGATTTGGAAGGTCCCTGGGCTGTTTGTAAATACTTTGTGAATGAAAATTGTAAATATGGTATGAATGAAAACATCACAATTACTTATTGCCCAATAAGGTAGATTGTAATTTTATCATAATAAAGCTGTCTTTATCATTAATAATACTGAAAACCGTTTTATGATCTTATCTGGTTTTGCAAGTATTTTAACCGAGCTTCGCTGCAAAACTACACGAATTACAATAGTATATGTGTTTATATAACATCAGCATGAAATAATGGCAGTAATAGAGAGAGGATAATATTTAATAAAGGTTTTATGGCTGAGGGTTTAGTGCTGGGAGTAAAAGCTCGGACGATAATAAAGGAAAGGGTGGAGGGAGAAAAAAAGGGTCCAAGGATGATCATAAAGTGGCGGAGAATCCAATTTCGCCACAGGGCCAGCCGGATATATTGTATTCATGCCCGTTCAACTTAGTCTAAGACGTATTAATCTTTGACTGGGCCCGTCTGTCCGTTTTGTATTTGGGTTCCGACCCTAGTCCAGCCATTGCAAGCTAGATAGAAAAAGTTTGATAATAAATACAACATTTTTTTTATAGCTCGATACACCATAAAATAGCTTATAATTTCGTAACATCTTAGCATTTTGGTGTAAAATAAACAATATTGACTCCCCACGAACCACGATCCAAATAAACAAATTATTTTGAGGAGAGAGATTTCTTTTATTTTACTTTATGTTACAATGCCATGTTAAGACGCTACAGCGCCTCCGAACTAAAACTAAAATACGATTTATACTAAAAACTTTTTATATGAAGGAAAAAAAATTATCTACAACCTAGCAAATGTCTTATATGGCTCACTTTAAGAGGATCTCAGAATATTTTCCGATAATCCACAACATCATATAAAATTGATTATTTGATGAAATAGATTGTAGATGTTCTTGTGATGCTCCTTTGCGTATTTACTTTATAAACAAAATATGAATATAAAAAACCAGTAATATCATTTAGTTTAATTTATCATACGGCTATTTTTATTTATTTATATCTTACGTGTTATATTTAACTAGTTAATCAAAAGATAGGTAGCTTTCGTTGTTGTTTTTTTTTACATTATAAACAATACCGTATTTTTTATGCGTATAAACGAAAGAAAGAATTTAAAATGTGAAGAAACAATATCGAGAGATACACAAATCATAAGTTTATTTTGGCAAAGTCTATAATATTACACTGTCTGCTTTATTTTATTTCGTTTGTTTAAACTTTGCCTGCAACGATAAAAATCGTAAATACATATCGACATATAACTAAACCATTTTGTTGCCAACTACTATTTTGCTACTGTCAATATACTGGTCACAATATTCGTACTCTTCTATAAAAAGGTACAAATCATCCAATCTTACAAAAACACACTGCAGTAAGTCGAACCCAGTATAGGATTATAACAATATACATTTTCCAGAATGCATCCAATACCAGGAGCTTACTTTGGACGCTTCCCCATACGTTTTGAAATTACGATCGTACTTTGATAATCTTTGAAAGATACCATTTTTTTGGCTTAGTTGTGTAGTGACCCTTCATACCAAAAGGAGTGAAGCCGTATCGTCGAAGGTAGCGTTCAGGCCAGGTGTTCGTCCATATGGTCATTATCTGTAGGGGTCGTTGGCTATGAATTACACCTGGGATAGTCAAAACTGTAAAGTATATATATTCTCAACATGATATATAATTAATAACAATGATAAACTTTATTTTTACAATTATTAAATTGACGAAATTATATTTAGAAAGTAGTTACTTAGAAAAATATATGCCCTAGATCATTCGCACATGTATATATCCATTTTTTATAAATTTATTATTATGATTATATGATATAAAGTTTATTTACATTAAAAATTAACAAATATTTCTTAAATCATGGAGCAACTCAAATACAAAAAACGTTAGTAGGTAAATAAAGGAGGAATTTAAAAAATAAAAAAAAAGAGAACACATTAGCAACATTTTTATTTGTCAAATAGAAGATCTTTATTAGAAAATTCTGACTAGGAACCCCCCCCCCACTCCCATGAAAATTCCCCTACAAAGTTAGAAAGCTGACAGAAAGGCCGGCAGTGGAGCTCCCCCTCGCCATCCTCTCCAACCTTTCGACGTTTGGCGTAGACAAGAGAGTCACAGACGCTCAGGACATGAGTGGGGATGATGATCAGTGTCAGGAGCCCATAATTTACAATTGTTCGCGAGACCACTGCCGTTTTAGACGGTGAGGAGGATTGTTTGGACGAGTCTTATTGGATAAGGAGTTGACAAAAAGATTTGGATGAGAGAATAGATTTTTGTGGGATTTGGAAAATCTTGAGGGTATAAGGTACAATGACAGTTGGCAAATGGAGATCTCTGTAAAGGGATGAATTTGTATTGTAAAAGGGTACGTTGACGAGCTTTTCTGAGGACTTTAGATTGGCAAGTTTGGTTCGTTTAATGTTCGACAGTTTGGCTGTCCCCTACCGTTTTTTGGCACAGTTCTATACCGTAAGTCTAAATAATTTTGTTTTCTAGTTTGAGGTTAGAGTTTCTGTTAATTAATCTGTGTAATGTCAAAACCGTCTGCTCAATTCTTTTCTTTTAAGTCTTACTTGAGGGTTCCAAGTCAGCCCTTTGTTTACATGAAAACCTACACAGTATTCGACTCGGGACGTGGTAATAAACTGAAGCTTACGGGTTGACAGAATGATTAATGGAGAGTAAAATTGGCGAGAACGCATTTGCCTTCATTGAGCCTGATGTGTCATTGATTTTGACTGAGGTGAATTTGGAGGCTTCTGGATGCCGTTGTTGGGTCGGGATGATACGAAATAACTGCCGTGTCGTCAGCAAAAGTTACAAGGAAGTTGTTAGGGCTCACGGGAATGTTAGCAGTGTAAAGGGTGAATAAGAGAGGACTGAGGATGCTGCCTTGAGGAACTCTTGCTTGTAAGGTATAATAGTTGGAATATTCTGAACCACAACGGACCCGAAAGAACCATTCTAACACATAGGATTGAAGGATTAGATAAAGGGTCAACGGTAAAGATATTTTCAGCTTGTACAACAAATCTGTGTGCCAAACCCATTCGAAAACCTAAGCTACGTCCAAAAAGGTTACCGTGCAGTAGTATTTACTTTCAAGTGGAGCGCATATATGATCAACAACGCGGAGGCCTTGTTGTGCAGTGGAATGTCTAAAGAGGAAACCAAATTGATGACTGGGAAGAAAGTTTTTGGATTTTTAAATATGGGGGAGAGTTGTGTAGGATTCCTTCAAAAACGTTTGAGAGGATTAGAAGTAGACTGATTGGGTGGTAAGATGATGGATCATCATTAGGCGACTTTCCAGGTTTCTGAGGTAATTCTAAAAATACAATTAAATATGTAGGTTAGGAAAATTATTGCTTTGGGTGTGAGTTGTCAAAGGATCTGAGCAGTGAGAAGATCATACCCAGGGGATTTACGGAACGGTAGGTTGCTTAAGAGGTACTTAACCTTAGAGGAGTTGATTGCCTTTGGAGGAAAAGAATAAGGAATCGGAGAAATACAGAGATCTGTAACATTAATTGTATGGGATGGATTTCACTGGTTAGGACGAAAAGTTCTAGAAAGAGGAAATGGTGTTGTGCGAATGCTTCAGATCATTATCCGTCTGAAGCAGCCCTGGACCCATTGTCACGACGGAGTATATGCGATGCATAATGGAATTTTTGGATAATTTGGGTAGTTCTCCAGGGAGGATTGTCCTGAGTGGATAATGAGGAGACGTAAGAATTAAAGGTTTGGGATTGGAAGGTTGCCAAGGCATTGTTTTATCAATTTACAGTTTTGATTGTTGAACAGCAACGATCAGCAGGGGGTAGTTCTTGACCGTAGTAAGGCATTGGATTGGCATTCAACGTAGTTATGGTTGAATAGGTTTCGAGGTATAGAAATTTTGTCTGGACTTCCGGATCGTTGAGGCTTTGAAGCATTCCATGAACATTGTTGGGATGAGGTTGTAAAAGTATGTACAGCATTGTCTGGATCCTGAGGTGTTGAGGCGATCTTAGATCAATGGAATTAGTTAAAAGTTCACGGAAGAGGCCCCAGTTGACCAGTTGACTGGGCCTCTGCTGAATGAAGGAGATAGTTTGGTGATTGGGTGGGTGATCGAAAGAGTGAGGAGTTAAGGGCTATGGTCGGATGGCTGGTCATCAAGCCGTGTAGTGGACTAGTTTATCGTTTCTAATCCATGGTGGATACAGAAATCAAGGATCTTGGGATTCCGTTAGGGTTCGGCAGGCTAATAGGTAAGAGAATGAGGAGAGTGTGGTGGATTTTGTGGATAAAAGTGCAGATAACAAAGCACGCCTTCAGGAGATTCTTGAGCCCGACTGTTGGTGGTGCTTTAGACTAAAATCTCCACCCTCAAGATATTGATGCCCAATTGAGTTAAGAAAGGAGTTAAATTGTGAGTTGGAAATGGACTTGTTAGCACACTGCTCCTATAAAGGGGGGAGAAAAATGTGCGGATTGACACAGCTGTGGCTTGTAGGAAATCATGGGCAATCAAGGGGACGATGTGATGGGAAAGGGAATGATGGATGAGGATAACAGTACCAGCATGTGATGTTCCATCAGAGTGGACTGTTCGGTAAACCTGGTACTGTGGGATTTATAGGCATCTGTTAGCAGCCAATCGCAATTCAGTAATAAGTGCAACGTCAATGTCTTTTATATGTAGTAATGTTGTCAGATCGATTGTGCAATTTTAAACATCATTGACATTCCAAAGAAGAATAGTTAGGGATTTGTGGGATGTCATAATTAATTAGGAGATATTGGAATGAGGTGGGAAATAAGGTTTGGGAGCAGTGATATGAGAAGGAGTTATGGGAGTTCTGAAATCGGTGAGAAAGGAGATAAGAAGGCAAGTGAGATCTGTGAAGTTAGGAGGAGAAGGACTTTGATGAACGTATATGAGGAAGATGTACACCGTGTGGTTGTTGGACAAGAGGGAAAGGAGGAAGCGGGGCCTCGGATTGTGTCTTGCGACCATCCGTCAAGATGTGGGCGTATAAAACTGAGCTTTGCAATTCTCTGGGAGGAACGCTTCTGGGTTTCGCTGCATGATCTGCCTGTGGGCGGTATTGAAGCTGGTGGCGGGTCTTCAGAACTTGAAAGTTCCGCAGCCCTTGTAATTTGCCGCGTACTCTTGCTGACACAAGGCAAATGCAGCCGGGGGTTGGCTGGTTTGTATCACTATTGACATGGAATTCAGGTTACAACACTCATGTGTATGAGGATAGTTGTCATCTTTCATGCCAACCTCTGAAACCAAACAGAAATCTCTTAATACCGTATGCGGTTCTTCTTTTGCATTATTATATAGTTGATTATTTATTTTTTTTACTATTTATATTTTTTCCAAACCGCGAATTTCAAGTGTCGGGACTTATTTAAATGATGGCTTTCAAACCACCAGCTTATATAAACAGTTGAACGATAAAGTTTTACCTCGTTTGTTCATTCGGTGCCATTTAACCTAATGCGAGGGGCAAAGCAGGAAACTTACTTCAAATACGTTGTCGTTGATGGCTGGGAGCTGAATGGGCAGGGCGAAATACGTGTGTGTGAAAACATAGGCAGCATTGATTCATTATTTAATTATTCTCTGTGAGGGATCGATCTTCCCTTGCCTGCACAACAGGGATGCTCTTACTCAGCGACTCACTCAAGTGCTTCAATAAGGTTTTATTTTTTGCAATCACTTTAACTTTATTAGTAGTAGTTACAGATTTCTCGTTTTGCTCACCGAAAGATATGAAACCAGCCTGTCTCTTCTTTATGACAGTATATGTATTCAATCAAATCATACTTAATCCAACCCTAGTCGATAATGTAGACCTCAAAAAAAAAAATAAAGCATTATTTTTTTTCAAAGGTATTAACCCCGGCTATTGTATCAATAACAGACATATAAAACCTTAATGATATATATATAGTATTCCTAGTATTTATATAAGTTTTTTTAAAATTTAAATTAGAACTATTTTTTGCTTCATATATCCATGATGAATTGATCTTATACGATTGATAAAACTATAGCTGTTAGGTTATTATATTTATTTAATTATTTACATTTTATTTATTTGAATGGTGTTTATTTTTTATCGAATATCCAGAAGATGTTTGTGTTTTTTTTTAAAGTAATTTAATTATAATGGTGAAGGACCAAGGCCACTGTTACTTATTTATTTTTAGCAAATTTTGTGTTGTTTAAATTTTGATTTTAATTTATTTACCATTTCAGTTTTATTTCAGCTGCATCATTAAACTAAAACATAAATAATATTAGAGTTGAGAACAATATATAAATAAACAAATTATTGTTGTAAAAAAATTATTACCTTTAATTATTTAATATACATATTCATTACACTTATACAAATATACTTTAATTCGGATAATTATCCAACATGAGCTCTCCCTGTCGAAAGTAAAATCCACGTTAAAATAAAATTGTGTTATAAAAGTCTAATTGTAATTAATTCCGAGTCTATTGTCCAGCGAGTGTATTATTTTATTGTCTATCATAAATGCAGTTAACAACTTAGTTTATTATTTATGTGTTATTTTTATTTAATGGCACTTTACAATCAAGTTCTCTCCAGTTTTTTTTTTTTTTTTTGTGGATAAGGTTATTAAGCACCCATCATCGATCTAGCATTTGATTAGGTTTTTTTTTTTGTTTTTATATAAGTTCCCTCGACCTCAAGACACGTGATTATTTGCCTAAATTTGAAGTTTCTATTAATAATTTTAACAGATTTAAACTTAAATAAAGTAATTCATTAATCATGTTTATACAAGAAAATCGCCATTTTTGCCTCTAGTCAGTTTAAAGTAAATCGAATGATGTGATGATTAATATGTATTCCGAAATTGCCTTTCAATTGTGGTATTTTAGAATAGGGGAAAGTTTTTTTATTTCTCCTAAGTTTTCAAGGCGCTATGTTCTTCCTTAGTAATGTTCATTTATTTGGAATATTGTCGTACGCCCCTTTTATGTTTTACCCTTGGTCAATCATGGGCTACTGGAAACGGTTTACATATTAGATTAGGGGTTGTTAAAAAAAAAGATCGATAAAAAGAAGCTCTAGAGAAGAAAACTAGAGAATTCACCAAGTCCCTAAAAGGGCTTTATGCCTTTAAACTCATCGTCACTGCAAAGGCTCTTTACTGTAAAGTAGTCTGGGAATATTTCTCAGTAATTTTGTGAGTGACGTTCAGGTTAAGACCTAAAACTTTGTTGACAAGACTTTTTTGTGTTGTTCAAGATGATTTATTGAACACAGAAATTAACTAACCCTTACGAACTTGGGAAACAAATCCTTAACTGAAAAACTAGGCATTCTTATTTTTAGCAGTCCGGTAGCAAGGGGTGTCGGGTTCATAGCCTGCACAAACTTGCTAGTATGTCTCCGTCCGCTGCCAGTCCGTTCGGCTCTCACGGGCTGTATTCCCTTCGCTCTGAGTACATCTTCCACGCTATCCGGCTACTGTTTTATTGGTCACTTGCTTTGAGACCCTGCTTCCATTATATTTTCGCGTGCCTGTTCTCTGCCACTCCAGGATGTAGAATCAGTTCTTTGCTCTTTTTATGTTCGGGAGAGGTTCCTGGTTTATCTCCTGCGCTCTTTGGAGATCCTCTTTATTCCAGGCCACGATTATCCTCCGTTGGATAAAACCGGTATACTTGCCACTTTCCTGATTGGAAACACACCCAGTTAAAATTATGTAGTTTCTGCATTGGTTCAGGCATTTTCAACAATTCTAATCCCCAGGTATTCGAATGAGCTGATCCTTTCTAGACTTTCCACATTAAATGTAACTGGGACGTAGTTGTTTCTTGGTTTCCTGAAGAGACTGTAAGGACGATAATTTAACGAATAAAGGGAATCGCCTCACATGTGAAGCGAGAAGGATAGGTTTTCTCCTAACTGCCCACTCACATACCATTTACCACGAATAGGATTTTGCTGAAAAAGCAGAATAGCGTATCTGTATGGAAAGTGAGGGAGCAGCTCGACACGCTCTCAGTGAATGTGAAGCTTTATCCTACGATAGGCTGACATTTGTAGGCAGGATCTTTGAGCTTAAAAACCAGCCCCTAGAAGTCTTCTAAGCTTTTTTGAAGGCATTTAGATGCTAGTGCCATATTTGGGATTAGCTATTAGATCCAGTGGCTTGGGCACATCCATTTATAATATCTATAATATTTTCATTACATCCCAATTCAATTTTTCTAAAAATTGTTTATTGTTTTGTCTAAAAAATATACGCCTCAAGCAGCTATTGTTGTTTGACACCCTGCTGTATAAGCAAAACTGGAGTATTTTTTCACCGGCGGTCACTATAATCAAATTCTTAATCATAAAAAGACATTTTTTAGGCAGGAAGACAATTTTTTTTTAATTTAAATATAAGTTATACATTTTAAAATTCTGTCGTTAAAGCAACGAATGGAACACACGTTCCTGAGGTATTCACCCCATAGACCTGTGGTATTCCCAAAATTGTAGGAATGGTTGCATGTGCAAGGACGAGAAAACTATGCCCAGATTTGCGTTGAATAAACCTACTCCAAAAAGGTTCACAATCCTTCCTTTTTTTTACATGTTTTTATTATACATTTTGTCAAATCATCTTTTATTATTTCAAAATTCCTTCTGCGTTTAAAATTATTTTTAGCATTCGTTTGTCCTGGATCTTTGAATGACTGAATCACTCTCCAATCCATCCCAAAATTTTTATATTACTCGAAATGTAAGAAGCCTGTCGAAGCAGCGTACTACTTGCCCATGAGAAATACCGATGTAGTCATATTATCACAGTAAATTTGATTTATCAATCAAATCATTTTGTCTTTTGTTTGATATTTTTCTAATGGTAGAGCTCATGTTTAACAGCTTACTGATAGTACAAAATTTTGGATAATTAAATCTATTAGTTTTTTTCTTAGATAAATTTGTAATATAAACAAACTTTATAACCTTGCTCAAGCTAAAACATGTACCTTTTTTAACTAAAATTATATTTCATACCTTGATAAAAATTTTAGAAATATAAATAATTTTTATACTAAATATAATTATTAAATTGCTTTATTTTAACTATAAGCTAACGATATATTTGATGTTCAGCTGTTTCACTGTACATATTGATGCATAAACTATTCTCTAATGTTTCGCTGTACATGGATGCACTAGTGTTGTTTGTATGGGCAAATCATTCGAGTGTTCATCGTGCATTCCAATATTTTAGAAGGGGCAGCCGAATATCACATATTTAGTGACATAACTTAAATGAAATTAAATAATATTATGAATCACATTAATTATCACAAAGTAAATAATTAAAATATATGTATTTTGCTAATTTACTAATATATGATATGATGTAGCTTTATATTTATTTATTTATTTTTATTATTACTGTTATTATTATTTTTTTTAATTTTTTATTATGAGACTTTATAGATAGACTTTTTTGTTTAGATTGTGGTGAGTATATGAAATCAGTCTGCACTCCCATAAAACCAGAGCTGCTTATTACGGATTATAAGGTATAGAGAATAATATAAGTCCTTTTAACGTACCCATTTTCCAAGTTAGTGCCAGTAACAAAACTAGATAATATATCAGAGGTAAATATTCGTCGATGCTTGTCAGGAAGCCATTTAAGTTCAATATGTTACAATTCACAAATTTCATTTCATGTGATAAAACTATAATATCATAACATCAAGCATTGTACTGATATATCATCTGTTTGTTGTCTTGTAGCTCAATGAAAAAAATATAACAATTGAAAATTGTTACATTGTAGAACGTATTATAATTTAATAATACGCAATTTTTGATTAATTTACATAAAACAGATGCTGTACATAGAATGTTTGTATGTTTTGAATTAACCTATAATATCTGGCAGTTTAAAATAGCATGTAGTGTGTGAGTAAGCTTTGAAAATAATTTATATTTGAATTTTTTTCTTTCATTTCCTTTTAGATTTAAGAGGGAATACATTACCTTATATTCTGTAATAAACAGAACCTATACTAAGCTATAGATTTACAAAGTAACTAGTTTAAATTTTATTCCAATTTTTTTTGTAGTTATAAGCAATTTTTTATATATATTTTATAAATATAAAGTTATGTGCAAATACCTCCCTTATTGCTCCAAAGAAAATATCATCAAATAATAAACTTCAGAAATTGTTTTATTAAATATGAAGCCAATAATTTTATTTTTGAAGTTGATAATTTCCATTTATGTTTGTATGTAAATAAAGATTCATTTAATTCTGGGGGACATTTCTTAAACAGTTAATTATATGATATATAAATCTATAATGATAGACACATGACCCCGTTAAAATAATTCAAAATCCTCTGATTGGAACATCTTGGCACACATTTCTTAGCAATAATTATTTTTTTTTAATGTCTTGTTTCTTTACTGTTAAAAAATTAATTTCTATATTTAGGCGAAATTGGTCAAAAAAACAAAACAGTGATTAATGCATCATTTTTTTCAGAAAGGGTTTTAACGAATTAACAAGAACAACCTAGTTTATTATGATGACCAGAATGTACCTGAAAGGTTTATAAGCTAGATCAAGACAAAAACAACATAGACGCTGAAATCGTAAATTAGTAAACAAATAATTTGTCTCATTTAGCTATAAGGAGGGAAAATAAAATCTTGGAGTTATTTCGAATGAAGTTGGTTTTCTGCAAATAGAAATGGAATGAAAAAAAAATGCAAAGAAAATATTAAATATTAAAAGTTATTATTTTTCCTTTATGGTTAAAGAAACATTAAATGTGGTAACGCCGAAAGAATTTTAAAGATATTCTTCAACAATGTTCTGAGAGACAACCATAGGAACCAAGTAGTTAACGATTTTCAAGTATTTTTTAACAGGGAAAAACCCTGTTATTTTCAAGTGAAAACTGACGTATAACCATATTATTATTTCTTGATATATCTTGCTATAAAATTATATTCGTCCTTTACTTCGCTTATATTAACGCGCAAAATTAGCACATGTTTTTTGTTCATTTATTTCCTCATTTTGCCTTTAGCATTAATAGTATTAGTATCTTTAATACTCTTTACTAATTACTCTTATTTAAACGAGGGGTTTAATTTATTTAAAAATTAAGCTTTATAGAGGAAAGTATAAATGCAGAGAGATGCCGCTTTATTGTGTAGAAATAAAAAAAATTTAAAAAAAGAAAAAACCAAACACAAGATGCGGTAGACCATAGACGTCTAAGGAAAACTTCAGAAGAGAGGAGGAAATTTACTAGTTCAATTTAAACTAAAGTTTATTCTAAGCGCAGTAAGCAGTTAATGGTAAACAATTGTAACTAAACAAATTAAATAATAAGGTTCAATTGATCAATCTTAAATAATTCAATTGAGAAGAGATGTTTTTTTTTAAATCGACTTGGATTGATAAAAGAGTTTTCTTAGGTTTTCATCAAATGTATTAATATACCACGTTACGACATACTATGTATGTGTCTACGTCCAGAGTGTGCCAACAACATTTTGGAGAACTGAAATATTTAACTAACAATTTATAAAAATATAATTTAGTTCATAATTCAAAAATAAAAATATATCCGCACCGTAGGTTGGCTATTCATCAAGCTCTCGAAAACATTCTTTTATTGACAAAATATCATTTAACGGTCAACGTTTCGCCTGTTCAGCCATCATCAAGGACTGCAATTTTTAAACAAGATACATAAATATAATTACATTAATGAAACAAAATATACACAAATTTCATGTGTTTAAAAGACACGTAATACAAATTAAACATTTAAACGACTGAGCACCGGGTTATAATTTATTAGATAAAAAGATCGGAAAAATAAATACACAGTAAAAACAGTATAAGAACAAATCTGATATAGTTGTGGCAGATAATGATATCATTAACGTATTTATTTAAGTGCTGAGTAGGTGTGGTGGTGCTATTGCCTTAAATTATTAAAATTAACGAGGTGGTAAATTTAATGAACAATAATTAAACAGAAACTAGTTTATGAATTTGATGTATATAAACTTACTTGAATCATTTGGAAAAGAGATGTAAGTGGTATTGGATAAACAACCCATCATTGTGCTGGGGAAGGGAAGCCTCTGTCTATTTCGAATAAATCAGAAACATTTAGTCTATAACTAATAAAAATAAAATAGTAATTTATAAATAGAAGATCTAGGATGGTAAAAAAATTGCGACAATACTGATCCTTGGAATAGTTCTTTTATGAATTAATGTTTTTGTAGCGGAGAAGCGTGCACAAGCTTGGAATGAGACTGCTAATGCTTCTAGGGTTTTTACGAGCGTCACATTTAGGGCCATTAAAATGAGCGTTGCCCAAAGTACTGTAGCGGGAGACAAATGTTTTGTGTAAATGGAGGCTGTATGGAGGTTGCGGAGCTTAATGGAGCCCGGTGGAGTTGCTGCGATGCTCAGAGGCAACAGAGGAGAAGACGCGTCGGATGGCTGTCTGCCACCAAGCCGTCGTTTAAAAACCATCGCCCGCCTCCCTTTAGCTAAATGATGTATAAATTTCGATAAGACTGGTTTAACTGTGCTTCTCAGCCAGGTCTTTTGGTGGGGGCTCTCGAGACCGTCAGATAAAGGCAGGCACATCTCACTCTTCCAGGCATTAAAATAAAAACCTTTCCTAGTGGATAACCGAATATGTATTTTTAAATAGCTCAAACCAATTTCGAAAATCTAAAGTGGTATAAACAAAAGATAAATAAATGGTGGCTACACCGTTTAAAATGTTTCTTTTTATTTTCACAGAGTAGAATTTTATCGGATAAATTTTAAACTGTTTTGTCTAAAATTTTGTACGTGCAATAAATATTTATGTCGAGTCATAAGTAATTTCCGTAAGAAAACAAACTTCAGGACTTGGTGCGAGTTTTTTAAGATCATAGTAAATAATCATAAAAAAACCACATGGTTAAAATTACTAAATTTAATTCTAGCTTAGAATGTGCAGTTCAATATAATGGTAAACACTGTGTCCTTTTCAAATTAGTTTATTACGTGTTTATTCAACACGACGGGGGTATAAGTATATATTTTTATTATTCACATACAGGATCGGCCAACAGATGATTTCGGACATAAATCATTAAAATTTTGTACGAGTTGGTATGTGGATGAGTTGCCTCAAGATTTTTAAATTTTTTTTGATAAATTAGGAAGTAAATTAATTTTTCTGAAATCTATATAAACGAAAATAATGACAAAAAAAGCGAAGAAACCAAACGGACCAAAAAACATTTTTACTTCATTCTATTTATTACACCATCTTGGTCACTGAATACAAAATTTAAAATGCCTAAAAATCGATATAAAAACATATTAACATATATTGGCAGCTTCTGAGATGGGAGTAAATATATCATTTGATGATCCCTCTTATTCAATGAATTTGAAAAAAAACTGAAATTAAAACCTTTTTGGCTCAAAATAGATCATTTTAAGTCACCTTGGTTTTGAATGCGTGATTTTAATCGTTGGCTCTGTTATTCTAAACATCTTGAAATTTAGTTTTGCGTCCAAACTGAAAATCTTAAATAGCCTATGGGCTGAAATTTAGAAAATTAGAAAAGTGAGAGAGAAGGTTAAATACGAGATACCTGACATTCTTCATGTATTTTTTTGACCGATTTTCTGTTGTTTTTTAATATTCGAGATGTTTTGAATATAACTTTTAAATTTTATATCGGATCAGTTTTAGTACCACCATATACACCATAGGTACGGAGGCATTAAGGCTAATGCCAAGCTTTTGCACTGCGACCTTTATTACTATTTTCTACACTATATTCACTGCTAAAGTAACTACTCATTTACCCTTATGAGACAGATTGACAAACCTTTACAGACCAACTCCAGAAAATAATCTGAGCAGGTGGGAATTAAGCCCGGGCCGATTCAGTGGTCATGCTATTCACTAAGCAGCTAATATACACGTAAGCTTTAAAGGATTTTGATCGATACAGGGATAAATAAACTGCCAACATTAAAAGTATTAACTAACGAAATTTCGTGATAAAAGAGGCGTTTTATTGCCCTTCGTTCTAATTACGTATTTCACGTAAATAAATTGCTAACCTTTAAATTAATAACTAATGATATTTTGTGATAAAGGAGGCGTTTTATTACTCTTGACTCTAATTATAACGTTCGTGTTTCCTTCTCAGCAGTGGGCGAAATTTCCACTATCTCATTATCGATAAATAATACGATTCTTGTTAATCACCCGTCAAAGTTATATCCAATTAGTGCGAGAAGTCTATCATTGTCAAAATAGCATGCATTATTAAATCTAGTAAAATATTTATAATAGTACCGATTTTCCCCCCAAAAGCATTATAGACAATCAATTTAATTAGGCTTTTTTTACCCTTCATCACATAAATTCTACGAATATGATTTGTCTAGCGTTGGGTGGAAAATATTTCCAATGCTAAATGAGACACTTTTAAAATACTAATAAATATGAAAAACCTATATGCTATTATAAATTAAAACATTTTTTAACATCGCGAGGTTTACGAGATCCTTCTTTATAACTTGATTTTTAAAGTCAGTTTAAATGCCAAAATTTTTATATTACTTTTTTTTTACGCCAGTTCTCTGTTATATCTTAATACTCAGGTGTTTTTAATATAACTTTTCAATTTCATATTGGATATGTTTTAGTACTGGAGGCATATTATTAATGAATTATACATTATCTAAATATTATAGCATTAAAAAGTACTAGGCTTTTACCCTAGTATAACTTTTATTTAGACTAGCGGACGTGAAAACATTTCCGAAGTGCGATGATTCACTTTTAGTAATTAATTTGGAAAACTTACAATTTTACCACAGAATAATCGCTAGGTTATCCCAATTCCGCGTCCTTGCTATCCGTTGATGTTCATCGTATCTTTGAGTATTTACACGTGCTCTTCAATTTTCCAGTATCGGCCTATTGACTATTTTGTGTGGTTGTCATTATTTATAGCTTCGTTATAAAAATTAATTATTATTCCTGTGCGTAATTTTCAGAAGGTTCAATGAAATTTTGTTTAATGTTATAAAATAAAATAACATTAAATATAATTAAATGAGACGTATACGCCTATTTAATTTTATCCAACTCAACAAAGTAAAATTACATTCCAAGCTTTATTAGTGTGCCGTTATACTTTGTACAGAATTCTTGGGTCACCAATGTGAAATTACTTATGTCCTGAGGCAAACTTTGGATTAAAACACCAGAACAGGCAGACAAGTCAAGAAAAATATACGGGTTTTGGTTGTAGAAAAAAAAAATATATGCAACCCTAAAAAGGGTACACTATTGATTGGCGGACTAACTGGGCACTAATTAGTTTCTGCCCTTCACTAATCGAATTTCACCCGCCTCTTTGAATAACTGATTCATGTTTTTAAATAATGTCGTCTTTTTTATATTACTCCTGGGCGAAGAAAAATAATTCTGCTTGAAAAGGGTTTTAAATAAAGGGAAGGAGTAGGAAAAAAGCAAAAAAAAAGACATGCTAATTAAATTTTGTGTATTTACTTTTTGTTCTGGCAAAGAACTTTTCTAGAGCAGTTTCAACCTCCTCAGTTTTACCCCTAAAGAAATATTTATGGCATCGGGCATTGCCCTCTTTCAACCCTTTCAATATTATTTTTTTTATAAAATGCTCTTTCCAAACTATATTATTTGTAATTAAAATATCCATTTAGCGAAGTAAAAAATTTAGTTTACAAGGAAGTCTGAAGTTATATTTTATTTAATTAAGTATTCTTGTGCATGAATATTATAAGTATATGAAGAGCATGTGTTTAAAATTGTATTTCGAAAGTAGTACGCTGAATCAATAAAAAATAATTACGAAGGAATTGTCATTTTTAAACAAATAAAATACTATATACAATTATTTTTTTAAATAAATTTATTTAAATATCTTACAACCTTGCCCAGAAGCTTAACTTAAAATTATTACATCATTTGTTGACTAAGACCGTATACAGGTGTACACTGCAGTTTATTTATTTTTTTACTGTTTTTATGATGACAATTTAACAGTAATAAAAACTAACGAAATCCTACATGACAAAACAAAAATAAGAATAGTAAACACAATTAAGTTAAGAAGATATAAATTCAATTTAATGTTATTTCAACGGGATATGTTTTCTGCGTTTGCGGTTGTACGTTTTGCAGTCACTGCGATTGCCGATGTCTCTTATTAATGGGTTTTCGGATATGGAAATTAGATAAAAAAAATTATCTGTCTGGGTGGGTACACACTGCTGACTTGTGGGGGTTATTGTAGGTCTGTTAGAATAGAGGTTATCTTGGTGTATTGAGGGTAATTGTTGGTTATGCGTTTTGTACGACTTCCTGTAATTGTGTGTAGGCGCAACTCCAAAACGGCTGAGCGTATGTCAGTGGGAGGTGGATTACTGTCAGTTTTGATTTTTTACGGAAGTAGGGTAACATTTTACTGACGAGGTTTTTAGTTTTGTTGCATTTATTGTTCACGTGGTTTGTGAAAGCGAGGGAACAGTGGAAGGTTACTCCTAGGTAGTGAAATTGGGCCAGGGAATTTGGGAGTTGCTTAAGGACAAATGGGTGGGTTAATATTGGTCTAGGTTCGGTGAATACTTTTGCCTCTGTTTTATGTGGGTTACGTTTATTTTTCATTCTATTGAAATAGGTATTGATTTTTTTTCCGTTCGTGCCAGTAATCTATTTGTTTTTGTGGATATTCTGAATTATCCTGTGTACTGTGTCTTCTGCGTATAACGCTATTTTGACTTTGGGGTGTGATCGGCTGTCGGAGAAGAATAGGTTAAGAAGAGTAGGAGATAGACAAGATCCTTGAGGAAGTCCTGCTGATAGGTGGTGAGTTACAAATACAGATATCATTCACAATTTCATTCGAGGCCTTATGGTGGCTACTAACTGAACACTTCTTTTATGCTGAAGTGACTCAAGCACATTTTTAGAATCCTGCAGACGATTAAACATGAAACTGTGTATAGAAATTTTAACTTTTTTTTATTAATAATTTTCTTAATATATTTCTTTTTACTGTTTTACATTTTCTGATTTCTTTTACCTTCAGGAATCGTATTTATGTTATTCCAATCTTCGCAATAGTGTTTTGACTCTGATTTATTGGACAAATTGAAATCGTCTTATATACGTTTTAAGATATGGTGTCGTACCTATCGTAAAGATTTACTGCTGATACAACTTTTTTAATGTAAGAAACTAAGTTCGCTTATTTATCTCAAATAACAAATACTTACCTGGCGACATGCATTAATTGATGATCAAACTGCTTCAGTGACCTGATTTTAGACTACTGATCCAGGGATTGTGTAGGAAAGTGTAGCGAGTTAGAGAGAATATTGTAACAGCGCGGCCACCGACCTTTTTACATTCCTTAAATTGCAACTCAGTCGCTATTAGTGCAGCAGGACTGAATGATTTTATATTTATTTCGCATAAGGGTTCTATTTCTATTTCTAAAAATGACTTTACAAACGCTTGTAAATTATGTGTTTACATTTGGTTAAAACCGAGTATAACTGCGACAGGAGATATAGGGAAAACCCCAAGATATTTCCGGAGCAGAGGTAAGGGCAAAAAAAATGTTTTGATCATATTAAGACAGAAGTGAGGCTGGATTTTCGGTTTTACCATTATTGTTTGTTTATGGTTGATAAAAGAGATCTTGTAGATATATGTTGGAGACAAAAAAGGTTGCTAAAGCCTTAGCGATGCTTGGAGGGTCTCTTCACTTGCACCGTAAGAGGCCCTCCTTTCGCCGTCCAGTCCCTTCCAAGCCGTCTGAGAAATCGATCTTATTCACTATCGATGATGAGCGGACAGCTAATGAGGAGGAGGGGGGATTAATCAGACACAGGGCCAGGGGTCCCGGTCCCCTCACAATGTCCCGGGCGAGATTGCCCTCCACCCGAATGAATTAGGCCCCCAGCAGGCAAGATGATTAAAAAAACAGGAGTTTGGGGAGTTATCAGGTATCTACTCCCTACAGGCCGGCCAACAATGCCCCTCCCCAGTCTCTTTTTTACCCCCTTTTCTTCATTTTTTTTTTTCCTTCTCCCTTCTATACAACCTTTTAATCCGGCCATCCTCTTCGTTTTCTCCTTTTTCCCTTATTTCTGAGGTGCACATTGTATCTCGCAGGAAATTTAACGATTTATAAGGGAGCGCCCATGATGATATCCAAATTTGCCAGTCCGACCGACTTCCGCTCGATTAGGACCACCCCTATCGCATCTTCCGTTTGGATAAATAATGCACCTCTACCACTCTATTATGGACATGGTATTTAGAATACATTTCTTTCTTTACTCTAAATCTGCGACGAATGCTTCTTTTAATACATTACGGGGCTCGGCAATATGTCCATATTTTCCACTATACGTAAAGGGCAATCATATTTCTACTTTGAATTTAACTAAATCCCAGTTTTAATAATGTGCAAAAAAAATCTACAAAAACCATTACACTTAGGATCGATATACTCCTTAGTATAATCATATTCATCTTTGTATAGGAAAAACTAGTGCATTTTCGTCCAAAATATTTTTTTAATTCTAACATCCTGTGTATGCAATATCAACTCTTAAGTGCCTTCCTCTCTAACAACGCCAAAATGTTTTGGTAATATAGACCTCTCGAATGCAGACGTACTTCCTCGTTTGCGCGGCTTTGTTCCAGATCCATGAGAAAGAGAGTACAAAGTGTTTTGTGAAGCTTGATTTGGGATTCCTGGGTCATCAGCGCCTCCAGCCCAAAGTAATTCTTATTCACTTGTTTTTAGCTCTCCTGTACCTTGCTAATCGCTGTAGGAATATAGTTTACATGTATTTGTCTTTGCTTACTTGTCAGTAAAGTCTAATTTCATGGCAGCTATTGCAAGCTGGAGGAATGCTTCTTTTAATACATTATTGGACTCGGCAACTATGTCCATATTTTTCACTTTGGCTGAGAAACGTGCCATTTTTTTGAATTCGGTAGCATTTATATGCATTTTTCACTGCGAGGTTGAAGATTGCACTCCTTGCCTCTATTGCTGAAATCTGCACTCAACATTTTGTTTCCATCGTAGTAATCATGATGAGTTCACAGTACAAAGTGGGTTTGATGCCCAGAAAGAAAAGTTTAGTTATTCCCTTATATTCTAATATTATCTCCAAGTTCATCCTAAAAGTATCTCGCATGTAGTTATGTGGCTCTCCTTGAAGCCAGTCTGATGTTTTCCCAACTCACAAATGGTAAAGAATAGGAATTTTAATCTTGAACGTCTTCTGGGCAAACTGTGTTTTAGGAAAATAATTTTCTAACGTTTTAATTTTTGCCCTATATTTTGCGTTATCGTGGCCCAACACCATACAGTGTAATCTGGAGAAATTATACATTTAAAAAATCGGATAGATTCAGTTATTTTTACTATTGCTATCCTCTCTCTTTGGGGGTGAAATTTAATCGCAATAGCTCATTCTTACACGTACAGATTTCGGTTAAGATATCATAGAGTCATTTGAAAAATTCGGTCCGTTTCTCAAACTTACAAGCTTTCTGGATTGCTCAGAACTTATTAAAAATTTATATATTTGGATTTTTTTTCGATATTTGAGAAGAAAAGATGTTTTGAGTACCTACTATACAAATCGCGTGTTTTGTGTTCAATTCAACGTAGAAAATTCGATTTTCAGTGGCCAATGGTTTAATTATTTAAAATAAAATGGCGTATTTTTTTTTATCAAAAATTCCCATCATTTAATAAGTTTTTAAGGTACTACGAGCCCCCTTTATTTTTATTGCGTTTATATAATTTTTCAAAATATTAAATTTTGTTCATAATAGATATATATATATATATAATTCGGCTTTGAACAATGCAAAAATCAAGTTTAAATGACTTAGCCATCGGGTTATAGTAATAATCGTACAGTGAATTACTGCTCCCCCTTCCCCTCGCTGTACCTTAGGGATAACCCCCTCCCTTAGTGGTCTCCATTTCAATTATTATTTTAGATAAGAAAAGACCAGGGTGGTTCGTCTAATTCAGGAGCGCAGGGCCAATGAAACAATTGTTTGCCTCTGTTCATAACGGACGCTAGCAAGAAACTGTCTTATCTACTAATGTATTAGGTGCACATATTTTTACATTCTAGATTGACAAAAAGAACTTCAAATAACTATAAAATATAATTATATGTCTAGTTGGTGGAGTTCAAAACCTTCCAGCCTCGATGAATGCTAATTTCACTGTAGTAAACTATCGCTGTAAAACGTAGCCATATTTCGTTAAATTCTCTATAGATGATTAAAATATGGATATTACGGAATATGGCCCGTTGACCAATCCCAGAGGGCGATGACCCGCCCCCATATATAGTACCACGGGGGGTGTGGAGCAGGGCGGTATCTAGGCAACCAGACGCCTACCCAGCCTCCAGCAGCTCCAGCAGCCCTGACCTACACAGCCCTGCCTAATCCCAAATACAGGGACAAATCGATGGGGCACATTAGCCCCCTGCCCCTTGCACACTTGCACCCCACAGCTCAATATCTCTCACGTCTTTGGCTCACTTCTCCACTGTCAGTCACGTCACGTGCCGGCAACATTAGCTCTGCTTCACCATAACCATACAATGTAATATTCTTCAGAGTAACACTCAAACTGATACACGTATATCTTGATATTTATATTGTGTTAAAAGTAGATAAAAAAAGTTTGAGCATATTACAACAGTCAACGTTTCGGCTATTCAGGCAAAATAAATTCACAGAAAAAATATTCCATGTGTTTTTGTTTTTTTTGATTGCTGCCAATATTATGATATATCAAATCAAAGTGTTTTAGATGTTATTTTCTTCTATATACGTAAAATTATATTTCTTGTCTTAATCGTAGTCCTGAGGATGCCGGAATAGGCGAAATGTCGATTGTATCAATAGTAAACGATATTTTGGCTGAAACGTTTTTTTTTCTGGAAAACTAATTTTAACACAATCTAAATATCAACATACAAAATACCATAAACTAGGTCTTTTAAAGAACGGTCGTTTTAACATAGAAGACGTTTTATGAAATGAAATGAAGAAAAACACTTAATTCCGGGATATTGACCTCTTAGATCCAGGGGTGGCCAGCCTTGTCTAGATTTTGTCAATCCAATCATTATAATATTTCCTTCAAGGGCGATTTTTAGCTCTTCAGACGCCTTCTTCTGTATTCGTTGCTCGTAGTTGACGAAGGTCAAGGAGTACTTTGAATATTTCAAGATTCTCATCGACCATATGTTCGAAAACACACAGCTAAGCAGATAATTTGTTTTAGTCCCTTTCGTCCAAACCCACAGAAAAATATCTGCAACTCAAAAGTTCAAAACTTACCTGTGAGCTCACCTCTTCTCCCATCCCGTCAATCCACCGCAATACGATTCTTAATGCGGGTTTGATAACTTGCTCTATCTGATCTCCGCTCGGCTTCAGTCGAGTTGTTGCGCCCGTTGCAAAGAAATGTCATAGGAAGTAACTGCTTCAATTTAAGAAAGGTCATTACTTTCGGGGAAGCTAGGATCCTTGGTGAAAAGTACGAAATATACGGGCCTGTTGGTTTTCATAAATATCAAAGGATCCGCTTCCTTTGTCTTTTGCCACCTGGATCACTTCAGCTGAATTATCAAGGCGAGTAGTACGATTCCCTTTGTTATCAGCCCTTACTCCTTAGCACTTGACAATTTTCCTATGAGTTTACCTAAACAAACATTTTTGAGCTTATTATATGTTGAATAAATGAACCAAAAAAAAAAATATATATATCCTGTGTGAGGGGAGATACAGGTCCCTCAAAGTGTCGTGGGCCACAAAGCGACCAGGGGGGTTTCCTCCCCCCTCCAAACTCATATTATTAGCTTATAAGTAATAAAAGGTCTAAGTGAATACGTGGTGACTTCAATAAACTGACATATTAACAATAAAACAAAAACATAAATGAATGAAGCTGAATGACATTCACTTACTGAGAACAAAGGAAAATATAGGAATTAAAACCAAGGGGAAAATAGCGTGAAATGCCCTGGGATGTGTTCAAATAGGGATTGGATGTAATTAATAGCAAATAAAAAAGAGGGATAATGACGGATTATGAATTGAGTTGGAGGGAGATAATACAGTCTAAATATAATGAAACCATGAAAAGAGTTCGCCATTTCTTCGTGAGAGATCTGACCGAAATCGGTACATTAATTAATTAGTAAAAACAGGAGCTTCGTTTTCTTAAGAGAAAAACGATTTCGCCTCTCAACGTCTGAATGAAAAAGTGCATATATATTGATACCCACATATACAATCATTTTCTTGATTTTGGTCTTTCAGTAATATTTTAAGTTTTAATTATTATACAATGTTATACAGAAAAGAGATTTGTTAACGTGTTTTAGGTTTTTGTTTTACTATTAAACGCAGTAACTATACGAGTGTATCTAATGGGTATTTGGTGATAAGGCGACGAAAAGTTCCATATTTCTTCATCTTACAATAACGTACTGGCCCCCACTGTTTAGCAGGTATCTTTATCTGAAGTCAGAAGTCATATCTTCGATAGTTGGGAATAAAATATCTTGTCAGCTATACCTTTAGAAATAAATTGTCTCAAATTTATTTTTCAACAAAAAAACCTCAAATCATGCGCACTCACCTTTAAAAGATTTATTTTGCATTTTTAATTGCTTACATCATTTGCAAAGTGGAAAGTTAAATTTTATGCTTTTCCGGTTGTCACAATTAGTAATTAAAATCTAAGCGTTCCTCAAGCGCCTAACCGGCAAACTGGCCCATTTAAATTCAAAAATATTTTACTTGGTAATCTTTCTTTGTTCATTAAACAAGATAAAATTGGGGACACTCAACCCCCTTCCTTTTCATCTTCCAGGCCAAACCTTAATTGTGTTTCCCATCGTTTTATATCTATCTTAAGTTATTCTGACATAAACTTCGTTATCCGATCAAGAACAAAGTTATTTCTGGATTTAGTAAATATTTTATCTCTACTCATGTTTAGACAGGAATTGCTTTTAATATATTTAATCTGCACAAAAAAATATAAACGCAGACCTAATTATTATTTTTTATACAAATATCTTCATCAGAAAATCACAATTTGCTTGCACAGCATTATTTATTGTGATATAAGAGCTCATTCGTTATTATATACCAATTCGCTCACAAGATATATACAATTCACATTAGTTCTCTGGCGGTTTTAGAGGACGAGAAAGATTCTAACGATGAGTGTTAATGGATAATGCCATGTTCCCACGGGGCGTGAATCACGAAAGTGACTATTATTGATAAAATTATTACGGATTAAGAATATTAATTTAATTAATTTTGCCTTTATAATTCCTGGGAAATTTCAAATCGTGTGAACGGTTCAGTTTTAATGTAATTTATTTCCTTAATCCTTATTAAGTGTATCAATAATACTTTCGTGATTAATCCCCGTGGGAACCCGGCACAAGAAGTTTAGCAGAAGATTTTGGATGAACGGTTAAGTTTTAAGTAAGTAAGTAAAATGTGGTAGATAAGTTGGCACAGAGAGGTCACTATGAAGGCACGAGTTCGTGATGTAGAAGGGAGCGCAGGCTTTAGTTCTTAGGACTTTGGATTGGAATGTTTCGATTCGTCTCATGTTCGAAGTTTGGCTGCCTCCCATAGTTTTAGGCTGTAAATCCGAATTGTTTTTAGTAGCTGTTTATATGTGAAGTTTTTTTGTAGAGTGAAGTTATAGTTGTGGCTAAGCAGTCTGAATAAGTATAAGCTTGTCTCTCAAGTCTTGTATTGGGGTTCCACGTCAGATGAAAGCCTAGGAATCGAGAAGTATTAAAAGCGGTGATCATTATAATAGATTTTATTTTAGGAGTTATATCAATAATAGGAAGAAAATAATTCTTTGTATACAGGACGTAAACAATTAATTTTGATATTTTAATAATGATTCTTTTTTAATTTGCTTAAATTAAGCGCTTCATTTCTTATGGCATAGTCAGAAAATAAAGTAGATAACGCTTTGACGTGTGAAAAATGTTGTAAACAAAATGCGTTGTAAGGGAATAAATTATGCGTCCCATGTGACCTAAGCTTGCTCATGTCTCTTTGATAGGAAACAAAATATTTTCTGGAATTTTCAATTTAATATTTACCACATGCTTTTCAAAATAAGAAAATTTGATGTTTTGAAATACTTGTGACTGTACATAGTAATAGCTATTTTTTTTATATATTTATATTTTGCTCAGCTGAAAAGCTATTTTCTAAACGGCTGAACAAATTTTGTCTATTGACTTTAATGCCATTCGTTTTAAACTATATAGCTAAATAACAAAACAAAAACGTAATATAAACTAAAAAAAAAAGCGAAACGACAGACACATGACCGGGATTCAAACCTGGGAACATCCGATCACCGTTCAGAGGTCCAAACTGATAAGGTATGTTTATGGAATACCATGTATTATTATCATGCAATATAAACACTAATGCTTTTAAATGAAACCAGTCTATCGAACTGTCTGTTAGGTCTGGGACTTTGTGATTTCCCTGTTTAAGCTAGAGACGGGAAAGTTTAAGCTAGAGACGGGGAAATTTGAATGGGATACCATTGGTTATTCTTAAGATAGGAAAACTATAACCTATGCCATACAATATAGTTACGAGTCATTAACGAATTAGTTGTTTACAAAATAATATTTCGCTATAATTTTGAGTAGAGTATGAAATTAAACACTTCGACGCCCTGTTTGACAATAGGCAATATGCACTTTTTTTAACTTAATGTATATTCACAACAAATCTTGTGTATTTACAAATATTCTTGTAACTGTCATTAACATCGTGGTTCGGTTGCAACTGAATCCGTTGTTTGTACTTTTTAAAGCATGATATTACGTGTGGCAATATCATTTGATGCCCCGATGAACCTAAAAATAAAACCAGCCCTACGAAAAATGATGAAGTGCCATAAATTAATTATTAAAAAAAACATGTTTATTCATTATTGAATAAGTCAATGAAGCTCTAGATTTTCTAATTAATAATATGTATTTTTTTTGGGCTTAAGTGGGCAATAATAACCAAACTTTCATCAGAAGTGAATTACAAATTTTTCGTGACCATTTCGTATATGTTGCACGAAGTTTTACTTTATGCCATAAAAATGACAAAATAAAAGGTTCATTAGTAATCAATTGTTTATATATTACTTAAAAAAAATAAATATTTTTCTATCATTATAATTAGGGTATCAAACTAAAGATTTTAACGTTTTGAATAGTGTACATACTACTTGACTACTACTTGAGACTAGTTGATTGTTATTTTTTTAAACCTCAATTGTGTGATGTAGCACTGTTGACTTGATACATACAGCTTGACATTCGGGCACAATCGGAAACAGTCGGGTTAAACTGATTACTCGTACTTTTGGCCAATAGATTTCACACTAATGGTGAAGTGTGGGTTAGTCCAACGGTGCCAACTATATTTTCGGCGAGGCGCTGACTCCTCGGAAAGAGGCCCGGCCTGCTGTCCCCGGGGTAAAGTATTGCCGCTGAAGAGGGTGCCACGAGGAGCAAGAAGACGAGGGTAGGTGTGCTTTAAAATTATTAAGGGGTGGTTAGGAAGTGAATATGGAAATGCGGGCGGTAAGGCGGTTGTGCTGAGCCAGGGGGTGCAGGCTGGCCCGCGGCCCAATGGCTCTCCCTCGCCCATTATCTGCTCCTAGTCAGCTTAGTCGCCCCTTATCGGTGGGTCACTACTTCTTGATAGCCTTGTCTAGGGGCAGGATAGGGTTCGCGACCATCAAAAAAAAAATCCAAGTCAAGAGTGAACCATCACACAATCAAGGGTTTCGTTACCGTCCAGAAACCGATTTTATTGACAGTTTTAATGACTTAGGTTAATAGAGAAGGTGAGCCCTGTCACCTAGTCCCATTTCACTTTATATAATTTTATATAATAAAGATATGTTTGTTCTTAAGACAATAAATGCTTAAAATGTACACAATGCAGTACAAGAAGAAATCTACATTGTAAATTTAAAATCAATTTAAATATTTACTTTTTAAAAATAATTACCCAAGGGGTTAAGAAAAAAAATAGGTTAATAGAGGTTGAGCCTCGTTAGCTTTGAATTCCAAAAAAGTCTTGTATTACATAGTACGTTAGATATGGTTAAAAAATAATATCCTGTGAAGCTATATAAGCTACAGTAAATATAAGAATCACTAAGTGAAGTATTAGTTCTTATAAATTTATAGTAAATCGAAACATATATCTAAATAAACAGGTTTTGAGGGGGGATATTAACGATAGTCTACTATAGACAATTGCATATTACATGTTATTAAGTATGCCTTAAAATGCCTCTATATATGAATCTATATATGTGAAAAATTGCGATGTGATAATGCTTAAAACAATTTATTATACATCACCCAACCTGAAAAACGAAATGTCTGAAAATACCTATACGATCAAATAAATTTGCCTATTACAATATATCTTGCTGGCGATTTCTATTATTCCGTTTGGTTTATTTTTGGAATATTTTAAAATTAATTTTTACGTTGATACGTTGGACCTTGTTTCCTCTACCTCTATGTAAAACAAAATCATTTATAACACAAGTGCTTTATCTGAAATGTTTGCCGTAGACTCTGAAATATCCTGGATTAATCTAGTTAGGTGTTAAAATTCCACTTGGAAGTACTTAAAATCTTCTATATCAGAACCCCACTGCTTATATATAAAGTTTTGAGGTCAAATTTGACCATAGATATCGTGAAAAATTGGAAGGCCTCTGCCCCATGGATCCACTGTTATAATGGTTATATAATAGTATGTTTTCGAGGCCACAAGACTTCTCGGTGCCGTGCGTGAAGTTGGAGATCGCGTGAATGCTTAGCCATCTTCGAGACTTCTCAATGGCTCACGGACATTCCCGACAGTTATGCCACCAGGGATTCATATTTAAATTCCAAAGCATAACTGTTTAATTTGAGGCTTTTATTGTTTATCCATTCACGCGTTGGCACGCTGACATATTTTACATGCTTATTGAGGGGATCTTTTATTTAGTAAGGAAAAAAGCTGTTACATTATAGTAACGTCGGCATAGTCAGTATATCGATTTCAATTATGTAAGGAGTAAGTCTTATATAGTATTTTTATACATTTATTTAATTAAACGGATATATAAATATGTACTTTTTTTTATTTCATTACTTTTTTGGAAGTGGGCGAAGTGAAAGTTAACGTTTAGTGTTGAGGCTGTTTAATGACACATACAGATAGTGTGATGTTAAACTGTTGTAAAAAGCTAGAAAAAAACCCCCCTGCCTAAATGTAAAACTTAATCATTTATTTAGCAATAGATCGCAAAATCGCACTATGCATATAACACAAGTTATCATATTTAATAAAATTTCTGCATTTTTCATAAGAAATAAAGTTCGTTTCCGATGTAACGTATTTTTCTATGTTTTCCCCTTTCATTGTTAAAGGAGAACATCAAATTTCCACTGCACAGAATATTTCAAATAAAATGTAAACTTTTGAAATGGGAAGCCGACAACTCACTAGCAGAAGAAAATTGTAATTTATATTGCAATATTTAAATTCCAGAAAAATGTAAATTTGGCTATGATTGAAATTCTGACTGCTCTCCCTTCTCAAAATTTCCATTTAGAATTTTTTTTACTTAATGATTAGCTCGGGAAACACTCTACATATTGAGAGTTTATAAGTTGGTAAATTTAATTTAAATTGGTTTAAAGCTAGGAAGCTCAAATGATAGCTTTAAATTCAAATGATTTTAGTAAGAATTGCCCAGACGTGTTTAACTAAAACAATGTGTTATAAATATATTTCTTTTATTAAAACATAATATAATTCAATCCATTATTAAATATTCCACTTAACGTTTCATCTTTTTTACTTATCCTTGTCCGTCTGACGTCTTATTCCGTGGGCATCAATGAACCTCGTGTTTGGCATGTTCTAAAACAAAACCGTTTTAGTCGTTATATTGTTTTCTAGTGTAAACCAAATACGTTTACAGTGTACTGTTACGTATCTAATATTGCCATCTGGATAATTTAGTATACATACAATAATATTACACAATTCACAGTTACATATAAAACAACAGCATAAAAGTGAATAATGGAATCCATTCCTTCAATCAAAATTAACAGTATTACTATATTTTTTAAATCATTTTGGAATTAATTATGATATAAGATGATTGGTCTTTCGTATTTCAAAGTTAGCCACCGTAAAAATAAATGGAGTTTTTTAAATGGACATTTCGTAATACCTTAAGATATTCTCATTATTTTTTGTTTACAATACAACAACGGGAAGTTTAAAATTAATGTGAGAAATGTTATGCTAACTTTTACGGTTTCTCAGATCCTAGCTGAGAAGCTATTTAAGATTTAAATTTCTGATTTTTCACTGTAGTATGTACAGTAGAACACAATTTAAAGTGCTGTTAAGATGCTTTGAAAGCTAACAACCGAAATCTAGTATCTAATATGAACCAAGCCGGTTTTAATAGTTGAGCTAATTTTTGTTGTATTTCGTTATGTTGAAAGGGTGATTCTTGTTGTTGAATAAAATGGGGTGTTTTCGGTCAAAATTATTCAGTATGTTTTTCACATGCTTTTTATGTTTTTAGTTTTTAAGACCACTGCCGAGTCTCATAAGTATTTCTAGAGATGGATATTTCAATTTGTACTCCCTCTTATATATATTTAAATATAGTATTTAGTTCATAATTTATGTAAGAAAGTTATATCCTGTAAAAACTAAAAATATTATAAATGAATGAAACGTACGTGCACGGCTGAATGGGTAGGCTAAGCCAGAATGATATAAAAGTCATGCGTAATGGTATATCCAGGCACGCCTTCCATCACTTGCATTTTTGTCCTACCTTCCAACTGAAAGAAAAAAAACATAATTTTATACAAAAAAAAAAACTTTTAAATGTAAATTTTAATGTGATTTACGAACTATGTCCAACATTATAGATCTTATGGTCAAACACATTATGCCAAGTTCGTGAGATAAAAATAAAATACGATATCTAACAATGCCTTGCTATTATTTTCTTTACATGAAAGATTAATACTGATTTATCCTATCAATCAGTTGCTATTTTATCTGTAATGATTTCAATTTTTTTTTCTCCCTCTAAATATTTTTTCAAAAAATCTAAGAAGGGAAAAAACTATATGGAGAGGTAGTCTGGGTGTGAGCCGCACGAGTTTCTTTCTCCAATACATGTGAAAAGATAGAATTTTTTATTGTGAGCACTTCATTTTATTAGTCGAACCGTATTGGCTTGACAAATTTTTTTTTTTGTATATTTTAATTTAATGGCTATTATTAATATCCACGGGAAACCTAGCTTGGTAATAATATTGTTAATGGCCGAAAAATTGTAATATAATTTTCAAACTAAATATTATTTTTATAAAACAGTTTTATTGTCTTTCCACAACTGATAAACTGTTATTTATTGTAGTAGCGCTTTTGACAGCTCTAAGCATCTGAGTTATTTTTTTTTTTTTAAATAGTATTTTTTAAGAAATATAAATAAACCTACATCACTAAAAGTCCTTATGTTTAAGAAAGAAACCTATTGCCTTTTACCCTGCGTGGCGATTTAAATTATTACCACTTAAAAATTTATATGTTGTGATAAATTCTAACTACCGAAAAAATCAAAACTTCCATCACTTGTATTCTTGTCCTACCTTCCAACTGAAAGAAAAAAACAACATAATTTTACTAAAAAAAAAATACTCTAATTAACTGTAAGTAAATTTGAATGTGAATTAATACCTACGTCTAACATTATAGATCTTTTGCTCAATCGTATTATGCCAAGTTCGAGAGATTTTAGGCAACTGCATTTAGTTACCTAGTCCTTTAGATGTCTTTGAGCTTGAGAGAGACAGCAATCATTTTTTCGGGCCTAATGTATTTTCATGCTTCCTGTTATCACTTTCTCAGTATTCAGACCAGCATGAAATCGGTGTAAATACTTTCAAAAGTTCAAATAATGGATAATTTTTACAACTGTGTCGTCCCACATCAAACATGCAAGACAATTTCTCCGTATCAGCTTCAAACTATAACTCCCCTCCTTGGGCCAATAAAATATAAGTTTCACTCTATCCGCTAGACGAGTATAAATGGAAAGCCTTATCGACCTTAATGCAAATTTGAGTTCGGTCATTTCACGATAAGCGGATTCGTAAAATCCACAAAAGCAGATTATGAATTGCGTTATCGACTCTTATCAGTTAAATAACGATTGTAAAAATAAAATGCATTAATGGAGAGGTATCTCCTCAATTTCCTCACTTATTCCTCTCGGGTGGGCCCTAATCTTCCACAATTGCCCCTTCCTTTTAAAACCCATTTCGCCACCACAAAATATCCTTGAAGAACTGTTTCAATCAGTCTTTTATTAACGCTTTATATTATGACCACTCTTGTGTTTTTTTTATTTCTATAAATAATATATATATAGTATACACACCATAATCTTACACAATTCACAGTTACATATAAAACAACAACATAAAAGTGAATATTGGAATACATTCCTTAAATCAAATTTAACAATATTACAATATTTTTTAAATCATTTTAGAATTTGTTATGACATAAGGCGATTGGTCTTTCGTATTTCAAAGTTAGCCGCTGTAAAAATAAATCTACCTAAAATTTTAAATGGAAATTTCGTAATACCTCAAGATATTTTGATTATTTCTTATTTACAATGGAAAGTTTTAAATTAATGTTTAGTAATTAAATTAATAACTCTTACGGTTTATCAGATCCTAACTAAGAAGCTATTTAAGATTTAAATTTCTGATTTTTCGCTATAGTATGTACAGTAGAACACAATTTAAAGTGCTTTTAAGATGTTTTGAAAGCTAACGACCGAAATCTAGTGTCTAATATGATAATATTATAAATTGCAAGTTATGGATTTCATTAGACCATAATTACACATTATAAGAAAAATCACGCAACACTAGATATGTCGAACTTAGTTTTATGATAGATATCAGTGCCAAATCGTTCGAAAGTTTGAACTGGAAAGATGCCATGTCCCCTATTTAGAAACAAATTGGCAATTTCAAAAATCTGCAATCAATGTTTCATATTTCATTAGTTGAACAAATTTTATTTTTTATAGTCCGCGGCTTGCACAGTTTGACATATTGACAGCATCGACGTAAAAAAAAAAAAAAAGGAAACGGATTTAAGGCCCTACAAAATAGGTCAATGCAATGAACCATATAAACAAATAATATTTACATGCAGATAAAATAATTCTGAAATGTTCAGGAGATATGCCGTGGAACATTTTTATATTCCATGTAGTTACTTTGAAGGAGTGATTGGACTATAAATAGCTAACATATCAATTATATTTTAGACATGATAGGCAAATATCACACGCTAAACGAGGGGTTAGCGTTAATATTTCACATGCTGACAAGGCCATTCGGGCAGAACGTGTTCAATGCAGATATTCACCCACTGAAATATTTCTATGTTAAACAATTTTTTTTAAACATGTCTGAAATTCTTGTTTTGAACATTAGCAGGAATAAAAATAATGATTTGAAAGGAGTTATTAAATATTTAGAATTTTCGCTAGGTTTAAGACGGTTTCGTAAAACGACTTTCAAAGGTTTTCTGCAAAAATAAAGATTTGATCGGGAGCAATATGTTTAGTTAGCTCCATTCGTCCGTCAGATAATTTTTTTTTTCGTGCAATTTAATTCACAGAGCGTTTCAAAAAAATCATAAATATTATAAATATTTACAATGTATTTCAAACAATAAAATTAAATGAAGTATTTTGCGAAAATTATACACAAATAACTATATCAATTATCCATATAGTAAATTATTGCCCTGAACAATCGTTAAGACTTGCTAAGCTTTTATACGCAGTCTTACCTTCCTTAAAAGTTTTCCTATGGTATGACATAGCATTAAACCTGTACGTCAAAAAGAAAAGTCAAAACATTTCATAAGTTAATTTAAATATGGAATCTTCTTTATCAAAAAAGGGTTTATATTTTATTTAAACGGGAAATTAAAAAAACGAAGATTTATTTAAAAGGCAACTTGGGTGACACTATGGGGTTGGTTTCATTAAAATGAAAAGACATCTCTAGATGACGATGCAAATGATGCCGGTATGGCACAGGCCATCTGTGGCGGAGCCCTGTTCGACAGAATGCAATATATGGCACATATATTTCATGAATAAATTTGTGCGAGTCAGTCCGTATGTCGTCCTATCCTTGCGCCCTGTGCAAGTTCACCTAAGTACTATTCAGTGTCGGTTCCTTTGAATGTATTAAGCCACGACAGTGACAGGACAGATGGACTTATCCATATATCGGACATACGGTTGTCGAACCAGGAGAAGTTGTCAATACAGGTTTACAGCTGGTACTGAATCCGTCTGTTAAATCTTCATCCGTTCTACATAATCGATATATGCGAGATATATGTACATGGATATGCATTTGCCAAAAAATTAAATTTAAACAATTATAATATACAGATAACTATATCAATTATTCACACTGTAACAAATGTTATTTATTTTTCAAGGCAATCATTAACTGTGCTATAATCATGGACAATTGCTATAGTTATTTGTATATTGTACTTGTTTAAACTTCTAGTTTTTGCCCATTATATATATGTGTATGTGTATCGACAGATGTGAACAACAACAAATGACGAATCCCTCTACAATATATATATTTTTTCTTCATTCTGAAATCTCCTCATTGCTTACATCAATTATTAATCATAACTATTTAATATAAATAAAGGGTATAGACGGTGTGAGGTTCTTAAATACTTATTGAATACCTGTGAAGTCGAATTGAAACGAAGAGTGATGCATCACAGAGTCAAAGGTTTCGTAATGGCTACGAAAACGATTTGGTTAGTGGTCCATTAATGTCCCAAAACGTGTGATGTATATTAATCATTAGGACTACATAACTTAAATAAAATTCATAATTTAAATAAAATAAAATTAATTCCCCTACTCAGTAATATAGAAATATGCTAATTATTTAATTATTTATCATCAATTTACATATAGCTGATTTTATTTTTAGCATCATCATGCCATCTAATAAAACTACCCTAAAAAATATTATCCCTCTAAAAAATTCCTTTTGGAGGGGGTCATTATTAAGAAAGTACAACATTTTACATTACTAACCGTTGGAAGATATTTTTTTGTACAGTTAGCAAAAGCATAGGAGGGCATGCGGTGAAGCAGATCATATGGCGGCATATGTTTCTACCAGCTGGCTCGTTACCCTTTTTTATCTTTTTACGCCCCCCTTAATTATTTGATATAATTATTAGTGAGGGTGCTATCAGGACACGGTTGTTCAACTCGCTGTACAGACATGACAGACATTGTTAGACTTAATGACGCACTTCCAGCAGGAAAACTCCTAAATTCCGCAATATAATACGAGGACTCATAACATCTCTCAACTCGTGGTGAATTCTTCTTGCCAAGCCCGAAAGCAGAGGCTATACTTTCATACCGGTACATGGCTACCGTACTTAGTCTTACGCTCTGCTTAGTCTGTCAGTGTGCCGATGAGAAATTACAAAATTTATTTTATAACACTCCTGATTACACTTTACGTGTTTTAGTTCAAAAGAAAAATATGTTAACAAAGTTATTGTCGTTTTTCCTTCTCAAAATTGTGTGAGGTACAGCTCAGAACCTATTTTAGATTTAATGTTCTTATTTGCCCCCCAATGGTTGAAGTCATATTAAATATGGTATTATTTTCTTTTAGTTATTTAAGATGTTTATCATAAATGGATTACATTTTATCAAAATTACAAATTAGTACCAAGGTAATCCGGGTACCTAGTGCACCTGCACTTTCTATGAGTTCATTGTTGATGGAACAAAGATCTAAGTGGTAAATAGATTTTTTTTATACCTAAAAATTAAACAATTCTTACATGCTTATAAGGAAAACACTCCATTATGATGATATTAGCGATTTTATTGGGGAATAAAAAACGGTGCTCATTGCCATTTTGTTGTTGTCATTATGATTTATTTAAATAATATAAATGGTTCGATGTTCTTCCAGGACACTGCATAGCGAAGACAGAATTGAGGATAACGAAGATGAAGAATGAAGAATAAAAACCTGTTTCAAGTTAATTTTAAAATTATTTCAATAGCTATAGTAATTTTTTCATGTCTTTTCATATTTTTTGTTATTATAATTGTTATTTAATACATGGCTCTCTTCAAGAAATACAATAAAAAATAAAATATAAAATTATACTATAAAATATTAATCAGTAACTTTTCTACATTAGCAACGATTTATTATATATTTTCTTTTTTTTTCACTATAACAGTTTTATTCTTCATTTAAAATAAATTCTACAAATATATATAAGAATTCTTCTACACGGTTCCAGCAATTTAGGAACTCACCAATGATGAATGACTCCGCTCGACGTTCATCTCCACCCAAATTTAACAAAGCAATTGGTCAGACTTTAATCCATCACTTTTTTTTCTGGTTTCAGGTAATTGGTTGGCTGTTTCCTCTCCTTTGGAAAGTGGTAATGTACAAAATTCAATAATTTCAATAATAAACTAATTATAATTTTCTCTCTTGTCACATTTTTTTTCTTTATTATGCAAATAAATTAATAAATACCAACAAAACATCTAGAAAATACCTACAAACTCATCTATCCTGAAACACATCGGTAATGTGTTTTAGTGCAAATAGTTGTACTCACTGATGACAGTTTAGTGTGCATGACACATTGCGTGTGCACTGTCTTAATACGTATATTTTATAATATGCACAAATGCACTATATGCGCACTAGAAGTGGTCTCCTCCCATGCACAGTAGAATTTGGCCTTTCCTTAATTGCGAAAAAAAAATGTGCTACTTAAAACTAAACTATTCAATCGCTATGGCTGAAATATATTTGCGAAAACAAAAATAGTTGGTGGTAACGCTGGTACATGAGTTGACATATATGACGTCAACACAATGCGTTAGAATATATAGTGGTGTAATTTTTAATCAATAAATTATTTAATGTTGAATATTTGTAAGAAAATGATCTATATCAGTTTAAAATTTTAAGCAACAAATCGTTAGGTAAAATATAATTTTAACCATTGAAATACACTGAATACCCATGTCATGGAGTGTTTTTGGTTCTTTTGGAAAATTAATACAATATTTCATGATTCACAGTGAAATGAATCAATATTTTAATATATATTCAATGGTTAACTTTAGTAACGAATGAGAAAAAATAAATTTCAACATAAAAACAAATTTAAAATATTTTTTCTAAATATTTGTTGTTTCTGTTTTAAATGGCATTTCATAGCGATACTCTCTTATTTTGGGTTGCCATTGTTTTTTTTCAACTCAAAAGTAAAAAAATTGTCAATCCTGAATCGGGAATGTACTGTACAGAGTTAAGCAAAAAGCACTTGACCTGGTTTGGGATAGTGCTTGGAATGTCCCACGCCATCAGTAGCATCGATAGCTAATACTGAAACCCCTCCCCAAAGATATTAAAATACAATTTAGTTTTTTCAGCTCACATATGCTCACTAAAAATAATTGAGGTCTAATAAAATAATGATATTAATATATACATTAATGATATTAAAATCATAACTGCCAATCCCGAAGGAAAAGTATACTTCCAAACATGTACACAATGATATTTCGTATATCTGTTAAATTATTCTACAACAGTTATCGTAAAAACTATTAAATCAATCAAAAATTCTAAATTAATAATCTTCCACACCTCAAAATATGCTGATTTTTGTTCTTTAAAATACGATAATTGGAGAACAAAAAAAGAAAAAAGTCTGTCCCGTTTCGATAAAATTTAAAGTTATTTGAGTAAAGTTATAATTTGAAATTATAATTTTTTTCCTATTTGCATTTTTTTTTAATTTGTTTAGAAGGGAAGTTTGAGTGGCCGAGATGATCTTTAAAAAAAAGCTGATATAGGTCACAGGTTCGTACAGAATAAAATTTGATTACAAAAAATATAGACCCATTCAGTTGTCCAGAAAAAAACCTGTCAATATTTACTAAATATAGATAATTAAACACTGTAATTCTAAACTTAATTTAAAATTATCTACAGAGCTGACAATTAACATATGGCAAATTTAAACCTTGTTCCCAAAAACTTATCCGGGACACGAAATGCTGTAAATATCCTATTAATAAAAAGCTTAAGCAGAAGAGCTATTATGCCTCATCACAATTTTTAACAGCTCACTTAGACTAAACCACTTCCCATCAGATCGGGACATCTCTAATATAATCCCCAAATACACGTAGCAAAAAGGCCAATTAACCTACTTAAAATTTGCTCAAAAATAATATTAAAGCACATAATTGGTAAATACTGCAGATTTATAAGAATTGGCCATTATATTTTAGGTGAGTGGCAAGGGTTGTTTGACCAGTTCCAGCTACTTCTCTCTCACTTCTCTCTCTTTTTTTATTTCTTTTAAAGTGGGAAGAAATAGGGGACTAAAAGGCGAGCAGTGTCAAGTGAACCGGAACTAAACGGTAGAGTGGTGGGGGGAGTGAGTGGCCGGGGAAGAAATTTGATTCTTAAAACGGTGATTGGCTCTTAGTTAGCGGTACGCTATTTTTTGGCCGAACCGAAAGAATAAAAAAAAAAAGAAAAAAAGGAAATCGGCGTGGTGGGGACGGAGCTAAGTGGTGGGGCAGGTGGCCGAGTTCCCAGGGAGCTTTTAGCCGCCACCGGACAGCCCCTTCCTCGGCACGCTCCCCCCTCTCCCAACCAACCCCCTCCCGCCCTCAAAACACCCCCCTCCCAATCCTTCCGTCGGACTGAATTTCACTCAAATCCAATCCTCTCCCAACAGCTGTAATATACGCCATGACTACCCTGTGTTATATTCACATATCATTTTCTTTTTATACTTTTATGCTTTCTGTTTTTAGCTGGAAATTATTTATGTTGTTGTACCTCTCTTATGCATTTGTTTATAATATCTCAATGCAGATACAAATAATTGACTAGAAAATAAAAAGAAAAGGGAAGGACAATGCTAGAAAATGATTAAAACTAATGAAACCAATTTATTTATCTTAATGCTAATACGCTAAGTATTAAATATATAACTAAATATACGCGCAATAAAGTCTTCATTGAGGCACACACACATATTTAGGAAAAAATATAATGGAAAAAAAATAAATAAAAATCATATGCTAATAGAAAAACATTTTTTCGTAATATCACAACTTAAACATGTTTGTTTCCCTCTATATAATTTCAAGATGTCTTTCTTGGTTGGACACAGCTCCGCTTTCAAACAGGTACAGGACGTTAATCTTTTATCTTTCTGCCTCATTGATCTGACTTTTAAGCACTCTCAAGTCGCTGCCAAGAAGCTGTTTAAGACTTAATGTTGTCATTTATCCCCTACGTGGAGGACACTTTAAATACAGTAACGAAAAAATAAATTCAAAGGTATTCCAGAAAATAATGATATTACTTACTTCATTTTTTTCCAGTCAATTTAAATAGGTTTTATATTTTTTTAACAATTCACAATTTCGTATTCTTTTTTTTTTGAAAAGGGAATTTTCCGTGACCAATATGAGTAATAAATAACATGAAGGATTATTTTTTTCTCCGTGATTATTCGTATTTAAAACAGAAAAAATTAAATAACTTCTAACAAAGTAAAGGAAAAAAATTATTAACTTCTTAACAAAATAATTTAAGAAACTAGCTTTTATTTATTTTATTATCATCTTCCTGTTGAGGTCGGAAACTTTGCAGGCCACCTATGTATATGATTGAATTAATAAATAGGTTATAGAGGACTTACAGGGACGATGGGATAATAAGGACTGGTATCTAGTATTTCTGTCCTTCCAGAAGGGTTGATTGAAAAGATGAAATTTTGAATAAGGGGAAGTAATATATGGTTGATGGCTGATTAAAGGGGCTGAGTAGTAGGGGTGTTAAGATCTAATGTTTCACAGGGGATGTTGATCTAATACCACCGAGCTGTGCATCGGACTATACAGGTCAAAAGTCTGTGAACGTGTTTGGTGGTCAAGAACAGATTTAAATTAAAGAAGTTTAGAAAGGTAGCATTGTATGAGTGAATGAGGTATGATGGGAGATTCTGGTGACTCCCCTTCTCAGTGTAGAACCGAAAAATTGTATTATTTCCTCAGATGCATTAAAATATATAATAATATAAAATATAATAATACATAATATAAAACAGTTCATATTTCCTTGATTCATATTTTCCGAAGCTTAATGCGGGAGGTGAACACAAACTACCGACAAGTAAATAAGTACATATCAAATGTTTGTGCTAACTACACAGAATTTTAAATTCAAAATACTTCATCTCGTCCAAAAAATCGTTAAATTGTTCTCTTGTTTCTTTACAGCATATTTTTTGAAGTATATTTTGTAAAGATAGTGATCGAGTGGCGATGGCGCCTATTCAAGCTACTCCAAACACTAACTTCTTGGCTTAGAGAGCGAATCACTTAAATTTGGAGCATTTCATTCGGGCGATTGAATGTAGTAAATATATATTTTACGATCGAAAGTGAGACCTTAAATATATTTTAAACCCTCATTAAAAACTAATCATTCGTTGCTTGTGATACTTAACCATTAAAAAAAATATAACATTTCTAATACAATGTATTGGAATGTATGATATCGAGGTTTTGTTCAATATTGACTATATACATACAATATGTTCTCATTCAGCTCCTTTGTATCTCACGGTGTCAGGGCAACCTGAGTTCATTTAGTGGGCATTCTTTCTCAGGAGCCAGTCGAATTGAGAGTTTCTCCCACTCATTATTATATATTATTTGGACACCACGCAAAAGTTTTCTTAGCTTCCCAAATAATCTTTAAAAATCAATCGACTGATTCTGTGAACATGGCCAAGCCATCTTAACTCTCTCTAATGGGGATAGTGGTAATTATGGGCTATGTTCATATTATTTAGTACCGGAATCTGTGGAACCATGTACATCACATAGCTCCTTTGTATCTCACCGGAATCTGTGGAACCATGTACATCACATAGCTCCTTTCTAGAATCTCATTCCGGTTTAATAATTGTCCAATTTTCACCACAGCAAAAATAATGTACAAATGTTCATCCTTGCCTATGATAGAGTTTCAGATTGGATGAAACACACTGATTTTATTTATATTCGATATTTGATCTCGGGCTGTTATCTTCCACTGAGGCTGATCTTTGCTCCTATGAGAGTGAATAGTATAGGTGGCTAGTCTCGAAATATCCCATTACGTGTAAGCATTGGACCTATGCTGATCCATTATAACTATTCCTCTCGTTTCAATAATATTAACAAGTGAGATAATCATCAATTGCATATATTTCTTTAAAGAAAGGCATTAATTAGACGATTAATATATTGTTATTATTTGGAATATCATTAAAATTATTAATGGTTTAATTTTGTATAGCTTATGATCTGTGACTTAAAAATTTGGGACCGACTTTTTTCACGTTTTTTTTTTGTACTTACTGCTAATGTATTTTAACTAGCACCTAATTGGTATATTTTCGGAGTATATTCGGGGCGCACCTGTGATTGTTTTTGCTATTGCTATAAATATTGTATTGTACGTAGTGCAGAACATACGAAGAGACAAATAATATACGAAGAGCTTCTCCTTTTGGGCCTAGAAATAAAATTTACCGACTGATAATTAACGAAAAAACTGACCTTTTGTAATTTTTGTCAATCTTTAGCATTATTCATTTTAATGAAACTCCACAAGAAATAGTAAAGACTTAATAAGACTTTGTAATAATTCGTTGATTTCGCTCTAATCGAAGGTGTTGATTTCTTCTGTATTATCCCCCAATGCTGTTTATATTTAGTCATGATACCCATATTTATTCGTAAAGCATTAGGTTTTGAGTGTATAAAAGCTATGAGCTTGATAACCTCTTTGCGAGCACTATTGCTAATTATAAGATCGTGATTTGGGATGTTTCCAGAGAGTAAGTGAGACCCACTAACAGGACAGACACAGGATTGACAAATAATCGAGTGGCGTCGGTACGGTAATTAGTATATACCGGGTTCAACTCTCAACAATGTCATTATCAGTTACAATAACTGTTAATCATAATTTAAAACTGGATGGAAATAAATCGCGTCAAAATAAATTTGAGGATTTTAGTTTACATTTAATTCAACGCTATAAATTGGTTTAAATTCGTTTCAGACCGAAGATGCGGACATTTTCTTTTATTACACTGAAGTGGAGTGGGGTGGGAGTATCGGGAGGGGTGGGGGAATAGGAATGGAGAGAGGCGATCCCTCTTAAGAACTCAGGGTCACTCAGACGACCACTCTGAAAGAAAAGTTCTGCTTTCGAGACAACAAACTTACTAAAGCATTACTTGAAGAAATAAAAAGATTATGCTGCTGAGAATCGGAACATCCCCTTCAAACCTACAGTATTATGGCATAATACCAAGAAAGAAAATTATAAATTTCAAAGTTTAAATTTTCAAATAATGACTAACCGATTGATAATTTACACAACAAAGTAAACACATGATTAAGCTACGAACTCCAATACATGCCTGAACCAGTTTTTCTTACAATACAAGCAATGCAATACGTATATATAGTATTTTCATAGACATAAAAACATGCATAAACATATGTTCTTTGTCTTCATGCTCAGATATAACTAGAATTTAACATGGAATTCTATCCACAGAAATAAAAATATAGATACTAAGAAAACATATCTAAGCTAGTAAATCTCTAGAAATCAAATATTTTTGCACCATCTATGAACTAGATGTTAGCTTTTCAAAGAAATATAAAATTAACAAAACACTTACAAACTGAAAAAACAACTTTGGGAGGTACTCGTGGAATTCAGTCTCTTATTGCTTACTTAAATAATTGGGACAAAAAAAAACTTGTTTCTATTTTTGATAGAAAAATAATACATTTTATTTTATAAATAATCTCAGTCACTAAAAATCTCCCTTTTCAACAAATTTAAATAGCTAAAACATCTATTAAAAAAACTATCGATACCTCTCCCTTCAGGCTTGGTTATAAAACGATACTATTTATTTTATGAAACAATTCACAGAAGAAAATAAACTAAATTCTAGAGTTCTTTATTCAAAGCCAATCCAAGGATTATTCCAATTAGTACGGTAAAGCCATGTGTTCGAAACATTCTTGATATTCTGGCAGTAAGCAGCTTGAAGTTAATAATGTATTCATATTGTGCCACTAGTTATTATATAGCACATGGACAGTTGAGCTGCTCCAGGATATGGTATTTGTAAAAGTACTATGATCATTTAGGCTTACTCTTAGAGCTTAGTAATAGTAGATTATATTATGTATTCATGAAAAGGAATACCCAGTCCAATGACGCTGTCAAATGCATATATAATCGAGCTGGAAGTTCATAATGGATTCGTGGGATATTTGCTAACACTCTTTCTCACTAAGAAAGTCCTAATCCCCACATCAATGTGTTTACCTTCACCCTTGCTAAAATATGTCATTCAGGTAAAACCTGGAAGTAGACAATATTGTATATCCTTTTCCGCAGGTCCTATTTCCGTTCTGCGGAGAAGAGATCGCGAGCTAAAACGTTTAGTTAGTTTAGTCACTGTTAGTTACGATTTGAAGTTCTGACTTTCACCACGGTTAAGTGATTCACTGAAAGCAACTCGAAAGATATTACAAAAAAATTGTTGGTACCAACCTTGAAAATTTTGTTCTTGCTGATTTCCACATTTTTTTTTTATTAATGATTTAGTTACTTAATGTTTATTTTACTGAAAAAGGCAGTTTTCAGTTGTGCGCAAGCTAGCTCCCATTCAAGGGCCTTATTAATAAACATCAAAACTCTAGTAGAGTTTGTTAACGCAACTCTGTTTGTTCTGAATTCAATAGGTGTGAAACTAATTCTAAGAATTATTAAGCTGATATAGCTGGTGGGGATGTCATCTTTTTTAGAGTTTCATTGTAGTTGTTTTTAAAACACATTATTGTATCAACTGTCTGTTCAGGTTTTTGTTAGTTCCCGGTTCAAGCTAGATACATGCAATTTAAATGGCGTCCTATATAATATTGGTCATAAGAAATACAGCCAAATACATCTCCACAAGACATTATTAAGTGTCAATCATTAATTAAACGATGGTTAAATAAATATTTCTTTTATAATTTTAAGAAGGGTATCAAAGTAAAACACTATTCCACGCCTTGTTTAGTGTGAACTGGCCACCGAGATCGTGCGATTTGACCCCATTAGACTTTTTCTTGAGGGGTTTCCTTAAGTCGCAAGTCTATGCGAATAAGCCACAAATCACAGCGGTCCTCAAAGCCAACATAACACATGCCATCGGTCAAATTCAGCCTGATTTATGCGCCAGAGTCATGGAAAATTGGACATTTCGGATGCGCGCTACCCAGAGAAGCCGCGGCGGACATTTGCACGATGATATATTCCATACATAATGGCATCGATAGGCCTTTGAAACGAATAAAAAATTTCGATGATATATCACACACACTTTGTTTTATTTAAATTTAAAGATAGAAAGCGCTTAATGAAAGACCCTCTATATATCTCGCGTAAGGACTACAAAAAGCTCTTGAATTCTTTTTCACAGCCATAGTGCGACGCTTAGTTGTGTGATGCACTTGACTAATTTTGTATTTGGGAAGTAGGTGCTGCACCCTGCAATAGGCCTAAGACAAAAGGGTCGTTATTGAAGGGATGCATAAAGTATATCTGCAAGTTGAAGGGCGCCATTAAATCGACAGTGGTTGCCCCCTTATCGGCGCGGCGCGGGCCAACCCTTGTTAGGATGTTGCCAGGTAATTGGTGTTAGGAGGCGCCATTGTCACCGGTGCCTTGTTAAGGCTCCCACCACTCACTTGAGACCCGGGGAACCCAATTTTTACCTAATCTAAGGCTGCCTACTCCTCGGCCAAGGCGGATTTGGAGTGATTGATTCATGTTTGAGTCTATAAATCTAGGGAACACGGGCCGCAAAACACGATCAATCCTCCCACAGACAAGGACCTGATTGAATTCAGCAGTCGACCGAGCCTCTCGTATTATCCCACCTTTTAAATAGCCTGAGCCAAGACCCTACATCCTCCCAATGTCTTTTATTTTCACCTTATTTATTCCTACCCAGTTATATTAGCCGAGGGGGAACTTGAGTCGAGGGTTTTCCCCTTGAGTCTCTCCCTCGACGAAGCCCTGTGAGCCGGCATAGTCTGTACATATGATACCAACAAATAAAAATTCACCTGATTAACTAACCATCTTTTTTTGTCATTGCACGTGTTATTTATTCATTATTTACAAGGGTTCTTTAAGCAGCCTATACTGCCATACCAAGTACTCAGAATGTTGTTAATGTGTACAGTATAGGCTGTTTAAAGCGCTTGTAAATACGGAATAAATAACTTGTGGGAAGACACAAATAAGAAATAATTTATCTAAACCCACAAACAGCAATCATACCATAATATTCAATTGATATATCATTTGATTTTCACTGTTTGAATGGTAATCGACGTATTTAAGATTATTTTTAGTTATTACCTGCTTATATTAAGACTGCATTGTGACGAGGAAGATAATAGTAATTAATGAAGGAAGCTACCGGACAAATTTAACGCGAGCTCATTTGTAAGGAGAAAAATCACGAGGAAATCCCTTGATTTTTTTTTTTATAATGATCCATGCTACAATGCATGGCACTAGAAACCATTCAGAATTTTAAACTTCCATGGATCACGTCATCGGATATTTAAAAAAAATTACAAATCGCATAAAAATATATTCAAATTGAATGACGTAAACTAAAACAATCTTGCGTCACTGACTTGATCACTGAAAATCACTCAGCAGAAAATCGAAACCTGTTAAAACACCGGATAATTATATACACGCGATTCCTACAGTAGGCTTTCAAAGCGTTTAGCGTTACCTTCATTTTTATATCATTAATCATGGAGAAAAACACAACTTAATATGTGAAATAGTTTACGAGCTTTTTCTTGAGAAATTTTAATAGATATTTGAACGGCCACCACTTTTTCTCTGTTTATTTTTTTGCATACTGCCCACTATTTTTGATAACCAAAACACATACAGCACCAATCGTGGTGTTGTAGCCATCGTTGTAAACCGCAAAGAAAGACAGGTGAAATCAGTCTGTACCAGTGTCAAAATTGAGCCTTTCCTTTCAACTATGTTATCATAATAAAAGATGTTGGTGAGTGGTAAGGGTGGAGGAAATGAAATACCCATGAGGGAATATTTAAATTGTCGATGTTCTCTGAAAATGTTCTGGGTTCTATTAATGAAATAAACATCTTTTTAAGTTCAACTCCCCGAAAAACACAATTGCCCTTTATGAATACTCTTCTTCAACCTTTCTAAACCCTTCCAAAGACTGGTCTAATGGACTTTCCAACCAATCTGCCCATAGCCAAATTACGCAAGACATCTAGGATTGATCTACAGCTAGTAACTACTCCATCCTTCCTCCATCTTTATAAATTTGTTTCTCAACTGTTTCGTCGATTGGTTCAAATCATCTATCTCTGTCCAATCCGAAGTGTATTCTGTCCCAATCCGTTTTATTATTGTCTTGGCGAAGTAGAAGGTTAATTTATTTTCTGTCTCTATTTAAGCACCTCCAATATCCAACACTGATGCCACCAATATGCCAACGATACCCAAATTTCAATATCATTTCCTTGGAGTGAGCTCCGATCTTGCCCGGCTCCACAAACTTCAATTGGATGTGGAAAAATTCAAGGCAGTTAACACCCCCTCAAAACTGTACAACCCCTCAAAAATAGCATTCTAACGTTCACAAACGACTCTAGTACTGTCAACTTCCTCGAATCACTCAAAAAATTCGGTTTGGTGCTCAACCAAACCCTTATCATGTAAAGGCAACACATCCGAGTAACTCAGCGATCCGTTTCCAGTCTCATCTTATCTTTTCTGTCGTATCCTCTTACTTATTACAGACGCGCGAACCACTGGACAACCTAGTCTACTAGACCTACTCTTAAATATCCTTTTCCACCACCTCCTCGTGCCGTTCTTTTATCATCCGGCATACCATGAACCGCATCCGTCCCGCATGCCTGTGAAACTCTAATCTCATCTCACTCCTCCCCACTCCTAATCGTTAAATCCAGATTTTATCAGTATCTTACCTCACTTCCATAATTCATAACTTGTCATTTATTCATTTTATTAAGGGTTTCGTTACGGGAAATGAAACCATTTTAATGATCTATTTTGTAATAATATTCTAGTGAAATCAAATTAATCAGGGCGTCGATATATTTTATTTTAGATCCTACCATTAAGATCAGAAAATATTTATAATCACATAATTGATATACGACACTTCAATATTTCACGTAGGGTTGCCTTTATTTTAGTATTATTAAACTGAGTAGTATTATTAATATAAAGTATTCTTTCATCATAAATTTGCTTATCTTCTGAAATATCAAATAAAATAATAGCCAGAAAGTAAAACTCGATTTGAATTAAAATTGGCACCTTCTTAATGAGATCTTTGTAATAGTTATAAAACATAACGCTAATTGCAAGCTAATTGTATACCATACCCTTAATTCTGGACTTTTTTTAATACCAAATAATTAATTAATGCCATTTTGGGAAGAATTAAGTGGTGCCTTAGTTGACAGAATAAATGTCTTATAGCATGACAATAACCATAAGATCAATGGACATTTATTTATAAATTCAACACTTAGGAATCAAAAATAGTTTACAGATGAAGACTTAATTGGTTGTAGTAATTTTGTTTAGTGTCTACACTGACGTCAACATATTTTGTATTATAATTTCAAAGATTAAATTTTAGCAATTCAATTTAACGATTTGTTGCTTATTCGCAAATGCTTAGTTTTGTAGTTTAAATCATCTGGTGAGTGAAGATGAAAGTATTATCATCACATACATATACAACCTCAAAGGTATTCATGATACAAAAGAAATGTAAATCCTATCATTATTTTTCCTTTTTATATATTGTATATATATCTATATACTTATATTTTTTATTTATTTTTTATTCTTTGGTATGCTAAAAATTCCTTGGCTAGACATTCTATCCTGCTAAAGCTTAGATGTTGAAGGTAGCCAAGAAGATATTTTTAATTTAGTTAATTAAATACAAACCAGTACTTTGCAGTTATTTATGTATTTGTAGCGTCAAGAAACTTGTATGCATTGCTAAATGGAACACTCAAAAATTAAGGAATCCACTTGCCTTTGAGATCAGTCCAATATGTATTGAAGGCAATGTATTTACGAAAAGCTGGTGTTGTGGACAAAGCCGTATGTTCTACTACAGATAGATATTATTTATGCGGATACACAGTCAGAATTCCAGCACAAATATCAACAATAATAATCAAATGATAGCTAGATATTGTTAATATACCCGTTCGCAATGAGTCTACCACTAGTAAATGTTGTTTAAAATCTGCCATTAGAGCATCAAAGAATATGTAGTATTTAACTAAAATTGACCAAAGTTGTTTATTGTTCTGTTTTAAAATGAACATTTTTTTTTAAATCAAATAATTGGAGTTTTTCAAAGATCATTTTATTTCAAAATTTGCTATGCATCATTGTAGTTTTTTTTGAAAAATAAGGATGAATGACCCCGCAAACGAGTATATTTGGTAGGTATATATAAGTGAAGAATAAATAAATCAAGCCAATAATATTAGTGGAAGAATATGTATTTTGAATCAGTAATAACCAATTTATTGCTAAATTTCATTTCAGAATTTTGTTGTTTCAATGGTACATATAAACAAGCTAGTTTTTTCCAATGCTATACTGTCAAGAAATAATTATAATAGTACTCTTTACTATATAGGTTTATTATACTAATATATATTAATACATTCTACTCAACACACATGTAGATGAATAATTATTAATAAATTTGAACTGTCCTCAATCTTTTTGTTGCAAACCAACTTCATGCACGCCAGGATACGACAGTCTATTCACATTCGTGATTGTTTCACAGCTTTTTTTTTTTTTAATACTCAACTCTGTAGTTTGATATTTCAATCAAATTTGAACTATGTAGATTCCCTACGATCGGTATTTAAAATTGAATAGTATACTTTTGAATAATATTAAAACATAATTAAAGCTGGACTCGTTTTAGTGATGTGCTTGGAAATCCCATTAAAAGAACCCCGAATTATTTATTGTGACAGTAACTAAATAAAAAGCATAACCATGTGAAAAGTATAAGTCTATGCATGTTACTATTAAAACATTGTTAAAATGCTTGTAAGAGTTGCGTATCTTCGTGTCATATGTGCTCCTATATTCTCTTTTATGTATATATGCACAAAGATCGTTCTGGATTACTCACTATTTGTTATTGATGTGACAGTTCTCTATTAAAGTTTAAACGCAGCTGCTTAATAAATGTCGATGATCGAATCTCTATATTCGTCTAGGTAATAGCATGCTTCTTTTTTCTATTTACTTTGAATATATAATAATTTTAATTTACATTAAAAAAACAGTTTCAATTCATGATAGAAAAGATATCAAAATAAATTTCACTTGACAAACATGCGCAGTTTCGTATTTATGGTGCTGAAAATACGTCTCTTATATATATTTATTAATACATGTAAGAGATTAAATTTCATTTGTGCTTCAGGATGATCAGTCTCGTCAATTATCTTCCTTATTTGTTTATGTTGCTCGAGTATATTGTTGAATGTTGAAGGTTGTAGGTTGTGTGATGGTGCAATAGCCGAATGTGTGCGAACGAACTGACCAATGTATGAACGGCGCAATATTCAAACCAAATACGTTTGATAGCTTTATGTTTGTGATTGTCCAAAATAAGCCTCTAAGGTAAATAAGGAATAACCATGCACTTAGGAAGATAAGTTGAAGCTTGTTATTTAAAAAAAAAAAATTATTGAATGAGATATGAAAATCAACACCTTATTACAATATTAACGTAAGGAAACTTCTTCAGGATTTTTATAAATGTCACCATCTCCCAGTAGAAGTTTTATTAAATTCGGTGATGTATAACCATTGATGAATATATTTAGCTTAATGGAGTTGTACGTTAAACAAATATAGTCAACATGTACTACCAGGTAGCTCTTACATCATTAGTCTAAAATGTGCATTTTTAAAGTGGCTTTTTTGTTAAAATATTAAACAAGTTACGAAATTTATCTGATCATCCTGAAGCCTAACAAAATAGCTACTGGTACACATGGACAAGCTTGATGATGACGGATGCTCACATGCTTTTTATGTTTTATGTTAATTTCACAGAATATGCTCTGTAATGGAACAGGTGGCTTTTTCTCTCAGCGTTAGCACATATTTTCTGGAAACTGTTAGTTTATTAAATAGCTAGATGTACTTTACGTCAACTGAATAAAAACAACAGAGGATGAGGAAAAATTTTTATTGAAATATTAATTTGAACAAAGCGGTATTATTCATTTTAATGTGAATTTTATGTAATGTGAATTGAATCCTAAAAGTGAAATCCTATTTTCTTTTAATATTCCTCGAAGTGAGTTGTACATATATATATGTATTTTAATTACAAACTAAAAATTTTCTAATTTAGATAGGAATAAACCTTATGTCACTATGGAGTGTATGATACGTATAACAGGATTTCATCTGTATTGGATTAACTAATTCTTTCAAAATAGTTTAAAAAAAAAAAAAAAAAAAAAAAATAGGTTTACCTCCATGCATGCTCCCACATCGTCTGTATTGCGTTTTGTAAATACTGTTATAGCCAAACATCACATAATTTTAAACATTGATATTATTTTTTATATGGACTATGTTTAATTTGATTTTCTATTTAAAATCAACAAGGCAAAAACAAAAAACCATGTTAGCACAGTCATTTGATCAGTGTGTCGTAAATGGAGATTTTGGGCGAATAATTTTGTTTTCATTCCCATTAAAGGAACGATTATACTCAGGAAGAGGTAAATTATGTTTACCTTCGACTGGAATAGTCAGTTACCGGTTAGCGTTAGGTCTTGCACAGCGAAGTGATTCGTGGCCCACCCAAATTGAGGTTATTTCATAGGATCTTCAGATAGGGGGATGTCTGTTAAGGGTGGCACAGCGGAGGCGTCGGCAACCGCATTAAAATGCTGACTGGCTTGGCTAAAGTTGATATTTGGTGAAGTAAGGGCTTCTCTGAACCCGGTAACATCAGGATTCCACACACTTTGCACATCCACGGGTTTAAAAGGGGAAGGAACCTTGGTGCTTCACTCGCGGTTTGCCGATCAAATGGTCATCTTCACAAACGTCATTAGTAATCCATCGTCTTAAGACGTTAGTAATCCAAACACTGAAACAGTTACGAGAAACTGAAATATATTTATGGCAAAAATTGAAATACCATGAATTACATTATTACTCAATATCTTATCAGCTATTAAGGCCCAAACTCGCGATTTAGCTGAATTAAATATAATGGATCATCTCATATCACAACTACATCGACCTTGCATGACAACCTTTACCTTTGTCCGTCTCCTGGACTACTGTCGTTCATAGCTCACCGTTCCACTGTTGTTATCTAGTCCTCGATTTGTTGCAGGTAAACAGTCAGAGTGAGCATCAACTATTAATTCGCAATTGACTGGGAATCCTTTCTAGAGAAATACTATATTGCAGCAATGAATTCTTTTCAGAGGTGTTGAAACAGGATAGAACTTACAGATCCGTATAAAAAAATGTTATTTGTAATCTGGTCAATAAATGGAAAATCTCGCATGGTTTTACTCAAGTGAACTGTATACTATTTTTATCAAATGAAAACAAGCAGGTAACATTCACTTAGAATTATATGTTTTAATGATCACAGTTATTATTTTGAAGTGGAAGGAAACAGTTTTTTCGTTAACTGTTAGATAAACGAAATGCAAGTCACGGGTGTTAACCTCTGTAATACTCCTTGGGTGTTTGTCTAATCCTTATAGCTGAAGTTTGCATGGAAGTAACCTGTTCTCTATATGCCATCGACGATGTATGTTTGGTCCTTAGTCAAATATCTTTCGTGTGAAAGGCCTGCAAGAAAGTGCAAGCACCAGGTGTGGGAATCATACACTTCATATTGACCTGGGAGGTGGGGAATGGCCCTCTCACAGTTTCTCTCTGTTTCAATTCCAGACTGCGGGGTGCGCAATGTTAGCGTGAGAGAAGTATCAACGAAAAGGAGAAAGCCATCCTCTTCGACTTGCTTGTGAGTGAGTCAATACAAATTTGCCACCTGACCCGCCCGGCCCAGGCTTTCGAATGCGTAACCAATGTCTTATGTGGATAGTTTAACAGTCATACCAATTGAAAAAGATACAAAGTAATTATACAATACGATATAATTGCACAGTGGTTAGAGATATTTGTTGGGGATATCGTCCTTGGACTTAATAATTTTTGAAATACTAAATTTCTGGTTAAAGATTCATATCATTAATTTCTGATTAAAACTATTGGCGGCTAAAATGTTTATGCTATTTAGCTACATTTGATCATAAATTCATAAAAACAATCTTAGTTATTATTGTTCGTTATAATTCATAGATATTTACTCAAAAGTGAGTTTCAATATAATCATTGTTTTTTTTTTTTTAAAATACTTGGTTCTAAAATTTTCACCGGAGGTTAAATATTGGTAAACTACATCCGAACCATTACGACTAATTAAACAGTCATGAAAGGTTTGCTAAATGTTAAAGAAATAAATTAAAGTAATGTTACTTTCAACTTTCTACTCCTCGGCTGTAAAAAGACTAATTGAAGACTATACCACCTTAATATGTTTTCTATAAAGTATACTATATTAATATAAAGTATATTGAAATAATATTCAAATTAATGGAGGGTCATTTAAATACTTTTTAGAATTATAGTATTTGATTGAATCTTGTTATTGAACAATGCTATATGCTGTGCCTGGAGAGAGGGACAGGGGTTAAAGAAAAGGTATAACCGGATTAACTGCTGAACATGCAATCCTCACTGGTTTGTTTCCCAGCCCAATTCCATTAATTAGGAGCAACCTTTGTCTGTTTGCAGTTTTATCAGATATCTCAACAGGTTTATAGCCATATATACTAGGTTGTTACAAAAGCTCTTGTTGGTCCAAACAGATTTATTTCTCTTTCATTTCCATTTCCCATCTTTTAGTTACAGTTTTTGAAATACTGCCCTTTAAAATAAACTACCCATGAGTATAGGTTTGATGAGAAATAATGTCGATAGCATTCATTGCTGCGGCTAACCATGTGCAAAATGCACTATAAATTTCACCTTGGACACTCCGCATCTTCGAGGCTTGTGTTTCCACTGTTGTGATGTTTGCACTTAATCCAATGTTCCTCAGCAAAACTCACCTTCCACTGCACTAATTTATTCCGGTACTGCTTTTGTTATTTCCAATGAGACCTACGAATCACAGATCCCCCTACCGACATTCTTATTTTTAAAGACTAAGGAATTAAGGATCGCAAATAAAACGAAAAATACTCTCGGATTCAATAGATCTTTCAGTAGAAACTGGTTTATTCTAGTACACGCAGGCACTTAGTGGAAGCTCAGCAGTGATACGATTAAAATGTGTTAACAGAACATTTCAATGGGATTTATTTCAAAGGGGCATTTCAAACCTCAATTGTTTTCAATAGAAGGGATCGTGTAACAACCTAGTACAAAATATGCGGGGTAACATCAAATAGCCTTCTCGTGTTTATTGCCGGCAGTATTCCAAAGTGTTCGTTTAAAACCGTTGTATACATTGTTCTCCGAAACACGCACTTTTCCAAACCCACATCATTCGCAGAATGGCTTTCTGCGCGTGGTTGTTATCACAAATGTCCCGATTTTGCTGATCTCCAGTTCAATCTAAAAATTTTCAAAAAATATATTTTACTGTCAATGAGCCCTCCATTGCTAAATAAAATGGCAGTTAGTGTAATGTCGAAGTAAACGAAAATCACTTTTCTTCAGTTAGCTTTTTGAAAACTACTCACTAACCCATGCACACCTTTTTTGAAAAATGCCCAGCCAAGACGAAGACGTCTGCTAGCCAAAAATGTTGTGAACATTTCCAAGTATATAGATAACTATCCGAACCTGGGCCGTGGCGCTAAGGTACACCCCAATGCATCTGCTTCATCTTGTTTCTTTTTGGTGTCCGGCTGAAGGGCGGGAGAGCAGTGGAGCATGAGCATGGCATGATGATCCTCTTGCATCTTGTTCCCAACAGACCACATAGGTTGTTAATACCCTAATATCCTCTACTGTAATTAATTTTTATTTTTTTTAATTATTATTATTATTATGTTGTAAAGAATGTTTAGATTTTTACTTTATTTCATTTGTTATTACTTTCGATACTCATCCGTTTTTTTCGTTTGTTTTTACAGCTGCACAGATCCCTCAGCGAGGAAGTAAGTATTTTCTTTCAATGTATGACACCTAATCGTAAGTAGAAAAATTTCAATTATTATTAGCAAACATTTTTATTTTTTACACTTAAGTAACATACTTGTATGTGACTTATTAAAAATATGTAAGTATTAAATATTATTGAAATTGCATAACTTGAAGCCAATAGTGTTTCCATCAGTTGGCATACTCAAGGAGTGCAAAGTGTACGAATACTACAAAAAATATATCAACTTATAGAAGCATGAAAAGTTCATTTCTTCAGCTCTAGAATCAGTCTGTTACACATGAACCCAAGTGGACATAAGATTCCATTGGACACATTAATATCAAGGTTCAAAATTTACAGAAATGCTTTATATATTGTTTTTAAGATTAATTAGACCATGAATTACTCAACGATATTTTTGACACTTCTGTGAAAAGTAATATGTTTAAAACAAATTTAAATTTACTAAAGAAAAACAATTAACAAATTAAATTATTTTCTAATTGATAATTTGCCAGTTGTGAAGTTTATTGATTTTAAATTACATAATATAGTACATAAAATACGAATGACATCTTTCTATTATGTGACTTTAAAATTCTGCTTTTACATTCATCAAATGCCAAATTTTTGTATTTTTATATATTGGAAATATATGAAAGGTGATACAGCAAACAAAAGCTTTTATTAATGGTTATTATTAGGTGTAATATTTTAATCTGGACCTAAGAACACGACTGTAAAGTGCTGCTCTCAATGGCATATTTTCATAACCTTCCTGTAGCTTCGTTATAGTTACATCGTACAGAACTGCCATTCGTAAAATATTTCGTTTTTTTCCATATAATTATGGATAAACCATTTTGTTTTACTGAATTTTAATAGTTCTAGATAATTTTGGTTTCCTTAGTATGGTAACAAAGAAATGAATATACCGTAATAGGTTAGTGAATAGTTTTTTTTGTTATTTCATCGAGTAAAAGTGTAAAAAATTAAAAACTAAAATATTCCAACATTCATTTTTCATCATGGGTTACAAAAGCAGTTGCATGTGTTATACTGGACTTTTCACAGTTTTCATTGAATTCTATGACTTCTTAGCTGAGTTTCGATATTTGAACCTTACCTTCATGAATAAGTGTGCTACAATGAATACTACAATCAGTAACAGAATTGCAATTCTTTACGATTATGTATATAAAAAACAACTGATAATACGTATATTTCTTCGTTCGGAATAAAAATGATGCCCACGTTCCATTCGTATTTTACAAAATCAGCTGGATAAAATAAACATGCCTAGATAATTAATCAATGAAACGCATTTTTTTTTTTTTTTTATTGTTAAACCATTCCAGTCTCTCAAAATTCACCAAAAACAGCAGCGGCATTAGATAACCATAATCGTGGCAAATTTCTATGGTTAGATCTTAAACCTTATTGTTTGGTATATCTATGAATATATTTTTGCGTTACCATAATAAAGAGTATTAAGCAATGAGAACGAAATTATTAAGTAGTTTCTCAGTATTTAAAGTAAAGCCACTCTTTACGGTAATAAATAGTTTATAGACTAGAAGGTTGAACCGAGAGCGGGGATAGTTGGCTGGGAGAGGTTAGTTAGTGGGAAATCTACACATCGCCAATTAACCCAGCCTGACCTGTTAATTAGCCAGGCGATCATGCGGAGATCAAAAGGACCACTACTCACCACTCTGATTCTCTATTTCTAGCGTTGTGTAATAATCATCTCACGACCACTTCGAGGTGAAATCGCATGTCTTAACCAAGTGAGAGGGAAAAAATATTTAAAGTAACAGTGGCCCGCCGTGTTTCATTGTTTAAGTTATGTAAACAAAGTAAGTGTATACGACTTCGAAAATACGAAAAAAAAAAAAATGGAATAAGAGGCGAACTGGAGTGCCATCCAGTATCGTACGAATAAGAAGCCTACGTTAAAATATATATAATAATAATAATATATTATAAATAATTGTGAAATAAATTAGTAGGCGATCCCAACTAAAAATAATTAATTTTAATTTTTACACCCTCCTTGTATTAATTTTAAATAGAGTAAAATACAAAAAAAAACATTACAACTAAGCCCTAAAAGCCGACTCCTTAAAGTTAGTGAGGAAATTGAGTTGTCTATTTTTGCTCCAAATATTTTTTAGAATTTCTTTTTTCATTTTCACTATTTGTTTTTAGTTCATTGAAAAAAACACAAAAAACAGGTATTTGAATTGCCCAAATAGAAGGGAGAAGTTTCACTTCTCTAAGCTCTACATCATAGAGCCAATATCTTAAAAATTTACCTTAACCAAAAAAGGTAGATAACAATAAAAAAGAAAAGTTTCTTAAAACTTAGCTCATTGAGCTAACCACTCGCTCGCTGAGAATCGCCTGTTTTGTTCGAGGTTCGGACAACCCCGAATGATTTCTTTTGGGTTTTTTCCGCTGGTTTATTTTCACAGCTCTGTAAAGAGCGGCGAGGAAGGAGACAAAAGCAGATACGCCTGTGTGAGAAAAGCTCCAGGGAAGGATCAAATGCCTTATGCTGTGTTAGTCAACCGCTCTGAGACAACCGGCGAGGCGCTGTTTCTATCCCAACCGACCTGGTTTACTCGATAACTCCCCGCACAAGTGCCCACTGTTTATCTGCCACTCATCCACCACCACCCTTAGTAGCCCTTAAAGGGATTCCTTTACGGACGATTATCTCCTCAATGCTAATATCCAATTTCCCTTTAATCACTTCCGTAGTTTTCCTCAACTTAAAACAAAAAAAAAACGTATATCGCTAGGAAAAAACTATTCGGGTAAACGTTAAAAAATGTTTGTCTTGGTGTGTTTTAAAAGTGTTCAAAGTTAGGCATGACGTTAGATTTTCAGGGAAATGATGAACAAAAAGTGTTATATATTTCTCATTGAATGACGTTTTGACATCTTTACATCAAACATATGATGTCAGACGGTTTCCAAAGCTCTTAAATACTTGCAAAAGATACTAGTAGGAGTTTTTGATGAAAAATGTATTCGATTATCTAGGTCACCGAAAATTACCTTTTGAACGAATTTAAAGTAACTAGCTTTAAAGCTAAAGTTAGCTCAAACGACGACACAGCAACGATCTCTATCTCTAGCAGGAAAACTTCGAAAAGTATCTTCTGAAAAATCATAAGTTAAATCTATAACTTTTTTTTTTTTTCATACCAAAAGGTATACAGGTCATTTATTGAGAAAAAATAGATAAATACTATAATTGGCTCCAATGGCAGTGAAATTCGCTATTTCAATTGCTGGCTCTAAAAATTTTATTTTTTTAAATATTCTAGAAATTTTCTTTGCGTTACCATCTCATCAATTCATTATCAGTCATTTAATTTAATTTTTAATTTACCAATGGCTTTAGTCACATCATTGACCCAAAATCGTTTCAGCCTTTTAGATAGAGAAAGATTTCGTCCTTGTTGGAACATATATTTTTTCCGGGAATTTGGGATTTATTGACTTATGGAGGCATAACGCCACCTCACAAGAGGACACGTTATTTCTACGGAAATATATTTGCTGGAAATTTTCCTGTTTCATGGAACATTGCTCATTCAATTTTCTATTTAAGTTCATTTTCGAAATTAAACTTAAACCTCACGATAAAATTAACAACTAATAAATTGTTTGAATAATGCAAAGGAAGCTGGGATGATGGACTTCTGAAAAGGTGTGCTGTTGAGCCAGAAGTCCACTGGTACAACGTTGAGGCCTTTGCTCATTCATCAACAGACATAATTGCATTGAGTTCAAAAGCCTAATTGTTTAATGATGAAGTTTAATTGAGCTGGAGGATAGCAGAATTTAGGCCTCCTCAAATGTGTAAATTCAGCAATAATATCACTATTTTTTCTGCCAATTATTTCATTGTATAATTTAATATGTATTCATATTACATTTTTGATGATTACTAGCAATGATTTTTTTGTTCGTCCCGAAACCGACCTTAATTTTAGACCACTAATCCTTAGGTAGCTATTTCGTGACTACGCAAGTCAATTCTTCTAATAGCCTAATCTTTTACTTATTACGCTTAAAAGATATAAATTTTGTTATAACGTAAATTGTCTGAATATAAGACACAAAAAACTAATATAACGTGCATTATATAAATTAGTTGTGAATGGGGATAAAACAAATTTTAAAAAATGGTTGAATTGATAAGCAAGTCTTCATCAATACAAATGGAAAATAATAGTCACACGCTTATACCGTAAAATAGGATTCGTTATCTTTTCTTTTTTGGTTAATTAGTTACCGTTTATTGATTGCCTAAATTTGACTGGCTCCATCCATTTTGTTTAAACAAAACATAGAGCATCGTACACCTTCCATATGCGTAAGCTATATATCTATTAGTACTACATAATATGTTATATATTACAATATATAAGCTTACCATGGACATATCATGGTATCATGCCCTTAGACACCCCCATATGATTTTGTACGAATTAACTTTGAAAATTGTGCTGGATGTTTTATTGATTGAATGACATATTTATACAATTTCGATCAATGAAAGGGCAATCACACAGTATTTTCCCTTAAGTGTTTCGCTCCCTCTATTTAAACATACACGTCTAGCATTTTTTTACAAAAACTTATTCTTTTCGTAAATCGACAACTTACTTAGAAAATATTGATTGATACTGAATGACGGGTTTCACGAAAACGCACGAAACGACCAGCCTCATTAGTCAATGAGGCACATTTTTTTCACTAACTTTCTTTTTCTACCATGAAATGCTCTGCTGCCATGACTACTTCAAGTATGATGATATCAAATGTCAAATCATAGCTGAAAGTTTAAATGAAAAAATATTAAAAATAAAATGTTAGTTAGTGAGTGAACTTTTATAATGTTTAGATACACACAAGATTAGGACTTGGATCGACGATCCTTATATTCTTAACCACGTTGTTTTGGAATATTGGATGGTTGGTATCTGATTTGGTAATAGATTTGGAGAAAAAAAAATTATAGGATAATTCAAATAATTAATTGGTGTGGGCTACTGTATTATTACGTTGGTAAAAATATGTTACTAATGGAGGGTACATGTCTTTATCAATTCATTTCAGGCTTTATTTTACGGATTTCCCATTCTATTGAACTAAATAATTGGAAAGAAATTGTTTGGCTGGAGGAGGTTCTCAAGGTGTTCTAGAAACACTTAGAAACAAAATACCATAGGGAATCACTTTGAGGACCTAATGTAGACAGAAATTTTATGTCGAAACACGGCCCACTAATAAATCCTTTTTTACAGCGTATTTTCATTAATTCTGTACAAAAGAATTTTCATATGAGGCTCTATGAAAATGAATTTTATAATGAGAATATCAATTTTAATAAGAGTGAATTCTTTCGTAGAGAGTCAATGGCAATCAAGGAAATATAATGAGGCAATTGTAAATAGATTCGTTTCTAGGTCTATATTTTGTAACGTATATTAATTTTGTAACAAGGAGGTATGAAACAACAAAAAAAAAAATCATTTTGTTAAGATACCATTTCAGCTGATCTAAAATCCACGAATATTTAATTTTTCTGGCTATTTCTTAATATTGAAGAGTGGCGGTTTCATTTAAAATTCGATAGAATATTTTAATTTTACAATTTATTCACGAGAATTTACGTGGTTTGAATTGAATGGACATGAAAGACTACACAAAGGTGATACTCAATAATTCCTTTTATTGACATACATATTTGTCTTTTCTGGCATAGTGAATACTTGTACATCCAAGGATTAGTAGCCTATCGGTTTGGTTTTATATTATTTAAAAGTGCGAGTACATGGTCCGTGATATAACATTTATTTGTTGGTTGATAAAAAAAAAAAAAAGGTGATATATTTTCATCGGACTTATTTTCTTTCTGGTTAATTATTTACCGTTTATTGATTGACTAAATTTGACCGGCTCCATCCACTACTTTTTGAATCTCAGCTTAAACTTACCAGTAGTTTTACTCATTGACAAGCAAAGGGCGACGTGATCGAGGCAAGTATTCCCAGCTTTGAAGCGTTCGAACCAAACCCCTACACCTTTTCGCAAATGAATAAATTTTTCAGGTGCCGCCACATCGAGTGTTGTACCAAATCATTTTTGTACAGAATCAACCTAAGCTCATTTTGGTATTAATAATGAACTAAGTTTTATTTTTTTTAATAAATGAAATAAAAGACGAAGAACGTGAATAAACAATATCGAGACAAATTAACTGGACTCCGTGTTGGTTTCTTAACACTTTTACAATTTAGTTAGTTAAACTGATAAATTTTAAATAGTGAAAATATCGGCAAAGAAATATATTGAAATCGACGTCTATAAAAAAGTCATTATAATGTAAACTTTTTTGATCATTTAAATGAACATTCTCATAGAGGTCTAATTCCACTTCATGTCTATATAGTTCAAGTAAATGTCATTCACTGTTTTCTTTTCAAATTATAACGCGTTTATTTATTATATATATATTTATTATTCAAATGCAGGTTTGGTCCCAACTTAGGTGATTTGGGGATTTCAAAAATATACAATTCTGAACGAAAAAGTGTTAGCCAAAGAAAACTATCAGAATTCGTACTCGAACCCGGGAGTCCTCCAAAATCCTGTCCTACCATCTGAGCTAGTCTTGCACCTAATTCGACTTCTCTTAGGCTAAATTCACGCATTACTGTAAACATAGCATCAACGTTGGGTGAAGGTAGTTAGCGGGGACACCTTGCAACCCTTTGATTCAAACTAGACTAAAGCTAGTATATTTTTTCATTGGCTAAAAATTATTAATATCCATTCAGAATAGAGTTATCTAAACCGAACTGTAATTGACAATTTTCTAAAACACCTCTGAAAAAATTCCTTTTCACAATTTTTTCCTTAAATACTCTAAAAAGGTTTAGTTATTTTCATAAAAAAAAAAAAAAAAAAACTTCACAGGAGATGGAACCCAAGTAAAAACTGTTTTTAATCGATTAAAAAAACAACATTTTTATTGTATATTCTCGTTCTAAGCAATAACATTAATCTATTTAAGGTGTTTTTTATGTTTATTTACTTAAAAAACCAATTCCAAACCAAATCTTGGAAGTCTTTAGTCGTGAGGATAATCATTATTGAAAAAAATTTTTTTTTTGACATATTCGTTGAATTCAATGGCGAGTTGATATAATATTTGTTATTGGAATTGTGTGATAATCGTGTGAATTGAGAATATAACTTGCCATCCTGGTTCAATGAGCACTTTTCTTAAACAAATTTTCAGAGTTTGTCATTTAACCACAATTTGCATCTAAAATAATTTATCAACTGGTTTTTTCTGGCTAACTTTGTAACACTCTTAACTAACCGGATGTTTTTGGTCGGTTATTTCGGCGACCATTGGTTGGTTTCATTCCTACAATTTGTGGCTTAAGTTGGAAAAACTAATTAAATATTTATGTGCTTAGCTGTTCTTCTTGGCAGTTGTCTTTGCTCCAGGAGCGAGGCTTGCAATAGATAGTTGAAGCTTCGTATTATTCACTCAAAACCTAATTTTACTTCAAAACTCAAGACAAACTTTTAGACATATTTCATTCATACTACTTAAGTTGAGTTTATCGTCGTTATTTTTGCCAAGCGAAGGGAGAGGCTCTACTTTTAAGCATGTGCGGAGATATCGACTTCTCTATGTCTGCATGGTCCACTATAACAGTCGTAAAAATGTGAGAATTTAATGGGGAAAAAAATTAAAAACGAAAAAAGAGGGACCAATTTCGCTAACTTTGATACTTTTTCCAATCACAGTTCAGAAGCTATTTAATATTTATATGTTTCCCCGTGATAAATGAAAGATTAAAGAAGGTCGAGCGTGAATAATTTCACAGATGCATCTTATCAAATGTATTTAATAAAAATAATGTTTATAAATAACAATTATATAAATAAAAAGTACTAATGTAGCCTGTACGCTCAGTGTTTTAAAAAATATCGGCCAATAAAAAGAAATAGTGAGTGCTAGGGTTCAAACCTGGAACTTCCTGATCTCGTGCAACCACCGAAAATATTAACAGAACGACATGCCTTCATGGGAGATTACAATATGGCATACCTAAATTTTCCGAGAGTCATTTCTTAATACGTTATTGTGTTGTATGTACTTGTTAAATATTTAAAACGTATACATGAACGTAGTTTGTCAAATATTAATATGTTTAATATGGTATTTTAAGTCCCTATTTTATGCAACAATCCTCTTGTGCTTACATACGCATCTTAGAAAACTCTGCAGTAGTTCTTCATCATTGACAACTGAAGGGTGACGTGAACGAGGGGTATCTTCAAAACTAGTATTCCCAGCATTGAAGCGTTTGGACCAAACCCCTACCGTACTTCGATGAAGCACCCCTTCACGTTCCACTGAATACATTTTTTCTGCTGCCACCACAATATTGAGTATTGTACTAAATTATTTTTTTCAACCCTGTCTTAAATACTGCACAATTTTTTTCTTTGGATATTCTCATTGCTATATACAATAGTACGTAAAACGCAAAGATGATTGGGGTACATAATTGAATAAAGTATAGTCAATGTAAACCATGTTATAGGTTAAACAAAAGAGTCGAATAAGGATTTAATATGCTTTTTGACATTTTTTTCATGGAAAAGGACTTTTGTAACAACTTAGTGATCAGTAATAATAATAATAACAATAAATAAAGGAAGAAGCTGACATGTTAAACGCAACGAAAATATATCAGTAGTAATTGTTTTTTTGAATGATGTCTTTGTATATTGAATAGCACTACTTGTGCACAAATTCCTTCTGAATAGATTTGTATTATAAACTCATACAATAAATGGGACGTTTCGGACTTATTTAGTCCTTCATCGAGCAATTAATGTAGTGTTGTCCACTATAGTGATAGATAGAGCTAACTGATGGATACAACCATTGCTAAACAATATTAAATTTTTATTATTTATTACTTAATTTGAAAAACATGACATGGATTACTTGAAGATGGACTGAATGAGTCCGAAACGTCACATTTATTGTATGAGTTTATAATAAAAATCTATTCACAAGTTGTATGCATTGAGTAGTGTACAAGTCGTGATATACAAGAAAATATATCTTATGGAGTATATGGCCATACCTCGGAGATCGGAAGTTATGTGTTTGACTGTGGGGGATCAAGAAGGGGAGATTTATGTAAATCACTTTATAAGGAGGGTGCCTAGGGACCGACAGCACCTGCGGAGGGCCCCACCTGGCCCCACTGATTTTTCAATTACTCCCTTAGGTTCCACATATTGCTGGTACTTATATATACATTATTGGAGAAGGGTACATTATGACGGCATGTGCACCCTTATTGCCGTATCTCCATGCCGATATTATAAACCTCCCTGCGGCCTATCAACAGTCTTATTGAGGGGCTCATCAGTGGGCAGCCGCTTCCTCCTGTTCGCAAGGAGGGCGACCCGGGTGTGGATTTTTAGATTTCGGGGCTAAAGGTGTTATTAGCTCCCAGGGAAGTAGAGTCAGCTTTGTGTTGAAAAAATTACACTAAACGAGCAGATGATCATCCCTTTACAAATGTACTGTTCCAAGCGCACAAATTTTCTCGAAAGTAATGGTTGGGCCTGAAAAACGCTTTAATATGTCTGAAATGTTTAAGGTATCTACTTCGCCCCGAATTACACTGATTATTATAAAGTCGCGACCATTTCTTTTCAGATTTCTCAAGTCCCAGCTAAGTAGTTATTTAAGATTTGGAGTTCTGTATTTTTCCCGTTGTTAAAGAGAGATCAAATTACGGTTTGCTTGAGTAAAAATGCTCTCAAAGATATTCATACAAATAAAGCTTTTAAAGCCAACAATGAAGATTGTTGATGTCGATTTAAAGTTTTTAATCAAAGTTTTTTTTACTTTAGTGTTTTAGCTATTGAAGACTATTTGGTGAAAAGTCGATTTGAAGTTATACCCGGATGGTTCGACGAATGAAGTAGTTGCGGCATGAAATAAGTTATAGGCTTTTCACAATCATTTAATAAGTTTTTCTGACGTGGAGACTCCGGCCCGAACTCGGATATCTCCTGATATTGCCCATTAACTATTAATTTCGTTTATACATAGTATACATTTCAAAAATTACAATTTAATATATGGTTAACAATACATCTTTTCTCTAATGGGGATATAATGAGGAGGTAATTAACTAATCTTCAGATCAACTTCTTAATTTATCACTGCCATAACAATATACAGGATAACCCTGAGTGATTCAAATAAAATACAACCCTCCTCACCACCTCTTTTATGTTTCGTCGAAATATTTACTTTCATAAATAACTAATTTTGATGTGATTACAAAAATCAAGGTAAATGACTTAAACTCTGTGTGATTTTTTTGATTATTGTGATTAGTAGCTCATAACCATTCCTTGGGAGAATATGATACCGAAAAATCTTCTCAACGTTTGTTTAAAAAAAAAAAAAAAAACGCTCCTTTCAAAATGTGTAATGGTGAAACTTAATTAGATGAAGTACATTAATTTGTGCATGAAATATATCTAGTTCAGGTCGACAGGACTAAAATTAACCGCATTGCCCGGTTTCGAAATTTGGGCTATTTTCGAAACTAAGAATGACTGACGGAGTTACAAAGGTTGTAAGCTAGAACGAGAAAGGAAGAAAGAAGCAGATCTATAAGTAGGTAAGGGGAGGTTACATGCCAGAAGTAGATCTTTTTTTTCCGTTTTGGATAGAACATTTGGGTTTAAGAAGATTCTACATGCGGGATGGAACTTGATAAGGACAAGGTTTGACGGAAGAAGTTCCCGAGAGAAATAGCCATTCTGGCCCAGAGTGTGGCGATACGAAATGCTTTAGTCTCCCAGTTTTTGAAGACGAATTGAAAGGGACGCTTCTTAAGGCGTTTTAGTTCTTCATCCAGATTGCGAGAAAGCCCACCATGTACAAGGCAACAGTAGTCAAAATGTGGAAGTAGTTGACTGCATCGATTGAACAGTTTTAAGGTAGATTTGGAACCACTAGCGATTTAAGGAACATGTCCGCTCTGTGTTAGGGTTTGATCTACGAACAGGCTGGGGTTTTATTAGATGAATCCGGGAGGGGTTGGATAAGGGATTTTGAACCTATGATAATGCATTTTGACTTTTCAGGGTTTTAATTCAGTTTATTGACTTTGGCACAAGAACTAATTTTTGAATAGTTTTATCTGTCTATTCAGGTCTTTTGAATATCCTATTCGATGTAGAGACAAGTCCCATTTTATGCAATAATATAAAAAAAATACTGCCCATCTTGATAAAAATGATTAGTTAATAATTTGTAATAGATATAATTTTCTATGATTTTGAGTAGGATATCAATTATTATATCGTTATTTAATCTTTTATATCTTCTTGATTATCAATATTTTATTTTTAGTTTATCTTTTTAAACTATAATTTCAAAAGGAATTTAAATTGTAATTAACATCGTATTAGCAACTTTAACCCGTATTTACTAAAATAAAAGCAACCCAAAAGCAATAGAAGATAATAAAGATACATTAATTAGTCAATTAATTGATAATTAAAATTAACTATTTTTCTATTATATTGAAAATGGGGAATAATTAAAGATTTCGACGTCTTGATTCATTAAATATATCATCCTTCGGAACTTTAATGGGCTACAGTTACAACAAGCAACAGTTACAAGTCATAAAAACTGCCAGAAAGTGGTAATAAATCTTAATTCATAATTTTATTTACGCTTCAACTTGTTATTACATGTTCTGGTATCCTTCCCATGTTATAAACTGTCATTAACATCGTTTACGCTAACATAACGAGGCCTTGTGCGATGTATCGTACTTGATTTCATATTGTTTTTTTTTTATTAGGGCTCATAGAAAAATTCTACGTACAGAAGTTAGTTTATTTCTTTCATTGTTTTTAATATAGGTATATCAAGAATGAAGGAACTCGCTATCAAATCATACCTGTCGAGTAACTATTAATATGCAGATTTTATAAGTTATTAGCTATTGTGTACAAATCAATTAAAATTAAACTTCCCTTAAGGGGCAATTATAATGACCGAAAAATTTAATTTTCCCATTTTTCTTGCTATCCAGCTTCATCAGATTCTCTCATAACCGGACATGAGCAAAGTCCTTTCACTTTGCTTGAATCTCAATTTCCCTGAGAGACGCAAAAGAAAATTCTCTGTATTGGAATGATCGATACTTTCTTTGTTTTTAATTTTTAGTATACAATACTCCGAATTTGTTTTTAGATTTTCTTGGCATCTACTAACCCTTCAGCACCCGCCTTGATTGGAGTCAGATAAGTATTTACTATGGCCCGTAAAAGATCCGCACATATTTAGTTTAAAGATTAGGCATTTAAGAGGTCGGAAATGAATGAATGAAACCGTCTCTCATAATCCTCAATACTCCTCTTTAATTATAATCCAAAAAAAAATTTAAATACATTTTTACACGATGAAATAAATTTTCCAAAGCACGAAATTCGCACAATTAAGTAACATTGAGGCAATGCCATAGTTGTCTGAATTTTAGAGCTACCTGAACTTGAAAACTATTCATGTATCGTATTTTTAAAAAACCGGTATAATTATAATATCACCTGTGAACATGAAGTTCTCATGAATGAAACAGCTCACAATAACCTTGTTATTTAATTTTAAAGTAATGATGTAGTAATAAATGTGACCCAGTTTACATTAAAATATTGAAAACATTACGGGTTAAAAAGAAGGGAAAAAAAATATGAAAACGATTTTGAATTACATTTTATTATTAGTTGTAGAGTACTTAACTTGTGTCGTGCTTACTTTATTCTTTCTTCATGATAGCTCTCGAGATTGTCATCCGGAGTATCACTGATGATTCCTCGCGAATGAAACTCGTCGATATTACTCCTCAGTATGTTGGACAAAAATTGCAACACTCATAAAAAAAAAATTCAATTCCGCCAGCTATCGTCATATGACACTGTGCAATCAACTGACACTAATTGGACTAAATTCCGGTCTCGACTGGTGTCCACCTTTGGTAATTTCATTAGTAGAGATATTTTTTTAAAAGCTAAATCAATCGTACGGGTTTTTTTTTAATTCAAAACAATAAACAAAGTTATAAATTCTTCTTCTTTAGCAATCCCTCTAGAAATCCTTAAGGTTTAACATATCTGCCTATTTTTATTTGGATCACTTCTCTCAAGGTGGTGGTATTTTTCTAACCATTTGCTTAAACATAAATTCACATTGTTTTACTATGGTGAGCCGGACTTATAACAAATGAACAATAACGACCATTTTCACATTTTAGTAGTAGCCAGAGTAAAATGTTTTCATTAAATTTTCATATTTCTTTTTTAAATCCTGCTAGGCAATTTAGAAACAAATGATTCTCATGACAGCATATCGGAAAAGCATGAAAAATGTATTTAATATTATTTTTTATTTTACTATTTCGTAGTTGTATCTGATACGTAGTATATGGTATGTCATGTAGTAAAAATATAATTTACCAATCACAGAAAATTTACACATTGCCGATTATGCATGCACGTTAGACGATGACCTCATGCACGTTTCAAGGAAAAGCTTTTCTTTCCGGAATAAAATATTTGTAATGTGTATATATATATATATATATATATTGAAAATACACTTTTCGTCAATTACAAAAAAGAGCGTAAACAAATTTTGGGGATCAGTAACATTAATGCTGGAATTGTTTAGGTGTTTCCTTAAAAAAATTAAAAATACGTCAGGTTTTCATTTATTGAGAAATATTATATTATTCGTCGTGTATCTTTATTTATTTATTCACTTAATGCCACATAGATTTTATCACCTCATATCATGAATAACGTCTTTAAATTTTCTTGTAGATCTTATCGTCTTTGGTAAACTTTATCACCCTTTAATTTGATAATCTTGAAATATATGAGACATCAATAATTGCTATGTTGCATATTCGTGTTATTAGAAAGGACAAACATATGCTTCGTTGTTAAAGGGATGTTTAAGCATGCAGGCCACTCAAACCATAAAAAAAGGGAGAAGTGGATCCTTTTGGTGTGTCCTATTCCCCTACCCTTAACTTCTAGATGACGTGGCCACCCTTTCCGCTGATGTTAAATGGAGGGTTCCACGGTAGCCCAAGCAACAACGGCTAAACAAAGCTAGTTCATTTATATCTGAGGCTAAAGGCAAATGCTTTACTTTCAAATGAGCTGAAATCGTCTTTCGTCTGTCTGTTTGAATATATGTCTGTGTTCATAGGGGTTGTAAAATTTATCATAGCAATCCGAAACTTTTAAATGAATGTTCAACAACACTCTAGATCACGCTAATATATAAGATATAATGTATAATTATATTGTAAAATATAAATGAAAAAAAAAAATTAACTGTGGAAAAAGTTTGTAACTCAATAAACCGATTTCTTTGCAACTGTTAAATCGCTGTTAAGAGGCTGTTTACAAATATGATTTTTCTCACGTTTAAGGACTTGTTAAATACAGTAACTAAGGAATGCAACGATATTTCTTAAAATAAAGTTTTAAGGGAGATCAGTTGAAATTACATAGCCACTTTTAATTGTATTGTTGTTGTTTCTGTGAACATTTTAGCTATTTCTAATTTTTTTTTTTTTTAATCTATTTTCTTCAGTGATCTTGATAGTTGAGCAAATAAAATCAAGTGTTTTTCGTCAAAATAATGACCAGTTTTTTTTTACTATCTTTTTCTACCTCCTTTGAGACATTTCTAGTGTTGGGGGGGGGTGGATTTCAATCCAATATATGTTGTTTCGAGGTCATTGTTATTTCCTTGAAGTAAACATTGGTCCAGCAAAAGACGCCTTATAACCTCTAGACAGTTAGTTCCCTGAGCTCCCAAGAGGGGGGGGCTCCCTTATTATATCCCATTTAATAAGTATATCATTCCTAACCTGAATATTTGGATGTACCTACCCTTTCCTAATTATTAGATTAATACTTGATAAAATGATCTGGACGGTCGTTGTGTCTTGGCTTGCACCAAGTTACTTACGTGTTTATTAATATTTAAAAATACAATATTAATAGTTGATATAAAAAAATTAGTTAATAAAAAATGTTTAAATAAAAATAATTTGTGATAATAATTAATTTGTCATTCAATGAAAAACAAAAAGGTGAGGCGACAGATCCTTTGATCGACTAGTAAGATAAAATATATTGTGGTTATATTTGTTTGAATATAAAATTTACACAACTAGGTGGCCAAAGAAAAATAGAGGATGGCCAACAAACAAATCGAATTCAAGAAAAGGAGGCCAGGGGCTTGCAGGAATATGATTATGGAGGTAGACTGATGTACTGATAGTTACTTTACTTTGTGACACAACTTATGAGTTGTTGAAATATGTATTTCTCAGCTCATTTCTAGGCTGATGACAGGCCCCACAAGGTCGCCACCGTGGTTGGTAGACAGCACTAATGTAGTTGGCGGGGTCAGCGTTAGGCTATTGGCTTGCAATCTTTGTTGGGGATTTCTAGACTTACCCGTGGAAGTTGAAGTTGCAACTTATTTTCCCTTGCTTCATCTAGTCAGCAGTCAAGCACACTGAAACCATAATTGTGACAGATTATATTATATAATGCTATTCAATAATAACCAGACAAGATAACTATTTATTACAGGGGATCTAAAAAGATTTCTCTTACTTAGAGTAGCTTAGGGGTGAGGGGGGTGCAAATTATTCTAACACAGTAAAGTACACATGTGGGTTCCACTTTTCCTTTTTATCATATATATAAGCATAACTATAAGCATATATTATTTAAACAAAGGAGTTTAAGTGACATAATTGGATTTTAAAGAAGACTCTAGTGTAATCCTGCAAACCAAACCTCTCAGCCTTACAGATAACATAAGAATAATGAATATTTTGACTACATTTGAAAATTGCCTCAACTTTATGCTACCTTGTTCTCAATGACTTTGACAGCGTTCAATACAATCATACATATGTACGTAGATGGATTTGGATTAGGATTCCCCATTTCAAAGAGCATTTACAATTTTGTTTAGTATTAAATTATGCTGCCAAATTTTCACTGATAACAGAATTATAAAAAAAAATTTATGTTAGCCTGAAAAAAACAACATTAATATTATACTTAAATCTTTACAAGATGGAAATCTGTTATTTTTAAATATATATTAAAAGATGACTTACAAAATAGTTCTCTTCAGTTGCTTTAAGTCAACTTAACTGTAAAAGTGTTAATTCTCTATAACAGTCCATACACATTGTAACAATATTATTTCTATCCTAAATATCATTTGGACCAGGATTATAAAGATTAGTATTTACTTAAAGATACACTTAATAAAAAAAACTATCTTGTTTCATTTTTTAAATTACTAATGTCACTATCATTACATAAGCATATTAAGATGTAACCAACAAGATGGGATACCTATAATAAAAAAGTGTTTTTAAATCATTTAAAATTTAGTGCTGTGCATGTGTACATGTACTGTCAAACCTTTAGTTCATTGTGGAATGTCATGTTGACGTTACACTTGATATCTTTGTATAGTCTCCAGGTTTGACTTCTTATCAATTACTATTCTTTAACACAGGATTTTATCATAATTTCAAATGATTAGTATACAACAAAATTATTTTTAAAAATTGAGATTAATTTTATGTCTACAACTAATAGGTCTTTCATCAAACAATAGGAGTATGAGAATCCATTTGCCTCAGTGATCTAATCACTAAGAAATCATCAACTTTTCTGTAAATTTTGAACCCAACTATATATCCTAAATAAACGCATTCTAAGCTGGATTACCCTAAGTGTAATTCCTACACCATGGGAGAGTGATCGCATGAACACAGCTTCAAAAGGGATATTCAAATCTAATGGAGAAAACCGATATGGTAGTTGATAATTTTTCTAAATCCATCTTTTTTTTTTTCTCCCCTTTTGATTTCTATATACAGAACAAGGCAATTTACAGAAAACATATTTCTATTTTATCTATATATTTATCTGCTGTGTTAAACACCACTTTTAGTATAATATTTCATATTAATGTACACTTTAAATTTGTAAGCTATACATAACATTTAAAGAAAATAATGCGGTTATGTTGGCACTTAGGTTGCACATTGTATACTTAATAGATAATACATAACGATAATAAAAGCCGGACAGCGATTGCTGTCCAGTATTTTTTTTTTTTTTTTAACATTCTTTTCTATTTATGCTTATTCTCCATATCCTACTGTTCTATAAAAAATTAATTCGCCTCAATCCAATTCCTTTAGAGGCAGTAACAAATAAATTTTGTCTTTAGTTCAATTCCAATCATTTAACATATTTGAATATGATTAGAACTGATATATACTTATCTTATTTCAAGATTCCTCTTTCAGCTATCCTTATCAGTTTCAACAAATCTCCAGTTTTTCACTCATGGCTTTGATCCAGGACAATATTATCAACTTAAAGTCATATATTTTTTTTAAGTCTTTCTCTCTTTTTAGGACCATTCAACACTTCCAATTTCCACAATATTTTCTCAATTCCATGCTGTTGCTTGGTCAGTATGTATGGCTTAGCTGTAATTGTTCAGTAGCTTATTTTTTTTTCAAGTGAAATGAATGTCCTAATGAGGCTCTTCTCCTTAATACAAAACATGATTCTGAGAATTGCCACTACCCACAGAAAGAGTTATTATAATTTAACTACTTATAGTTTAATTAAAATTCCACAAGTACAGTGAAACTTTGCTGTTACACGCTAAAAAAAATTGAAGTGTTATATTTTACACAATTTTTTTGTTTTTTTTATATATTGAAACTTCTTTATTGTGCTAAAATTACAGTTATAATGACTTCTAGTAACTTTGCTTAAAAAACCTATACAAAAATTAGATAACATTAATCAGGACTTAGAGATCTTCAATTTTATAACTTATTAAAAATTATAGAAAAATATTTGTATACAATTAATTAAACTCATTCATGTTTTATAAAGGTAGAAAAAAATTAAAAATAAAAATGCCTAGTTGGTTATCAGAAATTTAAGATACTTAACCTGATACTTTTCTAAAAAAATGTTTGTTTGGGTTAAAAGTATCAAGTATAATTACCTGATATAATTATTATTTATGACACTTGATAATGTTAAATGAGATCTCCATATAAACTTTTGTATCCGTAGATTGAACGGGAGACTCACAATGACCAATACAGATGGAAACGTAAGGGGTTCTGATTTTGAAAAAATCAACCAGAATGGTTTCCTAATATGTACAAATGTCTAAACCAGCTTGCCTATGTATTTTTGATTTTCTCTCTTACGTTTCGAAATATCTTACTTAAGAAACACATTTCCTTTGTAGAGGTACATCAATGGGCATTTCACCTACTGCTGTGATATATTATTGGTGAAAAATATGATGTGCAAATCTTAAATGAAAGAGTACAAATAAGAGTACTGCTCTAGTAATTGTTGATTGTGGAGCCCCAGTTAGAATTGAGGGTATTTCCCGTGTTTACTGAAGCTTCCCTGTTCTGTTAATTTTAACTCACTATCAAAATTATAAATGTAAATATTTTATCGGCATTTTAAATAATAAACCAATTTTTTAAAGGAATTTAGTCTAAATCAAAAATAGTTTTGTTATTTAAGTTTTAGTATTTATTTGTATGCTTTTGGATTCTATACAATGCAAACTGAAGTTAATATTTTAATAAAACAATAAGCTCAATTGTATTGTCTGACCTTAAATTATGTTGTTGTGAACTGTTGAAGTCTTCCTGAGAATTACAGCTAGTAACTCCCTGAAGTATACTTCTAGGTTGGCATGGGTAATCTCGGACTTCCTGAGACACCGAGAGAGGAACTCCTTGGGTCTGGAGTTATTGACATATATCTAGGCTGTCCGAATTGCAAGAAACTAAATCTCCTAAGACCCTGGCAAACTAAGAGAAACTTAGTTACTACAAGTAAATTTACCTAAGGTTTTATAGGTAAAGCCATATGTCACCTCATTTTCCTCTGGTGTATCATAGGAGTAGGATTTTGTTGGTGTGTGTCTAGATTTACCCACTTCTTTCCACCATTGTTAATCTTGACTGGGTTGACATGTCTCATCTCTTCCTATATGACGTCAGTCATATTGCTGGCATGTGCCAAGATTTTGATCATTGTAAATGACATTCCTGAAGACCTGCAAAAAAAATTTTAGCTACTAAATGAGTACTGTAATAAAAATAAATTAAGTGTCAATACCTCCAAAACAAAGATAAAATTAGTTTTATTCCATAGAAGAGCAAGGCAGTAACACAACCCAATATTTTGTTTCAACAACAAAAAATTAGAAATAATCAAATGTATAACATATATAGGAGACATATTTTCAGCATCAGGAAGTTTCATACACACATTAAGATCACTGATTTCTAAAGCACAGAATACTATAAGTGCAATGAAAAAAACTGTGCCGGACATTAAATCAGTCTGCTGGGAAACTGAATGTTTCCTCCTAAATAATGTTGTGAACTCTACAATATTGTAGGCAGCAGAGGTTTGGCCATTCCCTTGTATAAAGAACATTGAAACAATATCCTTCTATGTTACAAATCCATATTAAATTTACAGTTCAGTACCTCACAGTTTCATCCGACTTAAAACAGAAGACTATCATTTAACAAATCAAAGAGCGTTTTAAAAACACTGGTGGCTAAAAATAATATGCATGGAAGACTTAAAGTTTCCTGCTGCAAACAGTTAGTCACCTTTGATTCAAAACAAACAGCAGTCAAAACTGAGCAGCCAAGATAAAACAACTTCTAAAAAAAAAATTACAGCGAAGACACAATTTTCCATTAAAACCCTAAAATATCCATTGAAAGCTGTGTGTCAATGAAATCTCAAAATAACGTGAAAAACAAGGACAAGGTCAGTTAATAACAGCACATACAGTTCTATATACCACTCACTACATTAGCATATCAATTATTTAAAAATCAGAACAGATAATAAAAACTAAAATTTTAAGCCAACCAAGGATGCCAAATTATGGAATACTTAGACTACTATACAAAAAGGACAAATTTGAAGTATAATATACAAAACACGGCAATCAATGTGAGTTTAATAAAGAGGAGGATCTCAAACATATAATTTGGTGATGCTCTCAATATTTGTACTTAAGAAGTGATGCTTAGAACTTTTAAAGGACAATAAAACTGTAATGTAATCACCTACTATCACCTCACCTCAAATAATACAAATAAATATTTTCTGCTTGTGTGGGTAAACTATAGTAATAAATAGAAAAGAAGATTGAGTGAGCTTTTAATTTTAATATGAACACAGTCTGGATAATTTATTTAAAAAAGCTTCAATTTTTTTTTCACTCTCTGTTTAATACATTATAAAACTGCATTAAAGAAAAAAATTATAAATACATGTACTTCAAATCTATTTGTAAGGTTAAAAAGGGTCTAATACAAATATAATTATTATTATATAGAATTTTATAATTATCATTATTAATACAATTGACACTCAAGCTGTTAAGCTTGTTGGCTGTCTCAACCAGGGCTTGTGAGTCATCCTTTGCCTAGTTTTTTGTGGTAGCAAGTGCTTGTCTGGTTCTTTGTTTTTTTTTTGTTTATAGTGCACATCATATGGCAATAGCAACAGACCCAATGGTTGCGTGTCTAATTGCTCAAGCCCCCTGGCTACACAGCATTTAATTTTTTTGTGTTGGTTTCAACCTGCTGCCTTCATTTCTCCTGTTATTTGAGTTGGCTTGCTCCAATTTATATTACATTAAAAGTTATAATTATCACATTAAAACAGGATAATGATCTATTTTTTTCATTTAAAAAAATCTAATCATTTGAAAGATTTGTATTAGATTAACACAATGAAAGAAACAGTGATAATTTAAAAGAACTAATTAACTACTCAATAGTAACAATAAACATTTATTTGCAGCTTGCAAACGGAAAGACGAATCAACGATCCACTCCGACCATACATCTGCTCCCAAGAAACCGCGATTGGTTTTCACAGACCTGCAGCGACGTACCCTGCAGGCTATTTTTAAGGTAAGATGATATTTATAATTTATCATGATATTTAACTTAAATATTGTCATATTTCATTATGTTCTTAATTTTAATACATGTACACTACATAATTACTTTATTAAATTGTATTAATTTTCATTGGTCAAACAAATACTATCAATTCTCTGGGCATTGTTATAATCATGTTTACGAACACTCAATTCCTACAGATGATTTGTATGATGTATCATTACAATAATTTATTTTTTTATCAAATTAATTTTTTTCTTTTGTGTATGTTTTTCAATGTTTGATCATATGTGTTTCAAATATAAATTTTTTATTTAAAAAAAAACAAGTAACCTAATCATCACCAAAATTTTTATTAATAAAACATTTTTCTTCTTTCGATGTTTTATTTCATTTGTTGATTAGTTTTATTAAATATATGGTGGACTATTGTGTTTTTATAATTGAATTTAGAATATGCATCCCTAAATATGGATGGATGGTCTCCTTTACCCATTTTCAAAATAACTACAAAACCAGAAATATTGTATTTAATTAAGAGAATATTTCACAAGACAACATTTACGGAACCACTAACTTTGACTCACATCAGACTCTTTCTCTGTGGTCTGGACTGCACAGGGCAGTCAGCTCTGGTTTACAAAGTAAATATTTACAGAAATATCTAGGTGTTGGGATAAAAAAAAAAATCTAGAGTTCTGAGAGATAAATTTAAAAATAAAAAAAATATAAAGTTGGATTATTCAATTATTTATGTTTTATGCAATGCTTTTGGAAATGTTTTGAATTAATTTATACTTGTAATATCCTTAAAATAAAACTTTATTTTCAAATATGTGATGATAAACATAATGATTTTTTTTTTTTTTAGGAAACCAAACGTCCTTCCAAAGAAATGCAAGTAACAATTGCTCGACAACTTGGCCTCGAGCCAACGACTGTTGGAAACTTTTTTATGAATGCAAGAAGACGTTCCATGGACAAGTGGAAAGATGAGACGGAAACCAAGCCAACTGGCAGCCACCAGTCTCCTAACGACAGTATCGTGCAACAAGACCTCTTGTGACATACTTCTTACCCCGTACAGCATCTCGTCTTTCTATGAGCTTACAAGGATAAGTGTCTTCTTTGCACAGACTTGCAGACTATTGGTACACTATTTCTCATATATGATCTGCACAGTTCTTATATAACGAAATAGTAGACATTGCATAAAAAGTATTGCAAAGCAAGAGATTTAGAAGATAAATTTCGGAATCCGTCCACTGGGTGAAATACCCAACATTTTTACTGATAATAAGGTTATAACTAATAGCACTATACTTTAAATCACAAGTGTCACTTTACACAATCAAAGAGTGTTTACAAAATATAATATAGGTCCATTTCAATTAATAGTGTTATATTATACACATTACATATACAAGAACATTTTGTTTAAATTCTTTTTTAAATAATTGTAGATATTTGATGACTTCGGAAATAAACAGTTTGATATAAAAATAAAGTTCAACTCATTAATAACGTTCAAGACATAAAATTTAAAGGTATCAAATGCATAATTTTAAAATTTGCAACATTTGAGAGTGTTTATAAGCTGTATTGCCATGTATGAGAATTAATGGAATGTAACAACACAATTCCTTCTAAATTAATAGGAATCTGAAGTGTTACACTCTAAACTTAAAGAGAACTGTGTAAGATTGTGTAAGGGATATAGAGGTGCCTTGCATTAAGACAATAGAGCCCAAAACGGGAATATATTTGTATTAAAGCTTTAATATTCCATTGCTAAAGTACAAAAAGTGTTTTAACACTTTGTGTTAATAAAAAAAACTATTAAAAAATTGATCGGGCCAAAAATTCAGTGGAAACATGCATTGAAACTATTAATTCTTCCTTAACACATAGGAAATCAAACATTAACAGTTAATAAATCTGGTAACAATAATTAAAACTGTAACTGATTATTTGTTTGAGTGCAATGTATGTTTCTAAATTATATTTTTAATATGTGAACATTAACGAAAAATGTATGAAATAATAAAGTTGGCGTGCTTCTTTCAATAAATAATATAACATAATTATTACTGGAGATTAGGACATATCCAGATTTTATGGAAGGATGGGAAATTGATGTGAAATGTCTATTACGTGGTTGAACCATTCCTAAGAGACTTTTCTCATTTTTTATTTATTTTTTAAATAATAGTGTTGTTATTTTTTAATATATATTACAAATTGACATTGTTGTGGATGTATTTTTTTTTTTGTAGGCTTTTTTGTTATTTCAAAGTAGTAACATGTAAATACACTTAAGGTCTTTTAACACTAAGATAATATGAGAAAGGGGCCATTTGGTTATTAATGTTAAGAATGTTAGAATGAATTTTATAGCTAAGATTTTATTTATTTAATTATTTATTTAAAATGTTTATTTATTTTAATTTATATTGTAAAATATGTTATATATATATATGTATGTATCTGTAATACTTTACAAATCATAATGTGGCAATATTTATAATGTACAGTATATTTTATGTTTAAGGCAACTTATAAAAATCACACTTTAAGAAAGAAAATTTCACTTACTGTCATAAAATGCCAAAAGAGAGGTTAAATTTTTTATTGATATATTTTTAATATAGATTGTTTGTTGATTTTTGCATATTTTTTTTTAAACGTTTATCTGTAATTTGATCCTATAATTATAGAGGTGAAATAACTGTACTTTCATTATATAATATTGAAATTAGCACAACAAAATATATAAATATGCATAGAATGCCATATTTAATATTTTAATTTCAGAAAGTAATTTAAACAACATTTAATGCTACACTGATCATGTCTGTTTATCACAGTAACAGAGAACAATATTGTAGTCAAATATATATAATGGATTGTTTTCACTGTAAACTGTTGATAAATGGCCCTTTCATTTTCCTAATACATGGACAGCTTATAGCAATGGATGTAGTACGCTTTGTTATCTTTAAAGATCGTGATAAAAAAAAATTAAATAAGTTAATACCAAGATACATTCCTTTTGTGAACGATGTCTAGTCAAAAAGACATTTGAAATGGGTCTAGTCATATACTTAACAATTAGTCATTATTGTGAGTTTTCAACTCATGTCTAGTCAAAAGAATATTAATTTATACCAAAGTGAAATCTTTTTATAATGTTAAAATGTGCCTAAATAATCCTATTATCAAAGTAGGAAAAAACATAAACTATTACTAATAGAACTTTATATTTTACATGAGTTTAACCATTAAAATATATGTTAATACGAGATAATATTTCATAATAACATATATAACTACTGAAAGAGCATCTATGATTTTTTCAGTTAATATGCTCCAGAGTAAGAAATTTTTATTCTAGGAATGGTTTAAAATCTCAATGTGAAATGTTATTCTTAATAACATAACAAACAAATGAAATGGTCATTTAAGTCTTTGAAGGTGATAGGCTTATAAAAGTACGCTTATTCAGAAACAAATACCAACACATTTTTGTTTATAAAAGATTATAGTAATAGTAGGAAAGTAATGTTATATATTATTATAATGAGAAACTTAGAGATGTGGATAGTTAAAAATATATTTAATTTATTCTAAGCATAAATGACCAATGTGCTTATTTTCCAGAGGGTTAAGCATTTGAATTATTGATACATATTAAACCATTTTCTCTACTAATATGCCTTGTTTAAAATATGTATTACTGTCAAATATATTATTTATTGTAGACATAAACTTTTAAGAAAGATAATATTTATATACATAAAACTCATCTTTATTAACAGTGCATGTCTATGTATGTATAGCTGAACCATTTGTCTGATATATAGAGGTAGATTGATTTTCAATTTTTTGTGGAGTAAATCAGTTATCTGTTTTGGTTACCTCATTGAATTATTGAAGTATAAGCACAAATATATTATTACTATAAATTCAATTAAAAATACTTTTTTTACACTAATACCTAAGTGCATACACACTCAAGCGCAAACATCAAGTTTATTTTTGAAGGTGTGTTTGTCTGTGTATGTAAACTTACGTACTTAAAAGTACTGTTAGTAATCGACTTTTATATGTAGGCAATGAAAAATTAATGTACCTCTAAAACCAGTACTAATAGAGTTCGTCTTAATTTCAAGCACAAATTTGTTGTTTAAATTGAGTTTAATAATTTATAATTAAAATAATGTTAAAATATATATCTAATTATGTCGTGAATATAAGAGGTGCCTAATTTATATTTAAAACTGTACATAAACTCATCTTCAACAGTTTACAAACACTTATTTCAAATTTAATAATTTTTATTTTGTGAATGCATTTATTTGATAAAGTATTCTGACCTAATTTTTTTAAAATTAACAAACTCCTGTTGACAATCACAATTTTATTAAAATATCACTTTATTAAAATAAAATAAATTTATTACAGAAATTTACTGGTAGCCAGTGTTGCTTAAACATGGCATTGGAAATAGTTGCCAACAACCCTTGAAAAATAAAATATTAGGGCTCACATTGTATAAATAAAATTTTCAGTATTAGCTTAGTTTAATTTGGTTTCAAATAGATGTTTGAGTACATATGCTCTAATTTCATGCAGTTCAGCTATGGGTGAATGAAACAAATATCGAATGTTTGAAAGCATATTTTATTTCTTAAGTTCATGAAAAGCTGCTGTAATTACACGAACTATGCACCAAAGTGTATGTAATATCCTATAAAATATATGAATTTATTGTGTACATTTGTATAGAGCACGTAGGCCCACTAATATTTCAAATGTTCTTAATATACTGTTTTATTTTATATATAGTAAATAATAAATACTTAGAATAGAATGTATTAACAACATTGATTTATAATTACTTTAGTCCTGATTTGTATCTTCCTTTTATTAAGGATTAGGAAATCTATTACATACATAAAAAATTATAAAGAAAGAAAGAAATAATTAGTTAAAAAAAGGTAATATGTTTAATTATATATAAAGTGTAACCTATGAAAAAATATGAAGGAAAGTTAAAAGCACACATAGTAATTTGTTTTATTTATTTTATGTAGTTTTGTGACCTTTTGAAAATTTTATTTAAAAAAAATTAAAAAAATTAAATAAAAACATTACTATTGTTATATTCTTAATTTATAAAGTTATTTATGTAATGAAGAGTTAAAACAAAACAATTTAAATGTACATTTTTAATACTGAATTGTTGTACATAATGGCCAAAGATAATTTGTAACTTATAAATCTATCTTGTACAAGAGTACAAAGTTTCAAGTACAGTATGAATTAATGTAATTGATAAGAATATATTTGTAGTGCAGTTTGTATAAACAAGCACAATATAAATGTAAATATGCCGACTAGTCACGTATGTGTGGGATTGTGCGAAAAGCACTTGCTTTATAGATCCTCTAAAATGTAAACATTGTCTCCTCCAAACTTATTCTTGTGTGATGTTAATGTCAATATTTAAACTATGTAGTAAATGATCATCTGAAGAACCCAATATACAAAATTATTTATCATTCCATTGTCCTTACAGTTATTAACGTTGATAATTAAAACATGTATATATACCAAAATTCCAAAAATATTACATATTTTTCAGAATTCTATAGTATAAATAAGTGGAAAATATGTATTTTCAAAACATTCCTTATTTAATTAAATGATAGAGTATATTTTTCATTATAGAAAAACTACCATTCTGTTATTGCTCCTAAAATCCTTAAAAAATAAATTTGATAAAAAGGAAAACTATATTATTAATTTCAAATCCTTATTAACATATGATTACTTAACATAGCATTTTGTAAGTTAAACTAGCTAAATAATATTTGTACATAACTATCCATTTATGTTTTGAATTGCTAACAGTAAGATGTGAATGGTGGCGAAGATTCTACAAACATGCATTAATAAAGCAGAACATAGGCTCATTAGAATCAACAATGTTATTCTACAAGAAATGTTTTACTTTTTTAACTAAGAAGCTTGAGAGTGTTTTATTTTAAAATCATTGTCTTTTCAATAGTGGATTATTAACACAAATATTTTAGAGTGAATAGTTGAATCCATAATATTTTTCATTAAAATGTTATATGTTATATTCCAGATTATAAAGCAATTGCTGAATAATTTTAATTACCAAAATAAATTATTCATCAAGACAATCTATTTTAATATGACGTTGAAGTTTCATGTAAAAAGTAATGTAACTATCTAACCAGGCTTGTAAATTTGTACAGTATTCCATAAAAGTATCCAATACAGGCAAATACTTAATATTTAAACCTTCATTCTAAATATTAAAGTCAAAATACAATAAAAGTTCATTTTTAATAGATAAATATTTTAGTTTGTCATATATATATATATATATATATATATATATAGAGAGAGAGAGAGAGAGAGAGAGAGAGAGAGAGAGAGAGAGAAAATAGAACATATATGTATATATAGGACAACGTAATACCCCATAATTAAACTAGTCTTTAAATTATATTTGTATCTCTTACAATTATTATAAACAAAATAGTAGCACAATATATTCTATTTGTACTGAAGACTTACAATCTATTATCATACATATAAATTTACAGTTACTTACTTATATTACATTATTAAACTTAACTTGTATTAAATTTACAGTTACTTACCATATTGAAAACAAATCTGCTTAATTGCTTCGAAACCCTCCAAAGAGTTGCCCTAAAAATTATTTTTAAGATAATGTCAGTAATGATAGAAGGCCCCTAGACCACAAACATAATTCAGAAAGAACCCACAAAAATATAACAGTATGGTAAAACCTATGTGTACTGGTCAAACAAAGCCTTAAAAACACACAAACATTTACTTTTACTTAGACACATGTAATATGTTACATATTAAGCATTCACTGGCAAGGGTAAAAGAACTATTTTCAAAACCATATGTTATCAGTATTGCAACTTCACAAGTATACTAAATTTTCCTTAGTAAATATATGTACTTTAAATTCTTAAGTGTACTTGGCAACTGAAATGTGTGTATATATCTGTACCTCGGAGGGATACAACACTATGTCCATTTTCATAACTTTACAGGAGAGGAGTTTTAAACTTTTTTTCAACAAAAAGTGTTATTGGCACAGCTATTTATTGAGATGTAAATAACAGTAAATAGAATGTTCTGGTAAAATATTGTTTCAACATCTCAATAAATAGCTGTGCCAATGTTGAAAAAAAGTTTAAAACTCCTCTCCTGTAAAGTTATGAAAATGGACATAGTGTTGTATCCCTCCGAGGTACAGATATATATACAGTAGTGGTCAACAGTTTCTGGAGAGGTCATATATTATATATTCTTAATATATATAATATATATATATATATCTTAATATATATATATCTTAATACTCAGAAACATGAGGATTTAACAATTTTTTTTTACCGAATAAAAACAATAAAAAAACATAATTACTTTAAAAAAATAATAGATTGATCAAATTTAAATAATTAAGAAAATTATTTACAGTATGAGTAATTTTGTTTGCCCACTAATTCTTAATAACGTAAAATAAAACCATATTTTCATTGAGTTAATTTAAATGGTTAGTCATACAAGTATATTCATGAAAGAATTATCATGTTGTGAAATCACTAAAATGTTAAAAGTTGTCACTGTAAGTGATTTATTATAAACATATAATTCAGGTGGTGGTTTAAGTAACTCAATTTGATTCGAAAAAATCAATAAAAAAACAGTGTCCAGAAACTTTTGACCGCTACTGTATATATTTCTTTATTGAAACGATTATATGCGATTAATACAGTAGATTTTAAGCAGTGCGTAGAGCTTCAGTATGTACGGTCTCATTACATTTTTTGGAGGAAAAGATTCACTAGCCAACACCACTTCACATGCCAGCTCAGTAGTAACCACAGAGCTCAGATAAAAACAAAATGTTAGTAGATTTGGAGGTCACTAGCCCCCCTCCTCGTTAGGCATCACTCTGGGTTGCCCGGGGATGAGATGGAAGTATAGAGCATTGCCATATGGATTAGGAGGCCAGTGAGGCAGAAATGAAAATTCTGGTAGAGGGAGTAGTTAGATCTTAAATGAAAGGGATGTAGAGAGATCAACATGAAGGGTATGGCTGATGATATAGAAGAAGACAATGGTTATCTTGCAGAGAATTCGGGATTGTAGGGGCTGGATGTGATGGATATCAGAGGACTTGGCACTCCCCAAGACTTCTATTCCATAAGACCAGGCTGGTTGGAGTATCATTGTGTAGATTGTAACTCATTTAAGTTTCTTCTTTCTTCGTTCTTCTTTTCTATTATTATTTTAGAACGTTCGTCCATGAGATAAAAAAATAATTAGAATTGTCTGTTCAGTTCTAGTCATTTGGACATGGCGGCGGGAGCCTCAAGTGAAACGCTTGTCTAGTATAAGTCTTAAATAGGTGGTATAGGACTGTAATAGCAGGAATGGGCTGGAAAGAAAAGCAGGAATGAAGAACAGGATGAGTAACAGAGGGTGATAGTGACATGGGAGGACTTGTCAGCGTCCTCTGACATTTGAATCTTCATTTCGAGATTAAGATTCTAGAAAGACAAGGTGTTCCTACAATGCTTGGAAAGCGAGGATGGGGTCAGGATTGGAAGAGAGGATGGATGTGTTGTCAGCGAGGGAGATTGAAGGATTACTAGGTATATAACGAGGTATATATGTAACGAGTACAGAAGGAACAGGATAGGACTGAGTACTTAGTACTAATGGTTGGAAAGCTAAGGTTCCAAAAGGGCAAGGTGCTCCAATAATCCTTGGAAAGGTAACTTTTAAAATTAATTTTGTCAAAGACAGCACTAGAGGAGACAAGGTCCATCAAGGTTGCCACCATAGTTGATTCATTATTCTCACTATCATTATTTTGGTTTTGCAAAACTTGATACAGTACTTATTTATTAAAATAGGTACTGATGGATGATGTCGAGTGTGATCCTGATTGATTTTCCGACAATGCATTAGCAAAAGATAATTCTAACATTTTATATACCATGATTTTACTACTGTTTCAATTAGAGATAAAATTAAAGTTTTTTATTATTGATTTTTAGCTTTGTGTGACATTGAACCAGAGCACAATTTAAGAAAAGAAGGCCCTAAGCCAAACACTTTTTAAGGCCCTTTATCAATTTAATTACAGATAATAAATTAATAAGTAATGCTTTATTGTGCGAAAGCGAAGTAATTAATATTTTGTAGATCTACATAAATATTTGTTTGATTTTTTCATAGAAAAATGATAGCATAATGTAATACTAACCGAATTCCTGAGACCCTAAAGTTGCCTCATACTGCTAGCTAATCCATCCCTTCCCTAAACCAAACATGTAAAAAATTGAAATTATTAATATGGCGAGAAAAAAAAAAAAAAAATGTAAACCAAGAAAAGTAATGCTTTCTGGAACCATTTGGGACATTTTGTTGGATCATAAATCTCGTTAAAAATTAATGAAATTCCTTTGGACTCTACACAATTCTTTTATTGTCACAATATCATTAAATTGACAACATTTTGTCTGTTCAGGCATCATCAAGGACTACAGTTTTGAACAAAAGATATATTTAATTACATGAAAGAAACAAGATGTATATCAACATACATATCTTGTTTTCCAAATTGAAGTCATTGATGATGGCTGGAAAGGAAAACGTTGATGGCTCAGTAATATTGTGTCAATAAAAGAATTGTGAAGTAGGCAAAACGGAGTACTCATGAAAGTGGTTCGATATACTTCATTCCAGCAGCAAAGGAACAGTGAGCTCCACGTGGATGAGTTCATTCACCGTAGACATATCAAATTCTTTGATCCCTTGCAATATTTAACAAAACCCATGTTTAACATGATTTCACCCTCTCCGTTCCCCATCGATGGCAGCAGGCAGTCGAGGCTGGAATGCTCTACGATTAAGTTAGTTTTAGGTCCCCTTATGTAGTCCGAAAGTGAGCCCCATCATCTAGTCCTTTTCACATTATATAGTTTTAACAATAAAAACATAGATGTGTTAGGTTTAAAACCTGTTTACAATACATAGCATGCAGTAAAAGGGGCCATTTACAGCTCACTATATACTATGTTATTGTATAAGTGCAATTTTTTTAATCAATATAAAATTAGGGGTTAAGTAAAAGAAAAAGAAAAAAATTCTGAAGAGACTTAACAAACAACCTATAGTGCAAATGTACACATGTTAATGTCTCTTAAAAATTTAACAAAATTTACAAAATGCATATCAGCCTATTAACAAATAAAATTTTACAAAGGTATATAATGATCTTCGTTAAACTCTAAAAGTTCTTGGCCTCTAAAATCAATTTGTATATACTAAATATTAATCAATTATTTCAACAAAACAAGATTACAAAAACTAGTATATGGAAAAATGGATTTTTATTTTCTCGTAATTATTAATTATTTTTCCCTCAGGCATTCTTTGAGAAGACTAATGTTAGTACTCAATTCTAACCTCTTTGTACTCATTCAGCTTGGAAACCTCGTTTTGTGTTCCCCATGTTTATATTGCATTTCTGAAGAAGTACAATGAGCCCGTTTTAGCCATAATATACTCTTATATATATATTTTATTTTTTCAATGAATAAATGAACAGAGGTTTATGGGGACAAGCCTGTTTATATAGTGTTAATAGCCGGTAGAAGCGCATGTGGTGTGTGTGGTGTAAGGCCGTAAGCCGTATGGTGTTTATGAACTTCCATAAAAAAAAAAGTCAAGAAGCTCATGAAAGAAATTGGCCTTTTAAGGACTCGTTTACATAAAGAATTTGATGAATGGCATTTATTCTTTTCTGTTTATACTTGTATATTTACTTTGGGTTCACCACTTTGTACTGCTGTAATTGTTTTTTTTTTTGATATTTTGTTTCTTTTTGTATTAAATCATTTTTATAATTTCCTTGGCAATGCTCTACATAAATTAGAATTTTGTGGTAGTGCTAGTGGTCAATTCTAATTATAGTGCAAGCAGCTATTTGTTTTCACTCAGATTGGTAAAAGCCAAGCTCTGTGTTCCCCATGTTCATTACCCGAAGGTGAGCCCCATCACCTGGTCCTATTTACATTATATAATTTTTTAACCATCGCTCAATTTTTCTTAGCATGCAAGACCTCCGCAGAGTACAGCTCTGATGTACTACAAGGAATCCACCCATCCAATAAATAGGTTTATTCAATAAATAAGTGAAGGGGCTACAAAAAAACCTGTTTATATAGTTCTGATAGCCGGTAGAAGTGAACATGTTTTGTGTATTGTTCGGCTCTATGTATGTAAACCATTCTAGTCCTCTTTTGGTTTCTTTAAGAGAGTATTTGTTTTGACTATCATTTCAACTTATTTGTGAATCCGCTTTAACTTTATTCAGTGGGATGTTGCAACCACGAAAAGTATTTATTTGTTAGAATGTTTTGAAAGAGATATAGAATATAAAATTAAAATTACATGTGAATGCTAAGTAACGAAAAGGACCTTGAAGTTGGAGTTTTATTTAAAAACAAAGCCTATGTTTGTGTTAATGCAAAGATCACACAGTGGAAGAACAATAGCCCATAACCCATAACTCAGAAAGATACATGGCATTAGATACAAAGTAAAAAATGTGTAACCACACTGCCTGTGGTTGAAAAGCCTGAAGGTGCCTGTTGTAAAAAAAGTCTGATAATATAACTCCTTGGAGAGCGCAAATCATTGTTGTCAATAAAAGAGGTAAAAGGCTAGTTGCGGATTAAACCAAACTGTAAATGAATTTACAATTTTAGATGCTTACCCCCTACTTAATATTGAATTCTTCGTGACCAAACTCAGTATAATGTGCTATTGCCACAAACTTAAAAATGCATACTATTGGATCCCAATAAGAGAAGATGATCTTATACACTACCTTTGAATTAAATAAATATAATAACATTTTTAGTGAAGAAATAGTAGCAGCTTGCCTCATTAATACGGAAATAAAACTACTGTTTAATCAGACACCACCTATCAACCTAATTCGAGCCATTACACCATTTAGGAGATTAAACATATACAGACTTCAAAGGAACTAAATATACTTTTCCAGACTTAATTATGAAAAAAACATATTTCAAAAATCTAAGTCTGTTAACAATATTCCAAAACAAAATAATTGCACAAGAACAAAAATGTCACCACACATAACCCTGTAAAAGAGGGAGGAGGTTATTGGTTTCTAATGGATCGTCTGAGATCAATTTGATTATTCTAAGGTTAAAAGTAGGAGTTCAAGGTTGAAGATGGTTGGGATCCAATGCATTATTTTGCTGATCATGGATTGTAAGCTCACATGGCAAATTCGAATATCTTCTGATTGGACAGGCCTCCTTTTGTTGAAAGTGCAAATGTCATAGATTTCATCATTGGAATGCGGTTTTCTCAATCGATCGATTTGCTGCTTAATTAATTTGTTTTTTTACAATTTGGCATAGATAACAATTAAGGAAAGTTTAGGGAACAAATCCTAGAAAGCTTCTGCGCAGTCAATATGAATTGATGGCCACTTCTTTACATTGATGCAAAGGAGTTTTATGACATTTTATTTCACCGTAGCACATCAGTCTCATGTTCTCGAAACTTGATTATGTCTCGGTGAATTCCATATTGTATTATCCTGACAGGGATTGTTGCTAGAATGTTTGCATGTTGATGAAAAATTCTGGACCATGGGCCATTGTCATTTATAATTTGTATTGACAGTGATACAAAACATTGAAGAAGTGATCAAGTTTACAGAGATTAGCGAATAATTTGATTCCAGTGGAGTCAATGATTGAATGGGATTTCTTAGTCTTAAATAAATGATGGGCTATTCCTACGTGGATAACATGAAATGCTACAGTAATAATAAAGGAAAACGAATAATAGCCACCGTTTCTAAAAATGGTTGCACTTCTTCTTTATTCGATATTGCTTTCATTTCGTCAACCAATTTTGCTTTTTCTAGAATTTTATTGAGTCCCCATTTTATCCATGTCCCAGATACTCGTGAAAACAAAACGAAAAATCCTATTAATGTGGAGTTCATAGCTCTGCAATGATTGAAGGCATGTTTCTACTGGGTTCTTATGTCACTCCAAGGACTACAATATCATCTGAATTCGACATTGTCTTAAGAAGACCCTATATAATCTGTTCGACGAAGTGATTGAAATTTCTTGAAGGCGGTTTGAATGACACATGTGATGCATTCATAAGAATGCGGCCTTTGTGAGTAAATATAATCTGGACTTGACTATTCTTATTATTAACTGAAACATGAAGTCTTGAAAAGGACACACAGACAAAAGTATTTAGAGTTACGATTAAAATTTTGTTTTCAAAGTTGAATATCACAAATTGCATATTGTCACGTCTCTTGTATTCTAGAATAGAAAACGTTCCCATTTCAATATCCATGCTCTTTCTTACATGTCTATTAATTCTGTGCTGAGCAGTTTGACTCTCATGTTATCTTTATTTGATATGCCAACATTTATTTAAGTGTTTGTTATCTATGGTAAATGAACTTAAGAATTACGTGCATTTAGGAGTATTACTACCAGTAAATCCTCATATAATTTCAGAACTAATTCCCATGTGAAAATATGCGTCGGACTCATTTAGAGAACAGTATATTGGTTGTATAATCTAAGATTTTTGTATACCAACGGAGAAAAGACTGTCGTTTTCACTCATTATATAGGAGCTATTGAAATTGAATACTAGGGGACCAAGTGTGAGTCCAATACACAAACAAGTTTACAACCGTGCGTTATAACATTGCATCCCTACCTTTGGATTTCGAGGGTCTCAAGAGCATTCTTCCCCATAGCCTTTTGGAATGACGTCTTACCCCCCCCCCCTTCAACTGTATAAAAACATGACATACTAAAAGAAAATACAGGTTACTTAAAGAACTACATGAAATGTAAAATAGATATTGAGTGTCATGCGACCTTGCTTCATGTAATATCAATTTTTTTAATGTAAAGTAATTTTTAATTCGATTATTTCTGTTGCTATCATTTGTGTACGCTCATTTTTCTTTGTGCTGACAAAAAAAGGTTTTTAGGGACCACCTAAGACCTAAAGGCTACTTTCAAATATCTTAGGAGTTAGAGGACAATAAGGAATGGAGAGCAGTAGCTTGTTATTAAACACATCTGGAAAACGTTTCAAGTACTCCAAGTACTAGAATATCACATTATATGTACAATAGAAAAATTACCTATTTGTATTTTAATTGACTTTAAATTTAATGTTTTTCTAGCTTTATTATTCTATTGGTATTTTATTGGCCTATGATGGTTTCCATAGTTGACAACGTACGTATATAAATGATATGCTTCAGTTACAAATTGTTTCCTTATTGTATAAAGAAATTAATAAGCAAGTCAGCTCTGAGAATCAAGTGTATTTGTTTTTGATAACCTATCAACTGGATTTAACCTTTATGTACTCACTCCTAATAACAGACATTTCCATTCCTAATAATAATAATAATAATACATTATCAAGAACCCCCAGTACCAGAACTCCCATCCCAGCCTCCCTGGGTACCCTAATCCAAATGGCAATGCTCTATACTCCCATCTCATCCCCGGCATCCTAGAGCGTCGCCTAAGCCCGAGGTAGCTTCGCAACCTCCTTCCTCATTCAAACCAACAAGTATTTTGCTTTGAGTGAGCTCTTCGTGACAAAGAGGTAAGTTAGGTAGTTTTGGCTAATTGTTTTTTTTCCCTCCAAAGAAACATCCTAAGCACTGTTTAAAATACTTTGTATTGGTTACATGTAATCATTTCAATTAAGATGTTTCTAAAAAAAAAAAAGGTGATCCTGGTTACTTGAGTGCGTCTTGTACTACTGTGGCAGGCAATTAAAATAGTGTAAGTTAGTATATTATAACTATATTCCATGACATAAATAAAAAATCATTTTTTACAGGATAACAACGATTAGTTCTATACATTGAATTCTAAAAATACCAAGTATAATATACGATAGTGCCTTCACACGTACCTATAATTTAACATGATCATGGTTGGTGCTAACTTATTTACGCTGATATAAACATTTCTCTACTTGGGTGCTGTTTAAATCCATTAAATAAATAAATTTCTCAGACGCTACTTGATTTATCTCCACGTTTCGTTAAATCTATTGGAATAAACATTTGTAAATGGAATTGTGGTGAATTATGACCGTTAATTTAATCGAAAAGTATTTATTTCAAACAAAATTATAATAATATGACTACTAATTATATTTTAGTAACCTCATGAACGGTGCACCCCTTTCAAAATTATTTTACACATTCTTAAATAATTTATTTTGTTTAGAGTTATTTAGAGATATAACTATGCTATTTAAATGTTTTATTGTTACTTGAGACAGTTTCGATTAATGATTCCCCAGTATTGTTTTCAATTGATTAATTGGTTTGTAATGGCAACACTGAAATGAGAACATACTTAGAAAGTTTAATAAGCCATCGCCCTGCTTCTCCTGTATAACGGTATGACAGGCATTGCCAATTATACGAATAATACATCAGATTCGGGATTTGACTTCGTTAATGTTTAGGATATTTTCAATGTATATTCTTTAATAGCTGTTGCTTAGTTAAATTTTACAATACCAACTCTTCTTACTTAATGGTGCTATGGCGGACTAGAAGAATGTATTTTTGAAGTGTACATCGTTTAAGAATCTTCGTACTACTTGAATAAGTCTTATATTCATTAAAGGTGAGTTCTTATTTTTGGTTATATTCATATTTTTGATACCGTATATGTTAATGGAAGGTTCCACATAGGTTTTTAGTTCAGGATAAGTATCATCTTCACTGTGAGTTTTTGTGTTAGCCACACAGTGCATGAATATTTTTGTTTTGAAAACCAAAGGTAATGAAACCTTCTGTTTTTTAAAAAAGTATATTGCAATACTGCTGAATGTGTTTCAATGGTATTTAAATGTGTGATAACAAATTATTTAAGAAGACTTGTAACTCTTGTTTTTAGTTAATAAGTAAGTTTATTATTCTTAATTTTATTTATATTGGCGTGTTCATGAATCATACATCATTAGGATAGTCATTTGTATATTGATTTGCTGAAATTTTTAGAATTGGTTAGATATTCCATGTAACATAACTTTCTTAACCTATTTTATTTCTGGGCATTTATATCTATAGAGATTTCTGTGAATTCTTCAGTTTAGTCTATTTCTACTAACTTGTCTAAGTACCAAATATGTCTTAGTTATTAATGGCACTATTGCGTTAACCATATATTTTCTCGGTAACTTCTTTTCTGACTTTTATGTTAAATTTATTGTTTCAAAATTCTTAAAAATATACATTCTTATGAGGGTTGTTGCATTATTTAACAGATTTTTTTTGTTTTTTTATAATATCACATTTTTTAAAATATTTCCTCCTTGTTTTTTTATTTTGGATTCTTAAATTGGGTATTATTTGTTTATAACAATTTGTTTGTATTTGATGGTCGCTATTACATTTCGTCATGAATGATCACTTCTGATTTTGCTTTTGTAGGTTGTGTTTGATATAGAAGTGAATGGATGACTCATTGCCGTAGATATATGCTTATCTTAATTTTTATCAAATGCATGCTTTAAAATAGCTTATTGGATTCTGTATGGTTTTTAATAAACAATGTCATTTATTTTATATATTCTTTTTATTATTAGTGAAATTGTTTTTTTCTAAATCCTTTGTGAAACAAATTCATGTATGCTAGGTTAGTTCTTCATTACATTTATATATTCCATTCCACTCCTTGAATACACTTACCAAATGAACTGAGGTTCACATCATCATAACCGTTAAAGTATAAATTATTATTTATTTTTAAAGATTTATTTGTTATATCAAATGGTAATTATTGTTTATATCAACTATTAATAATTGTAACTATAATAATATTCGGTATCATTAGGTAACAGCAACATTTCTTGTATCTCCTAATGTTTTATTTTTAGGATGCCAATTTATAATTGTTAAATTGTTCATACATTTCTTATGACATCCTACGTTGAGGTTAGTATTAATGGTTTTCATCCAGCTAAAATCAACGACCTATAGTTTCAATACTAATTACGAGGGACAGGCTCAATTCATAATTTATATTAATCAAGAGTTAGCATTTGAATGACAAGTTATTAAAGGGAACAAGAGTAACACATTTTCTATACTATATATTTGACTTTTAGTTTTGTTATATTTACATTGAATATTTATCATTATGGTATGTTATGTTGAGCAATTGTTAAAACATTTCTGGACTTCTTTTATGAGTTTGAGTTAAAAAAAATACAACTACTCACAAGTAGTTTTTATTAATGTCCCGTTGAAATGAAAGAAAATTTGTTTTATAATCAGTAATGTAATTTAGTTGTTGTATGCAGGTCATCGTTAAATTTTGTCACTTGTATATAATCGATTTTAATTTTTTAGCATAAAAATAAATTTATTTGTTTTTAAAAATATTTTTATTGGAGCTTCAACCACCTAAGGAGAATATTATAATCAGTGTTAGACACCTCTAACATCAGTGTAGCTATTTTATGGAGTTCTGTGTTTCTTATGGTGCATTTAGATTTTTTTTTATTCTTTACCCTGTGTTCGTGTGAAATTTTCTGTAAGAATATTCAAAGGCATAGCAAATTGCAAACAATAATGATTTCATTCTATAATAAACGCAAGTTTGTTAAAAATGTAAATATAAGTCTGAATGCTCACTCTTGTATTAGACTACAACTACCTTAAAGGATTTATAGAGTATAAGGATATAATAAGAATATAAAGATATTATAAAACATAGCCTACTTAAGTGCAACATACTAGCATTAAATAATTGCATAATACAGCATAGGGTAATACTCCCTCCCCCCTAGTAATATACAAATTCTTAACTTAATAATTGGATAGTGTAGAGTGCAATTTCGTTAATATAATCTAATTGTTACTAGAGGGTGTTGGGATTATAGAGGTTAGGGAAAAATAAACAATTGGTGTAGTTGTCTTTTTTTTAGGAGCTTCTTCAGAAACTGAAGCATAAGTGGAATTTTATTTTAATCACTGATTGTAGACTTACTGATGTATTCTCGGGCCAAATTAGTCGCACTTATTCCATTGTCAATATGTTGCAAAATAGTGCACTTCTCACTAATAGTTAAATGTTTTTTTTGCTGTTCACTCATTTTTTATATTGATGAAGCGACACTATCAATTTTACGTGGGAGACCCTGGCTGAAGGAAAAGGGTCGGTCGGTGCATTACTAAGCATGGGAATCTAGAAAGCCAAGAGTTGGTCAAGATAAACAAGAAAATCTCAAAAATTAACTCAGATCTGAAAAGAAATGCAAGCGTCACATAGTCTATTTCCTTCCTACCAATAAAAAAACAAAACATATATATATATATAAGATGATTGTTGTCTAAGTGCCTTACTGATTACCAGAATCTTTGTTTAGGTTTAGCACGTTCATATACTGTAACTTAATTTGTGTAGTGCGGAAGGCTTTGTTTTAAATAATATGAAATGAAATTATATTATAACCTGATTAGTAGAATTTATACTTTGTTTAAATTATACAAATAGAACACTGTTTTGAGTGTTTTAACCGATTTTCACGCAATTTTCGAATGAATTCCAGTGTTTATTGCTCCAGAACAATAAATAAATGTATGGCTATAGAAAATATATGAGTGGTGGATTTTCTTGCGTAATTACTTTTTTTTTCTGTAAATATTAATTGGATGTGATTTTTGGTTTCTGGATGGTAAACAATCTAAAAACGCAAAATGGCAAAATTAGTATAAGCAAAGATATGAAATTGATGCCCCAAAAGATAAGAGGAATACAGTGGGATCTGACTGGAACTTAAAGAATCTTGAGTTGGATAACAATATCTATCAACCATTAAAGCCGAAAGTTAGCCGAAACACTTTTAAAACTTGAAAGAAGGAAGGGTCAAAATTGCAAAGAGCAAAGCTTTTTGTTGATCAACTGTAGAAAGATGAAGGACATCCACTAAGTGGTAATAGGCTTTTGAAAGAATAGAATAATTCTACCTAGGCAGTGGAGTATCTTTAAGGGGAAAGACATTCTCTCCAGAATAAATAAAGAGAAGCCTTTGGTGGTGTCCTAACTGTGGATTATACGGCAGTTGAAACAAAGATCTTCTAGACGAATCTTGGCTGGTTTCCTTGTATGGATGCAACACTTTTCATAAATAACTCTTTGCATAGCATTCTGGAGGTTGGGAGACCTGCTAAGTAAATAATACATAGTTATGAATAAGGAATCCAAATAGAGTTGACAAAGAGAAAATATGGGATATGGAAATTTGAAAAATTATTTTTTCAAGTCTGAATGAAAATTCTTGACTATATGTTTCAGCAAATGTGGAGTTGCTATGTTTTTGTCTTGACCTATTGTGATGGCTCATGGCTCTCACGTTTTGATTGAGACATCATTCTCAAATGAATTTTGAATTTGAAGTGTTTTATGGATTACATTATGGCCTTCTTTAATAGCCCCCTCGGGACCGAACTTCTAGTTCCATTATCCATACGCATTGGTGTTGTTGAGCTAGCCAGTACAAAAAAATAACTGTTGTTATTTGTGTTGTAAAACACTTGAATTTAATTATTAATTTACAAATTAACATTAAGCCCACCCATCTATTTTGAATGTGGTTACAAAACTATTTGATAAAATCTGTGATATTGTCAGTCCTTATACTTTAATAAGTATAAGGTATATTGAAAAATAAATTATATTACTTGTTCATAAAAGTTAACTAAGTCACTAAAAGCCTTAACTAAAGCCATCTTATTATGTTGTTACATCTAATGTAATAACTATCAATAACTCTTTTGTTTTAATGTGGCTGACTTATTTTATTATATTATTTACCTTCCCAATCCCCTTCACAGTCTTATTCCGTGTTGACAAACTTTGGTGATGATTTCTTCTGTCAAAGACTGATTTCAGCTGTTAAAAGTAGTTAATTTAAAAGAAATGACAACCATTCAAAAATGGTAGGCATCTGTGTTACCCTTCGTTACACGGTATTTTTTGAGAGTTTTTCACATTCGGGATGTAGTTTTAAATCACTGGGTGTTTGTATAACTGAATATTGTACATTTTATGACAAGACAAAGAAACTGGATAATCAGAAATTATAAAGGATTGTTAATGAAAAAAAACAGTTGTCATGTAATGCACATTTATTTGTTAGAGCTCTGTAATAGTATTTATGTATAAAATCAGAAAATCATTTAATAAAATATGTTTTCTCCCCAGAACATTATGCGTGAATACAAAATTGTTGTCCTTGGAAGTGGAGGTGTTGGAAAATCAGCCCTTACTGTTCAGTTTGTACAAGGAATATTTGTTGAAAAATATGATCCTACTATTGAAGACAGCTATCGAAAACAAGTTGAAGTGGATGGCCAACAATGTATGCTGGAAATACTGGATACAGCTGGAACGGTATTAACAATTCTTGTTTATTTAAAATTAGTATTCATTGTGATTTGTTTTTGTCAAAAGTGTCTATCAACATTATTTAAATTAATATCTATGTAGATTAATAATGTATGTCACCACTATTTTTCATTCTGTACTTTTTAGCTCATTAGATTAAAATGTTTTTATTAATGTTCATTCCGGAAAAGTGTTACTTTGCATGCGTATAGTTTTAAGAATATTTAATTATTCATGTGACAAGGAATAGGCTTGTTAGTTTCAAGGCACTGAAGTTATAACTTGGATTCTATCTACTTCCCCTATCTTGAATGTAGTTTTGTATCATCTCTATTCTGTAATTAATTGTTTTATATTATATCAGGGTCCTGTCATATTCATTCTCGAGTCTAGTCATATATCCAACAATAACATGTTGGAACAACAAACAAGCATGTCTCGGCCTGCCAATTAATTGTCCCTGAGTATGTCGTACCTGAATGTGATTAGTTACCTTGCTCTTACGCGATTGATTATTTATCCTCCCTCTATCGTTCTTGAAAGCTGAACCTAAAGGAAAATAACCTTGACCCATCAAGGCTATATACAGTAAGACCTCATTTTTTGTAGGCCTTATATTTCTGTAAAACTAAGATTAGTGAAGACTTGATAAATTTATTTCTGGAAAAGGAGCTTTAAGTAATTAAACAAAGATTGGAATATAACAAATGTAAATCAAAGCTTACATTTAGAAGTTACTCTAAAAAAATAGGATATTGCTGTTGTCTTTTAGGTTAAGTGATTTGTTAATTTATTAGCATCATAAATAGTCTCTAAACTCTATGGACAACTTCCATGCTCCAATCTTTTAAGATAGGATAATATATTCCGATAGTGACATCCTTATATTTTTCGGTTTTGAAAAAAAGTATATTGGACATTTTTGGGTGGGTGAGAGCTGCAAAGTTTTCTTTAGTTTACTCTTTTCATTTTTTCCTTTTACTATAATGGCTGACCTGCCATAAAACATTTCGAACTATTTAACATAGATTAAATTTTATGTATAATGGAGGTAGTAGTTGTCTCTAAGCAAGTATAAGTGTACAAATTACGAGGGTGGTCTGAAAAGTTTCCGACCTAACAAAGCTTTTATTTCACTAGCTTTTATTTATTTTATTATCATCTTCATGTTGAGGCCGGAAACTTTTCAGACCACCAGTGTAATCACATTGTAAACCTCTCATATTATAATTAAACACTTAATTTTATTCTTGCAAGAGTTAATAACATTTTTTTCTACTTTTATTTTGAATGTAAAGCATATTGGTAGAGTTAATTTAATTATTTACATTTAGTCTTGTATGTTCTTAGTTCCAAATCATCCATATTAATATAAAATATTATTAAATGTTACCGAGAGTAGCTCTTTGTCAACCATTTAAGTAATTTTTCAGTTAATGTATTTCATCGGGCTCCTGCATTTAATGTGAGGTTACAGTTATTTATAACAAGTAATTTTTTTAATATACATCTTGATTTATGCTAAAGATTGAATAAATTATAAAAATATGAGTAATGATACTAGTTTTGTATTCCTAGTAGTTTTAATCATCAATATCTATTTTATATTGGGCCTAACTAAAATGGTGTATTAATTTATTTAAATTATTTGTTAGGAACAATTTACTGCTATGCGTGATTTATATATGAAAAATGGACAAGGGTTTGTGCTAGTTTATTCAATAACAGCACAATCAACGTTTAATGACCTTCAAGATTTGAGAGAACAAATATTAAGAGTCAAGGTAAAGTATTAGTTTTTATGTATAAGTTATAATTTATTGAATTGTGTTTAGTATATGAAAAACAGTCAAGTTTTATGCTAATTTATTTTTTGATAAATGACAGGTTTTTTGAGGGATAAAAGCCCAAGAATTTTTAGTATATTTTTTATCAATAGGAATAACTAAACTCACAGAAGTCTTTTAATTTAAATAAAATAGTAGAAAATTTATTATTAAAATTAAACAATTTATGTGTTCGGATTAATTGAGGAGTATGATAGCCAATAAATTATCAGTAATCTGGATAATGGGATCATTAGCACTTAACATTAATCATCTACTTTCAGTCAGACTTCATTGAGAAATCATTGTAAATGTGTGGCTCTCATAAAGCATGATTTGAGATTGTATAGCCTTGCAACACTAATATACAAATTTAGATTTATTACAAAGTTTTGGTTAAAAAAAATCAAGCCTTCTAACATAGTTAATACCTGGAAAATGGCTGCTGGGTTTTTAAGCACTTGTAGACTGATCTCTCCATTCAACTGTTAGTTTTTATTGATGTCTTAAAGACTTTTTAAGAAGCTTTTGTTGAATTAGAATCGACAAGAGATTTTTTTGTGGTTAGCCTTGCAAGTTGCGAATTAAAGTTTGGTAATTAAACACAGATGTGTCTGTTCACAGTTCATTGTAATACAGTTTAACTATATTCAATGACCAGACGGTCGTTTTCAGGCACTCTCCATGTCAAGCAATACCTCCTTCCTTGAAATCATCCAGTGCTAGACTGTAGTGAAAATAATTAATATTGCAACCTCTGTGATAAACAAATAGGCTACACAGAGACACTTAATAGCAAAGCAGGTGGCAATAGTACTAATTGCTAGTGTTGCTCTAATGAATTGTAATCATAAGGTACTATATATATAAAAGTTAGTTTAACATTTCGTAGAACTGCCATTTACAATGGCTTAATGGTAAGCTTTACCAGTTCAAAATTCAAATGAAATTACTATTTTATAAGTACCAACTATAGCAAATTAAGGTCCTAAAGAGAACTCCACAAAATCAGTGAGACCTGTAGAAGTAACTTTCCAATGTATTCTAAAAAGGAAATTTACTAGGGAAATTGCTTTGAAGAAAGAAAATAAATTAAAGGACAAAACTTGCTGTACAAAAAAATAATATTACAAGACTTGATTTTCAAAAAAACCAAAACAATTAAAGGACAAGCAATTACTGCTGAAAACATGAGACACTTGATGAGGATGATTTTTTGACCACATATGCTATAAAGGTTAGATAATTTTATGAGTTCAATTATTGAATTCTACTTGGCATCATATAGGCTCAATTAGTATAAGAAGCTGAATTTTTTTATTGGTATTAAGATTGAATAATATCTCTTACCTATCTAATCTGCTCCAGCATTGACTGCCTGTTTTCTCGGGTAATTGCTGTCACCTTCCAATTATTCAATCTAAGGCTGATTCTCGCACCAGTTGCAACGCTGTCTTGCTATTACAATCTGCTTCTTCTAACACGCCTTGTTCCATTTATCTGCTCAGTCAGGGTCTTCACTGGTATTTCCTTCATTCTTGAAATGACCACCCCAACGTTGTCGGGAGAGTTTAATTAATGGGCAGACATTCAAACCTTGGTCTTATTTCTGTGTTGGATCTTCTTCTCTCTCCATCTTTTCACAGAGCATATTCTACCAAAGATCCGTAAGAGAACTTTCTTCCTAAACCTAAGGAATTACTGTTCATTTGTTTTTTGTCAAAGTCCATCATCAGAATCGTTTGAGAGAACAGCTCTAAGAAGGGTTTTACTTATCATAAGTAAATTATCTAGTCAACAAGCGTAATATTACTGTAAATTTTACTCTTTTAAATTAACCATGTCTACCCTTTATGTGAAAATTATTCTTTACCTTGAAATACCAAATGAAAAGAAGATGAAAAAAGTGAAATGTTAACATTCATTTCATAACTATGAAATTTCAAACAAGTGACAAGAAAAGGTTTCAAGTTACAGTACTATGTAATGTCCTCATAGAGAGAAGAGAAGGAGCTTGAAAAAAAACTAGAGAAGTGATCTAAAAAAACGAGAGTGAAAGAAACTAACTGATATTGATGGGCTGTCTAAAGAGATGGTTCAATAGAAACAACAGTATAGGTGAGATCTTATATTGCTTGATTTAGTGGAAGATTTGAATTTAAGGTGGTTTTATAAGTATCAGTGTTTTTTGGTAGAGATGGTATTATAAAGGAATACCCTTATGGGGTAAATATCCCAACTTAGTGTGTAGAGTGTGATATGTGTTAATCTTTTGGGTCATTAAGGTCAAATGTCAGGAGGTAATTTGTGAGTTGTTTAATTTGGGTTCGAGGTCCCCAGGAATCTTATACACCGTACATCCATAGTCAAAATAAGAAAAAAAGTGGATTGTTATGACCATCTAGGGGGAATAGTTTAATCAATCTTTGATTATTAGGAGAGAAGTACATGGGCAGGAATTGATCTTGAGGATAGCAAGATCAGGTTTCTTTTATTTATTATTATTAATTATTTAGGTTTCTTTTCATCTTGGGTTAGTAGAAAAGTAGATTAAAGCTAAAAGGAGGAAAGTATCAGGAAATCTTGGTCTCATTGGCATATCGGTGAGAGAGGTCAAACTAGCGTTGATAAATGGAGGTCAATGATTTAGAATCTTAACAGTATTGAAGAGTTAGAGGGGCCTTGTAACACCTGGAACTGTACTGAAAAGGGGAAGATATTACTATCTCTAAATATAAAACATGAATCTAGGACATCCAGTAGTTTGTAGTGGTCTGTGGCTATACTAGTTATGTCAATAGCTGCCAAGTTTAGTTAATTCTGTAACTTCGTTATATGTAAATGTAAGTTGTATTAGATTATATTTTTTGGTTAAATTTGAATATGATAGATAACAATAAACTTTTTTCTTATTTGCAATATAATCCCAAAATTTTTATAAGCCTGTAAGCAGGATTTATATTGTATTTTGAAGTATATATTAAAAATATGAATCTACATACAATGTTGCACTTATAAAAACATTTAGGAATGCAAAAAATCTTTAACAAAAACAATTATTTATTCATCTTCTATTTGTTCAGTTCCTTCTAGTGAAAACCGAACCATAATGATTGTATTGTCACACCATACTCTTCAACTGTCTCCCTCTGTGATTTGTGAAAAATTTTCGAGTTAGTTATGTTAACCTAATGAATTGTCAACTGTAAGTTTACCACTTTACCATGACATTTGCTATCACCAGGTTGCTACCCATGGATAAAGGGAGTTACTTGAACTTGTAGTAGGATTGCCATGAAAGGGCCTACGTTACGTCCCTGCTACAAGGCATGGATCTCTGAATTTTAATTGCATTAAGTTGAAAAAATGTTTATGCACATTGAAATTAATAAAATTTCTATTTTAACTATCATGATTGAATATGATTATGTTCAAGTTAATTAATTAGATTGTAGATATTTTTTATTACAAATGGATCAAAATTAAAATGAGTATATTTTTTCTGCCCTACACATTGATCCATCCCCAAACAATGACAGTGATACTCTGATTGAACTGTTAATTTTTGCTAATGAAGCTTTGTAAAAGAATATTTAAAAGAAAAATATTGATGTAAAAAATGGACTTATGTATTTGATATTATGTGGTCAAGTCTACATAAGTTTATTCATAGAATTTATGAAATGAAGGATTTTCACCTTGAAACTACTGAAACCACCCAACATCTAGAAACTATCATTACATTAAAAAGTTATAATAGTTAATGAAATACGGTGATATTTTTTGGGGTTATTATAAATATTTTATTTCAAATAGTATTGTTAGTTGATTGTGCATTAATATTGGTATTTTCTTGATAATGATAGAAAAACATTGTTTTAGGATACTGATGATGTCCCAATGGTGCTAGTTGGAAACAAATGTGATTTAGAAGAAGAAAGAGTTGTAGGAAAGGAACAAGGAAACAATCTTGCCAGGCAATTTAATTGTGCTTTCATGGAAACATCAGCTAAGGCAAAAATTAATGTTAATGATGTAAGTCCTTAATAATTATTTGTATATTCTTTGCTGTGTACTATTTGTATTTGTATGTATATTTTGAGAAATTAATGTCAGTCAAAACTTGGTTTAGAACTTAGCTTGGTCAGCAATCTTAAACTTACTTTATGTATCCAATGTAATAATTAAAAAATACCATTGAACCAAAACCGACGTAACAATAAACTAAATTATAGGATTAAATTTAACAATTATTTACAAATTTTAGTTCAGTATGACATTGAAACCTCTTTAAAAATAACATTACAATATATTCCCACAACTAAGTGCCACATTTTGAAAATAATAGTTATTTAGTTTTAAGTTAATATTTTTATCCCTAAACCTACAGAATTTAAATATACAGAGTGTAAGGAAAAACTTTCAGAAGTTATTTTAGCACCCTCGAATAGTGAGTGCAAAGCCTTTAAGCTGTCTCAGAAGCAATTGAAGAACTTGCATTATCATAAATCGATAGTCCAGTGATCCTGTCGCTCTTGCTTGGCCTAATCTTTGCCTCCAAATGCACAGACCAGTTTCTTGGTTCCACTGGATAGTCTTCTGGCCAGCTTATACCCAGGGTCACATCATAGATTTAGATTGTGGCCTCTCATCTATTAATACTAAAGAATGGACTAGTTTTTTTGTAGTAATCTTCATTTTTAATTACAAAAGATCTTCTCTTTAGGGAATCACTAACACTTATATGGATAAATTTGTTTTTCAATGAATAAAGGTTTTTTTAACAAAATGAAACCAGAAAGGATTAATGAGCTTAAAAGAATGTGTACTTCCATTGTATATTTTTTACAACAATATGAAATTCAACTGAAACTTGCTATCTAATCATGAAGCGTAAAAGTATTTGATTGGAATTCCACTAGACTTAGGCGAGATTCCTGTTAGGAAATTAATAAAATGGAAGTGCTCGAGGTAATATGCTGATATTTCTCTGAGTTTGTCATATGCACATACAAGAAGAAGAAAGATTTGCAATGTGCATTGTTCAACATCATGGGGAAAATACCAAAAATAGAGGGGGAAGAGAATACCATTACATTTAATTAACAATTTTATTTTTAAAAAATATATATATATATATTTACATTTAGAGTTGGTGTTGCCTATACAAAAGTTACATTTGAACAGCAAAAATAGTTAGTCAATGAATATACTTCATACATCAATGATTATGCTCCTACCCAGGCTCTACCATCATAGGGTTAAGTAAACCATCAGAAATCTCCTAACAGAAAAGTGCTTTTCCAACAGGTGTTTTGGTGCCGGAGTGTTAAGAGCTAATATTACTTAAATTTGATGTCTTAAATTCAAATATAGCATTAGATTTTGCCTAGGAGCTCAAATTTCTAAGATATAACATTTTAGTAAAATATACGTTGCACTATTTTAAGTTAAATCCGTGGATCAAATAAAAAAACTAAACACGGAATTTTTATTATTATATTATACAACTATTATTATATTCAAAGATAGAAGAAAAAGTCATCGATGAAACCAACTAGTGAACACTTCGGAAGCTTCTTTTCCGGGACATTCTTGAATGCATTTCAGAACAGTCCATTTTTAAACTCCAGCAGTAATCTTCCATCATATCATATGCTTATTCCATCTTCCTTGTTAGTGGGCCTCCATAGTTTTAATATCCTGGTGAAATCTTTCACCTTGTACCTCACTGGTGTCTGCTATGTTTTTAGGAAAACGGTCTAGGTGGCTGTGTAAATAGTGCACCTTAATACTCATGTTACACCAAGGAATTTGATTCTGTAAACCATCTCGTTTACCCGTTCAACATAGTTTTCAGCTTTGCGTTTGCCCAGAAAATGTCCGGCAACTACAACTAATGAAGTCCAGGCTTTTCGCTCACCTCATTCATCAAATTTACGAAGACAGGATCCTTAATGAGTTGTGTCTTATTTGTGGGCTGTCAAATATTCCTGCTTTAATTTTTCTGTACTCAACTGAGGCATTTTCCCCCCTATATATGCAAAGCTGTTCTTATCAAGAGTTTACAAACTGCTTCACAAGGGCCAGCTTTATATGCAGTGGAGGAAAAATGATTTTCTCTCGTTCAACTCGGGATCGTTGCTGACATACTTTCCCCAATGTCCATGTTTGTCTCTTAGGCCACTCTTTTCGAACCCAGTGGTGTGTTTGGTATTTGTTATCCCAGAGGCACAAGAAGCAAGCAAGAGGCCACTTTGCTATCCAAGGTGAAAGTTTACCATTTTTAAGTCCACACAAATCACCCATTAATGCTCATGATAGTTTATCAACTCCAAGAACAAAGCTATGGTGTTATATTCTTGTTTCATTTTCTTTTAGTGAGCAATTGGTGACTGCTTTGAGCTGTCAATAAATAGGCACCAATCATCTAGAAAATAGTCACGAAGATCAATTTTTTCCCAGGAGTTCTCTAATTTCATGACAACATACAAGATTGTCTTGAGAGAAGAAAGGTAGCAGACTGATAATAGGGCAAATATACAGGAACTAATGCTTGTATATGCAATTTAGAACTGCACATTTTGTGTAGCACTGCAATTTACAAAAAAAAACTCTGATGAAAGTAGAGCAGCTTCAGAAAAACTGATTTCATATTTAGATTCAGTGCCCCCAAATATAGCGTAAATCAGTTTTAAAATCCTAGGCACCAAAAAAAATGTATTTCTTGTAGGGCTGTGTAAAGGATGAGTCATAAAAAATGACCGTTTCAATCCTTATGTAACTTATCACTATAAAGTTCTGAATCAATGGTTTGTTCTTCTGGAATGATTTATGGCTTTGCAATTCCAAAATACAGAGAGCATAATTTTTATTTTTTTTCCCTTGCTTAGGTACTGCCACAGGAGGCTAATTACAGTCTTGTAACCATTGTTTCTTGGTCTTGGGTTTCCCAATAAATCATTTTTCATTTTGGTTTTTCAAAAGTTGTTGAGAAATTTCTACTCTATGTCGTGCCTGCTCAGTGGTCAACTCATGGGGAACCACTCTTGCTGAGTGGTTCACTTTTCCCAAGTCATGCCCACCGTTTGAGGTGCACTGCAAGTTCTCTTGTCAATTCTTGAATACTTTTCGTTAGGTCTGCTACAACAGAGTCCCCCTGAGGCTCCTCATTGAATGATGAATTTCATCCAGAAATCTCTTTCCTCTCGAGGCTGATGTCACCAGTTTCTAATTTCTTGAACCATATACTCCCATTCTATTCAGAAAGAGTCTTCTTTGAATTGCTACAATAAACGGGTTGTTTTGGCGGCGTAAAACTTACTTTTCCAATGATGGCGTAATATTGCCAATATTTCAAAGTTTAATGTCATGTGTAACTGAATGGTAAGACAAAACTGAAGGCAAGACGAGGTCATTTTGTTTACAAATTCATTTATGTAGACTAGGGATTAAAGTGATATAAACCTTAATTGGATTTTAAAAACAAATAAAGTTAATCAGTGAATTACAATTTCGAAGAAAACAAAATCAGTCATTTTTTTATGACTCGCCCCATTATCATCAGCATATATATGAAGCACTAATAGGGATTATGTTCTAGAAACCAACCATTGTGTTCCGTGCTCTCCGCTCACAAATCCGTAAATAAAAAATGTAATCAAAACTAAAAAATATGATGTAGTTCAAAATTCATGATAGTACAAAAAATATATATTGGGGTTGATATTGTAGTCATTGAGTCTTTAAAACTGCGATAGTGATTCAAGGTCATCAACATTGTTACCCAGGAATTGTAAATTGTCAGGGTAATGGAAATGACAGCAAGGTAATGAAACTGTTTAGAAATGAATCCTGGCTGTATCTTTCTGGATAATTAGCCAGTAGGCTATTATGTAGGGAGTACCTGTAGTATGTTTAGTAAGTATGATTATTTGAATAAATGTCTATTTTGCCCTTAAAAGTAACTTCAGTATTTCCAATTGTTTAAATTAACATCTTTAAACATTTCTCTGCCTATTATTCTTTGTTAAACCACCAACAAACAATCTAGCCCTTCTAGAGATGTCATTGTTTGCATGCAATGCAGAAGTATAATTATTCTCAAGGTTATAATAATGAGCTTATTCTTGTATTATTTTATGTTCATTTTGGGAAAGGAGCTAGCTATAAGAAGGCCTTATATTATGTCAAAAAAATAATTAACAATAATGAATATAACTTAATAGCACCTGCATAACCTTAATAGCACTGAGATATTTCTGTAAACATGAATCAATTTTTATAATATTTTATACTTTCTTGTATTTTTATTTTTACAAAAGCATACTTTTAAATTGATTGTAGAATATTTGTAACTTGTTATTTTTTATTGTCAGTAATTTTTATTCTTTGGTGTTATAGATATTTTATGATTTGGTTCGGCAAATTAATAAGAAATCGCCTGAGAAGAAACAGAAACCAAAGAAAAAATCATTATGTACTGTTTTATAAAGAAAAATGGGATTGGGTCTCTGTAAATATGGACATTATGAGACATTCTCAATCCATTATAAAAACCATTCACCTATGTTTCTAAATTAATGAATATTTTTTTAAAATATTGTAACTGTTCCTGGATTCGAAAACTACCTTTATACCTAAGAAGTGCACAGAACACCTTATTTTGTTTTATATGTGAGTGGGCATAAAAATCACCGCCACTCTCGATGCATCCTATTATGACATTTGATCTTATCGGTGTCTTCTATACATACCAACATCTGTTAAGGCTTTACCTTCGGGGGAAAAAAGTGTATAAAAGCATGATAATCAATTATTGCCGTACATTGGTTTAGATAGAAATGTGTACAAAGGATTAAATTAAATATTTTATTATAAAAAATTATATTAATAATTTTTATTGCTACAGTATCTTAATTACTATACTTATATTTTTTCTTTTGTTTTTTTGTTCTTTTGTCTACAATTATGTATGTTGTGGATTTCTTATGTTTTTTTTTTATTAATTCAATGGGTCTATTTTAAACATGAGCACTCTTAATTATAATCCCTACTTATATTGCTAACTCCCTTATCTTTATTGAGCTTATATTTTTATTACTATTTAAATGCACAAATGCAAATTACTATTATTCAATTATTAGCCTTTTATGTCAGGTATTGAAATTTCGTACTACTCATAGTGACAATGCATTATAGTCTTGAAATCCATGCATATCACTGCCATTATTTAACTTTCTGATAGATAATCTTCATATCTACATATATCATTGCTTAGTAAATTGTATGAATATTTTACTTAATAAATTTAAGAAAATGTTTAATATAAATGGTTTCATAAATTAAGAAATCCATCCTTATACATACAATTATGATAAATTTAATTAAAGATATAACCTCAATATCTATATTTAGGAGAGGGCTGTAGTTATTAAGTACTGCTCTGAAACCTGAATGTTTTGATAATTGTATTGTTGTTAACATTTCTCTGTAAAATAATAGATAATATTTACCAGTGATTTGGTGTGTGTAGAACTACATGTAAAGTGAAAATCTGTTTGTATTAAATATAAATAGTTTTGCAAAATATGTATATAAATAAAATAAATCTTCCTACCTCTAATCTAATTAATTGTCAAAGTATATTCCAAATGATTAAAATTAATAATTAAAATGGACCAAAGCTCCTCCTGATTTTTAAAATTTTTTTCATGATTTCACAGTTTCTAAAGTCCGATTTATATTTAAAACATTATTTTATTTTTATTCTTATTATGTTGTAAATTGCACATTATTGGAATATGTTAAAATCTACAATCATAACATTTATTGTTATTTAAATATTATTTTAATGTGTCTAATGTATAATTCAATTTCACATAAAAAATTGAAAATAAATGCTAAGTAAACTCCACTTTATTATATACATTTGTCATTGAAGAAATGTATTAAAATGCGCGTTAAGTCGGTGAGATGTATAAGCACAAGTTCATCTTAATCATTCATTGCTCAATATCATTTGATCATTATTTTAACAACATTGTCTAATGTTTAGCTCTAGTGCATTACAGAAATTTCCTTCAAAGAACTATGAGAATGTTAAGTAAAGGAATATATTTATCCAACTCTCCTTAATTGTCTCGGTATTTATACGCTAAATCATAATTCATTTATGTATTGTATTCTATTTTCCCGCATTGAAAAAGTTAATTCATATTTTATTAATGGAAGGACGTTTTTATTTATGTATAATTCAATTTGTTTCTTCAATAGTGTAGTTGCAATTTTTATAAATAATTGCAGTAAGAAATAATTGTTAAGTTATATTGTGTTTAATCGATGAAAATTTTTATGTTATCTGTTTTAATCTATGTGTGTGTTTGTAAAATATTACCCCAAACAATTCCAAAATATTATTGGTTTATTTAATATTAAATTAAGATATAAACCTGAAATTTGTTTAAAAATTCACTGGCTATTTTTTTTTCTGGAGTTATATTCTAAGTCTAACCCCAAAAAACAAGATGATTCTTTACTCTTTATTGCTATTTGTTTCGACGGTTATTCTAAATTGATAAACGGGTGCAGTTATACATTTGATCAAAGCAATAAAGTAGTTGATTTAAGATAGACACATTGTTGATTAAAATATTCTTACTTTATTGAGAAGTTTTAATAAAAAAATGATTTAAAATCATAAAGCATGTATTGCATTAAGACTGGTCACCTTTTTTATTCATTTTGTTACATATATTTAATTAGTATTTACCTTATGTACAATCTTCTGCTCCGATCCTGTATCATATTTTAAATTTAATAAAGAATAAATGACACAATTAATTACGAGAAGATTGTCTTAAGAATTATAATAGTTGAGTTTATAATTGTTAATAAATTTTATCAAATGAGTTTTTCTTTATTATTTTGAATTTTGCTAAGCTGAATTTAAACTATTTGAAATCCCTGTATCAATAAAATTTACTGTAAATATGTTTTGAATTTCTTACCATTGACATATATTTATTTTATTTATGTAATTAAATATTGTGCTAATAATTTTTTTTTTTAACTTGAAAAAATTGTATCTACCATTGATATTGGTTTATGTTCTAATAGTAATGCACTCAAAAATTCTAAATTATTATTCTTTTATTAATAACACCACATTTTAATAAAATGTGAAATTTAATCCCTTTAGTTAAAAAAATAAAACATCCATACCTGGGTCTTGTTGGCACAGTCCAAAACACTGCCTCAATGACAAATTAGTTCAACCAAAAACTACTGCTTAAAAATCAATATAATTCCAATAAATAAATTAAATATGCAGATACACAAATTAAATATTACGCTATATTGTTAAATGGTGTTTAACAGTGCAGATCAGGATATCATTGAGTAAGTATATGTCCCTTTTGTAATGAGTAACTCATTTTGTATTATATGTAACAACAGCAAAAATGTTTAGTCTCCTTTATCCTTAACTCTTTCAGTACCGAGAACACACCAGTTGCGGTCAGGTAAATTCCACTCTATGGCCGGGATCACAACACTTCCATTCACTACCTGCCTAGACAAAAACTTCCCCCACCATTCCCTTGAAACTAATGACAAGGTTCATTCTCATTCAATTTTTTGAACTTGAAAGGTGGCTTCCAGGAAAGGAAAAATTGGAACCTTTGAAATTGAGCAAATTACTGGTTTCTTATTTTACTGCTAATGTACATTCAACTTTTTTTTTTTTTGATACAGTTAATGCTAATTTAAAATAGTAATTTTGAGGTGAATACATCAGAAGATTGGAAATATTCTCCTTTTGGTTTTGGATTAACACTATGTAAGTAAAATTACTGTCCATCAAGCTGCTTGTTGACAATATCTTGGGACGGGCAGGTTAATTTTTAGTCAATATATTCCTAATATTAATAAACTTCATAAATATGGTGTTAAACTGTATATGCTTACTGACAATAAGGGTCATAGAGTTTATTATTCTATTCGGGATCTATAGATGAAATAAAGGGGACCCTGAAAAAGTTGTAAAGGAATTGTTGGAAGGGAAATTAGACAAGGGGCATTCAATTTACGTTGATTATTCCTATACATCTGTAAATTTAGTTCAGCATTTGTTTCAAAATGATACATATGTTATAGGAACTATGAGACTGAATAGGAATGGTATATCATACGAAGTGAAAACCACTAAGCTGAAACGAGAAAAAAATATATCGGTTTATAGATGATAGTCTGTCTAATAAAATGGAAAGACCGGAGAGATGATTTAATCTTGCCTCCCAGCACACAAGTGATATGGTGGAGATTAGAACTAGGAAACAAAATGCAAAACGCTTTACCTATTGTTCAGTATAATCAATAAAAGTACAGTGGGGGGGGGAATAGATAAACATGATGTATTATCCGGGCGAAAGGAAATCTACTCGGTGGTATAAAAAATTAGGGTGTCACATCTTACAAATTTTGTTAATTAATTCATGGTAGTTATACAAAGAAATCGTACAAAATATTTATTTACTAAACTATATGATGTTAGTTTTGGAAAAATTACTGCCGCCAAAAATTGAAGTTCCCCAGATTTCAACTCATTATGTGGCACCTGTAGGGGTCAATGAAAAAGTGTAAGTACTGTTTTCAAACAAGGAACAAAAGGGTGGACCCCTATTATTTATGTGTGAAATGCCCTGATAATGCAGGCTCTAGTATTGAGTGTTTTGCGTTATATCATGAATGTTTGTAATTTCCAAACTGTTATTTTGTTAACATATTTCTGTTTATATAATTTAATCTGAATATGTATAGAATTATTATAATTGTTATTTTCAAATAATATGCATAATTATAGTAAATTTAGTATAAGCATTTTTCTTCATAATATTAGAATTTAAAGTTTATAAGATGTAGATACATTTGTGAGTTTATAGTTGTGTACAATCTATTCATTACAATATAGAAACTTTATTTTCTAAATAGATTTCTTTAGTTTGAATTCAGACTTATTTTCTTTGTGTCAATACAACATAACCCAGGTAAAAATTTGACCATAACGGTAAACTTTTATCTAAGGGCTATTTGAAGATGGAATTATTCAGACTGTTTGTATTATTGGTTTCAAAAGCATAATACAAATAATTATTTGAAAGGAAAGATTCCCTTTGTAACAATACAGTTATTATAGATAATATTTAAATTTTTTTGAACTTAACTAAAATAATTCTAAGAAAGTTTTACCTTATTGAGTTCAAATTGTTCAAAAATAAAAAAAAAATAAAAATATTTTGGCATAATTATTTATTGGTAGCAACATTTAATTTAATTTATAATAAATTGGAAACTTTACTGGTAGACTCAGCGAAGAAACACGAAATAGGCTTACATTCTGTGCAAGTAGTTTTCATGTAATGTAGGATCGTAGCAAATTATTGAGCAGTTAACTAATCATGTAGCGAGTCTCCCCTCCGCCTCGGCAGGCAGCTGTCACGAGCCTGCTTCTCATGTTACTCTCCTTAACTGTCTTTGGTTACTGTTTACAGTTGTATGTCCCATTCTCAACTCAAAGTGGTTATGTTTATTTAATCACTATATATCAATGGACGAGTGTGGGAAGGGGCAATATAAAAATAATTGAAAATGACTATTATTAGGGTTGGATCTATAGTTTTTGGAATCACTTAGCGGATTGGTGACCCAAAAACATTGAAGACCAAGTTTATTTATTCATATAAGCAATTCCTTACTAGTGGAATTTGCGAGGAATTGTACATTAAGCCTTTTTTTAAAATTTTTGTGATACGAATAAGGCGCATGTTTTTTTTTTTCTAGATAGCTTCGTACATTATGAGAGACAACAACAGCTGGAATATTAGCAATTTTAAATTGGTACTAGTTTGAGATTATTTATTTTTATTACTGAGCATCAATCACCTGATAAAAAAACTCATTGCCCATTAAGTAACCCACCCAAGAATGAATTAGAGGTTAATGCAATGAGATACTATGAGATAATGCTGCTGTGATCAGAACAGGAATAAGGCTGTTTTAAATAGAAGGCCAGAGATGTTACCAGGATACAAATGGCGACATCCCTGACACTAGTGACTATGTATGCTGGTACACTGTACACTTACACATATCATTTATATGCGAAGAGGCCTATGTGTTCCCAAAATAAACTGAAACTACCTGGAAAGTTTTAAGTCCTTATCATTTCCTACTAGTTGTTTTAAAAACTCCCTTGAGGAATATGAAACATAGTTCACAGTAAACCTATCATTTGCGCAACTATGTGTTTTAATTAAAGCTGAGTTTTGTTTATTTGCTGTTTTAAACCTTTCTTGAGTCTTAGGTATTCCCTCACTCTCCTCCGTCAGCCGCGTCACCGAATACGAGCTAGTGGAGGCTGACCAAGAACGCGAGAGCCACAGACGCTCAGGACATGATTGGAGAAACTGGCCATTGTCAGGAGCCCACTGTCACGTTTTTATAGCAGGTCACGGGGCCACTGTCGCTTTAGTCTCCGAGGAGGATTATAGGGATCAGTGGCGCAGTGTAATGACTGTGATAGGGGATTAGGTGGTTGAATAGGTTACTATGGAATTTCATGAACTTGGAAGGGATGAGTTCAAGAATGTAGGATATATTAAGATCGTTATGAAGGGTATTGTTGTTGACGTAATAAGGGGCATTTACTATTTTCAGGACTTTTGATTGAAAGGATTGGATACGCTTGATGTTCGACTTCTTTGCTGTCCCACATATTCTGTATATCCAGATTGGCTTACGTATAAATTTGTAGATTAGTAATTTATTTTCCATTGAGAGATGGGCTGTCCTTTGAAATAGTCTGTACAGTTGTCCAAAGCACCCGTTTAGTTCTTGTCTTTTTAACCTCGTGTGTGGGTTTCATGTCAGCCTTTTGTTGAGATGGAAGCCTAAATACCGTAATGTCTCGGATACACGAAGAGGAATGGAATTAAAAAAAACCAGTGGAGAGGACTTGCGGCACCACCACAAGGTAGTGTGGGAACACTTTGCTTCATTAACTTTGATTCGCCATTGGTTGCACCAGTACTCGATCTCATCAAGGTGTTTTTGAAGGTTATGGGATGCTATATCGGGGTCTGGGTGGGATGACAGGACTGCAGTGTCATCTGCAAATGTGGCCAAGCAGGTATTGGGTGTAGAGGGGACATTGGTGGTGTATAGATTATAGAGGATGGAACCCAGGACACTGCCCTGTGGAACTCCTGCTTTTATGGGATAGTAGTCAGAATATTCTAAATCACAGCGGCCTTGGAAGAAGTGGTTTGAAAGGTAGGACTGTAGGATTAAGGAAAGGGTCTGTGGTAAATATGTTTTGAGCTTGTATAGCAAATCTGCGTGCTAAACCCTGTCAAAAGCTTAAGCTATAAGGCTATATATAAGGCAGCAGTGCAATATTGTTTGGTTTCAAGGACTGAGGATATGTGATCAATAACGCAAAGGCCTTGTTGCGCCGTGGAATGTCATAGACGGAAGCCAAACTGGTGAGTAGGAAAAAGGGTTTTGGATTCAACAATTGGAAGTAGACGTTTTAGTACGAGTTTTCAAATATTTTTGAGAGGACAGGGAGTAGGCTAATTGGAGGGTAAGATGGGGCGTCATTGGGCGGTTTACCGGGTTTGTCCAAATGATGAATGATGCTGCCTGATGAGTTTCCTTGATATTGTCTGCATCCTTCATATAATATAACATCAAAATAAAAAGAGGTATGGATTACATACATGTTTGTAAGACTGAATAAATATGTGTTTACGTCCGATTTATGAAGCCTTGAGAGATAGCTCTGTATATCTTCTGGGAGGTTTTCACCACTTACTTCCGGCATGCTAATCTTGTAGCGCCGACTGTATTTTGTTTTAACATAGTTGGATGGTACCTCCCGAAGTTACTCAGATGACAAAAAGCACTACACCTACCTTAAAAAGACCGACCACATTCTATCTCCATTAATCACTGATCTCTGTAATTGCATAACACATACCGTTAAAATAGAGTTCAGTGATCCAGCCTATGTTGCAATGGTTGATAGATTCATATTGTATTGTTTTGTTTATTCTAGTTACGAGATATTTTGGCTATCGTATTTTGCATAGAACAGAACTAGTTTAAATCATCAACACACAATATAGTAGGATAGAAGCGGCAAACCGATGAGGATGGTTGGTCCTAGCGCCTTCAGCTCATTCCCACTCCACCAACAACACACCCTTCCTTCGGCACTCGACTCCCATTGACATTGACATTCCCAGTTCTCAGTTGCCGTATAGTTGTTATAATTTTTGTGTTAGATAAGTTTTACTGTATTCGCCTACCATGACTCGCTTCGTCGCATTTGGCTGTAGCACCAAAAAAAAAAAAGACAAGACAGTTCCTCTCTCAGTCATTACACTTCACCAGTAAGATAATTTATATATTTATTTAGATATTATTTTTTTTCCCCCATATCCCCTTGTTACAAACTTATATATGTACAAAATATAGATTATACAAACGAATCTCGATATTAATTCTATTTTTCGTTAAAATGTTTTAATACCACCAGCTTTCAACCATGGATAATTTCAAACCATAAGTTGAAATATGCAAAAAACTAATTTAAAAAAATGATTTGTTTTTACTCAGAAACCCCCCCCCCCAAAAAAAAACACGGAAATCTGTTTGAGATCACTTTTGAACAATGGTCGAACCGGTAAAAATGAAAAGGAAGAATTAACAAATATAATTAACCCTCCTTCTTCTGTCTAGCTAAAAAATTATGACCGAAATAAGGCGATTCCCCCTTAAAGGATTTTAATGAGATTACTGATATTGTTTTTAATTATTGGTTTTATAATTTTTTTTTTAAATATCATTTTAGAACAAAACATATCGACCAATGCTTAAAAGTAATTTATTTTAATTTTCTCAGACGCTTGAAAGAAGTTTAGTTTTGTTTCCTTTCCTTGTTCCGTCGTGTAAAATCTTCATTAACACACCTGTTGATAGATTTTCTTTCGATGAAGAAGAAAAGAAAAAAATGGATTCTAGTTGTGATGAGAACGTATTGGAAGCCATCTAAACGGAGTTATTTGTGTTCCAAAACACTTGACACAATATTGTTTTGACAGGTCAGAATTTTATTCAAAAATTAAAGAAGGAGCCACTCCATAAATTTTTGATTCTTACCCCGAACATTTAAAACCAAAGTCCCCCAGGTTTGTAAAATAATTTTTAAAATAACTTGCTTACTCCAAAGTTATTTTTTCATTGTATTCTCTTTTAGGGACGAAGAGGGCTCAAACATCATTTTCATATCACAAAACACACGTTCTCCAACCAAAAAAATGGACTCTAACTTACAATAAGTGGTGACACAGCTTTGCGAAAAAAACTTGGAATTAGAAGTAGCGAAGATACTGCTATTTCAATCGTGACGCGAGACATCGTCGAATAAATATCAGGCGAACAAAATAATAATAACGACAATGATACAACAAGATATGAGAAAATTTTATAAAAGAAAATTAATGAATTTTTATTGTAGGATTGATTGTGCAAAAAAAAACGCAATGCTGATTTGTGAAGGAAGCTGTTGAAAAAAACGTAGAAGGGTGCCGAAAAGGATTCATTGGAATTTAAGACCAAGAAGTAGAGATGTGAACTTTTTCAGAATCTGTGAAACAACTTGTGAAATTTCAGAAATTTGTGAGAAAATGTTCAGACATAAAACACTCAAAAAATCTGATATCAGACTTACCGAACTTTGTAACACGTTTAATTAAACAATGTAAAGGAAAACACTTTTTCTTAGGACTAAACATTTTTTGGAAGAAGAAAATCATTGTTTCGTCTATTTTAAAATTAGGCTGAATCATTACTTGCGAAACGTTAACGATAATTTAAACGGGGAAAAAATCCGGTCTACAAATAAAAAAATTTCTTTATTTAAAGGTCAGCAGTAATAAAACTAATTTGTTAAATATATAACCTGTAAATATAGATATTATTTAAGTTAAAATGCAATATTTCTGCTTATTTTCCCCTAATGCCAGCCTGTTTAGTTTACTAAAGTCAAGAACTGGGGTGTGTTTAAGTGGTGCAAATGCTATTTATGTATGAACCCTACCCAATGCAGATGCTACTCTAATCTATGTTCTATGGTTTGAACAACAATCTGTCCTAGGAGGGCAACAGAAAATTGCGCTACTAGATTGCATTCCTACCATATTTACAATATACATTCTTCATTCCAGGACAATATTATCAATCTCCGAGGGGGTTGTACGGACGGGTGATAATTGAAAGTGATCTTACTTTCGTTTTGGAGGATTTGGATGGTCAGATAATTTCTGGTGGAACTTTAAGAGTGCCTGGTGTGGGGAGAGGACTGGTGGGCAGGATCCACGTCTTAGGGTAAATGTAGTGTAGGTACGTTTTCCTTCGCTCACTTTTATCCTCCATCGGTTGCACCATTGCTCGATTTCGGAGAGGTCAATTTGTAGGTTATGGGATGCTCTGTCGGGGTCAATATTTTTAATATTTATAAGTGCTACTAGATGATTTTTCACGCATAGTTGTAATGCAATTAATGAGATATAAAGAAAGGGAGGCTGAGAGAAATCTAATGGATTGAATTGCTGATTTGGAAAGGGACGTTAAACCAATGAGACTCAATAACGGTGGGGAGTTCGTACCTACTTCATAGAAGAATTTTCACACACAAGCGGGGTCACGATGAAGTAGTAGACTCTTACCTACAGTTCTCAGATGGTAGGTAAAAGTGGAAGAATGAATAGAACTATTTTAAATATGTTGACAACTAAAATAATATATTCGGTTATTCTTAAACCACTGTGGGGTTAAAGCTGCCAGGTGTTTGGCATATGAGTTGAATCGTTCACCTTCCTACACTCTTGGAAAAGGTGAGACTTTGCCTTTACTATGGAGTGGAAGAAATGAATGATAGAAACAGAAAGCTTGGATGGTTTGCATGACCTACCACGATACCTAAAGGGGCAAAATTTAATCCTAGAGCAAAGAGAGGAGCGTTGTTTGAATACTGCAGACCAGAATACCGGATTTGGCTATTAGATGAATTATTAATTTGTGAGAAGTACTATCCGATGAAGGTGGCCTGAAGATGGAAGGGACCATCAGAAGTGTTCCGATTTTCGAAGAAAACATCAACTCATAGAAGACTTAAAAGATGAGGTGAGTCCCAAAGATGTGATAAGTAATGATACATTCTCTAAAGAAAGCTCTTCAAGGCTCAGGTCGAAACGCCTGCCAGGTACTTTGCTGAATGTGTGTGGCAATGAAGTGAAATTAGTGACTGAAAAGTCAACAAGATCTGATAGTTATTGGTAATAGTTAAGACAGAGTCAATGACACTATATCCCACGTAGAAATATTAATGCAATAGAACTATTTCCCTCGGACCCCTTTTCGAGCTTACATTCTGTACCTAACTCCTATAACATTAGCGTGAAGATCCATAGCCTGTATGTTGAAGAGCAGTCTAAGGAACATATCAATTTATTTTATTTTTGCCTCTTCTCACCCCCCTCCCCATGCTGTTGGGGCTGAAGTAGATTTTAAACGGCTTCGGAAGAGTCAGGTGTTGACACTTCACAGTTTTATCTAAACTAGAAAATACATGCATGTATAATCTCTTTAGTTTTAAATCCTGAATCCATTAGCACAGTTAAAGAACCCGCCTCTCAGGCCTCTATTTTCCTGCTCACTGAATTCCTCCTTGCTTAACTCTCACAATGACTACGAGTAAATTTTTTCTTTGGCTTGAAAAGATCAATTTCGAACCGTCTTTGTTGGAAAGATCCTCTAGCTTTGTACCACCTCTCAACGACACAAGCACTCCGCAGTACAAATATGGGAAACCAAGCATGGTAGGACCGAACGTACTAAATATCTTTAAACATACTATGTGCCTAAATAGAAGGTGTAGCGACCGCTAACCACATAAGTTAAATCACCCTATACTCTGGTGCATATATAATGTAAATCATTTTTTTTTTAGTAATAAACCATCCGTGGGACCGGCAGTCGTAAACAAGTCACAAAACTAAAAAGGGTCGACAGAGGGCAGCCATAAACAGCAGGTACACCGGCCTAAAAGCCAGGCCATAAACAGTACTTTAGGGGACGAGGGGTCACGTACCTCGTCGCAGGTGTACGCATTTCCTCACGTCGGCCTAGGCTTCCCCCACCAAGCAGGAACAGTATTTCCGTAACTCCGCATCCGCAGTTACTCGGTGTCACTTTACACCAGGGCCACTTGGCCCTGGAAGTCAGTCTCTTAGACTCCTCGTCACCTACTCTCTCCTCAGCGCCTCTGAGTCTGTCACCCTGTCTTTCAGCCTCCTTGCAGACCCTCTGACGACTTGTACCTGTGACACTGCCAGGCCACCGCTCGAACTCTGAAAACTGGCCTTACTCTTTATGAAACCTCTGTACCTCTTCACTTGAACACAGTGGATTGTCGGGGCACATACCTATCATACATGGAGTCAGATATTAACGCCGTCCTGGAACGATTGTCCAGGTTATTAACTCGAACAATCCGCACTTGTCACCAGGGCTAGGTGATCAGGCACCTCCTAGAGACAACCCGACAGAAGGTATACAACTAAAGTGAACATATTAGTGGGCAAGCACTGTTGTGTGTCTGTCCTGCCGTGTAAGTTTAGTAAAGATAAAATAATATTAAGATGCAGAAATTTACTAGATGAGAGGTGACCAATGTGAACCTGTGCCTTGTGGAGGGAAAGGCTGTGAGTGACAGGCAACTTGTGTCGCGAGAGACAGAAGTAAGAGGGTTATATAGTTTGGCAGACCGGGTGGCCTCGAGAAAGCGTTTCAGTCACGTACTTGGTTCTAAGAAGGTGTTAAAAAATACTTTTTTAACACAAAGATACGAAAGGAAATCAAAGAAAAGCCGCATACCTAAGTAAGACAGAGAGTGGACGATTGTGAGATAGTTATAAGGGCTACTAAGAGGCAACTGCCTCTCAATTATTGGGGATGCAACTCCGAGAACATATCTATGACATACTTCTGAGATGAATGCGAGGCAATAGGCCTTCCTCTCCTAAGACGCTGGTTGGAGGGACATCCTGTCTTGAGGCACACCCATCAATGAAGACATCGCTGTAATTTTTGTATGCATAGTTTCTAATAGTTAGTCTATTGTATAAATGTAATCTATTTCATCATTTGAATACATATTATTTTTAAAATTTATTTCGTTGAATAATTTAAATTATTTAAATAAAGGGTATCGAAATATTTAGTATTTTTAAATATAGAAAGTTGATTTATAATAGATTAATTTCTTTCGTTGGTCGTCGAGTGAATTTATTGGGACAGTGTTAAATTCATTTAAATCTTATTTTAGTTATAATGGTTCACCAATGCCGTGCGATCAGAATTTGATAGAGTAATCAAATCTAAGTAGCTATAATAATTAAATGGCATTCTATTAAATAAGATATTTTAATTATTCAGCTTGAGCGTAGAGTAATGGGACTGAGGGTAAGGTAGGGAAAGAAAGGTAGACATAACCGTAGAAAGATACATTCTTTATATAATCCCTTACATTATATATATTTATATTACATGTATTAATATATTGGTATTCATATAAGTATCCCGAATACAATAACCCCTCATTCACCGAACCATAAAACATAAAATATTTTTGTTCATCCTTTGAATAGTTCGTTATAAGAGGCATGGTTCAAACTGTGCTCTCAGGTTCACGTCTAATAATGCACAACTTCTAGTAAGTAACTTTTCTTCTTATTACATCACCTACACAGAAGAGTGTGACATAAGTGACATAGTGAAACATAAATATTATTGCCATAAACAGCAATAGCCTGCGCAGTTAAAAGCGCGTCAGCAAATTGCTATTCCTCTCTGGACTCGATATTTGTAGCTTTAAACATCATTCATAATTTGTCAAGGAACAATTATAAAGAATTGATATGGAAGAGTTTGAAAAAATTTGTATGGAGCATTTTATTGCAATATATATGTTGTTTTTTTTCAAAACTATTTGTAAGCTTTGTAGTTCTTCATTTCTTTATTTTGTGATATTAAATGCTAAGTATAACATATTTTAGAATTAAAATAATTTTTGTAATTAAATAATTGTCTTACCGCAAATTATTGTTTCTAGTGACTAGTGAGTGTTTTTTATAGACGCTTAGTGAATTAAACCTTCATTTTTGAAAGCCCTCACTGCCGTCACGATAATAATGCCATCAATAATACCAAGACAAAAATTGGGACTATATTTTACTCTGAACGACTCTTGCTATTAGCTCATAAATATTTCCTACACATTGTTAATGTAAAGTTTTAATGATTTATTCAAATTCAAACGAAACTTTCATTATTAATTTAGCCCAGCTGAAACTTAAAAAATCGGATATTGGAAAAAAATGATGTATTAGCTTTTTGTTTTTGTTTTATTAGTGACAATTTCAAAATTTAGCCTATAACCTAAAAAATAATACGACAAATCAAAGACTGTGTAGCCTTTCAATGTATGTGTAGCCTTTTACTGTACAGTGGTATAGTTTTCTTTAAACTTAATTGGGTATTGAATAGTATTCCTAGAAGCCATTGAGAATTTTCCATGGCGATTCCTTGCCAAATCGGCTCACAGTTTCAATCACGCACGACTGGCAACTGATCATTTGTTCAGGGCTGTTCACGTACATGAATGCTGGTCGTTTCGTGGACAGCAGGGCTTACGTTTAAAGTCTAACTTACCCTTGGTGGCTAGCTTTGACCTAACCTTGAGCTCAAATATTAATGTACAATTAATTCTTCCGGACCGGTTCCGCGAGTCGATAAGATTTCAAGTTGTGGGTTTCATTATCAGATCTGGAGTCACGCTCAGGTATACTGGAAAGGAGCTTTAATACCCTCAATTGAAAAACGAAGGAATTATGCCAAGGGTAAACTTTTAGACCCCCGATACAGTTTTACATTTTTATGCCAGATATCGAGCCAATCATCATTTCCGTTGCAGCTAAGACATTTTGATAAACTCGATCAATGCCACCAGAACATTGACAATACCAGATCTTAGTTAAACTTCCTTCTCATTATATGTTCGAATATTTTTTTATGTACATAGATTTTCGCTATGGTACACAAAGTGAATTCCTTTATATATCTTTTTTAACGTAAATAACCACTTATGTAATATGTAGTAATTAGTTTTGTTGTAATCATCTCCTGTTCTATTGCTTGGGGATAATTTCTATAAAATGTCTGCAATATTGGATCAACCTGACTCGGAAAACACACTTATGTTCGCACTGGTTTAAATAAATATTATAAATGGTATATTTTTTTCGATTTATCCAATCTATGACTTATGCTTTTCTTTTAGCGAGTATACAATGGTAAATTTGCAATGACAATATGGTTGACAATCAAGGGAAAAGTTTGAATTGTGTGTTGAAACAATATGTATTGTGTGTATTGATTCAATTAAATTTTTATTAAAAAATTCATTTAAACGGTAAATAACAGAGTTTTCACAAACGTATCGAAACCCTTAATTGTGCTTCATCACACTTGGATTTCATTATCGTTGCTGAGAACGAAGTCATTACCTACGGACTCGAGATTTTTACCTTATTTTGTTATAACAGCGATTGTAAAGAATTTTATAGGCCTTTTTTTAAATGATACAGTTTCGGAGACATGTACCTTTGTTAAAGATATTTACAGGTTAAGCTTGGATAACGTGTCCATGGGATATCCAGTAACAATTGTTACAGTGTGGTACGACTGTTAACCACTGTCACTGAAATACTTCTGCCTTATTGCAGATGTGACGCTGCCTAGAAAAAAGATGTTGATAGGGCCGAGACCTCTCGAGCAATTGCTGTACGAACAATAGTCTAGTCACTATCAAATGTTGAACTTTCCATAAACATTAATATTTTCTTGTGCAATATTAATGTTTTTCTCTTCAAAGTTAGATATTGACTTGTTAAAAATTTTGGTTTTCTCTTAAAATATACTGCCCCTCAAAAAAAGTGGCACACATATAAAAGTTCTAATATTTGCCCCATTGGTTTTTAGACCATATAAGGTGTTCCCGAGCAGATTCCGAACGAGCTCTACGATGTTCTCCGGTCGACAGACCCTGACGCTGGTCTCTGGGGGTTTAAATTCACTTCTGCGAATCTTCTTCTAACAGTTTCTGGACATATTGATACTCTTCGAGTTGTACCAATAAGTTAAGCAGTCTCAACCTATTCCGAAGCGTGTGCATTGCGAGGTGTACATTCACCATTTAAAATGTTTTTTCGCTGGAGTTTTTTTTCAAATTAAAATTAAATTTCTTATTCATCATTACATTGACTGATTCCACGACTGGCTTTTATAAAGTATGATTATAAAAACAAGAAAACAGTCCTGCAGATAAATTGTTAAAAAGAAAATCAACTGAATAATTGAAGCTGTTGGTAAATTATTCATTTTGCAAAAACCGACATTCTATTATATCAATAATTGATCTTTGATACTTAACTATCGATAAAATCTAATTTATGTATATGTGACTTAAATTATTATATCTAATAAATTACAAACAGGGGAATGCACCTTGGTACTTTTACTAAAGATCAATGTGCCCACCCCGTTCATTAGCAACCAGTTACAAGATGAATAAACAACCGCACAGAAACACAAGTGGGTATAAGAGAACCTAAACATTAAAAATAATATTCAACTCAGGATATCGATTAACCAATATTAAATTATTGGATGAGTAGATAACGCTTTTAATAAGATGGGCTTGAAATTAAACTTCTTATGATGCATCATGAAAAAAAATCTCCACCACAAATTTGGTTCATTTCAAAGTGTACCAAACGGTAGCACAGGTCGAAAAAATATCATTTCATTTTTTTCAGTGATAATTTTTAGGGTTTCCTAGGTTTTTATTTTACAAAATTACAAATAGATATAATTATTAGCCAAAAATAGATCTAAATCGGTAGTAGCTCTTCTTATAAATACATAAAAAATGATCTTATCACCCCTGGCTGTCTATATGTTTGTTCTTGTATTGCAAGTCTCCTGTTTATTCTAGAGACGTGATATTTAATGTTAGGGTATCAATAAAAGCAATAATCATTTGATTGAACTACTTTATTTACATAAAATAAGAGCAACTAGAACTTAACATGGTGCAATGGCGGTGGCGTCTACCCTATGAGTATATACAGACAACTTGCAAACAGAATAGAATGTGGGGAAGGTGACCGTGAAGCCACCAATGCCTAATAAATAATATAATTTAAGGAAATGCACCAACAATATTTAGGTAATTACTTGATTGCCAATAAAAAAAACATTCTCTCAAATTCAGCCTGTTGGCACTTCAGTAGATTATGATTACAAAAAAAATCTTTAACCGTCATCAATATTGGATTCATTTCATCACAAAATTTTCGTGACTCTCGTTTCACACTGAAGCATGGACTTTTGAATCCTCCGTCCCACTTAATGTCCCTAAGATGATAGATAAAAACAACAACAACATTATTATGATAAAATTACAATCTGCCTTATTGGGCAATAAGTAATTGTGATAAATGATCTCATTCTTACCATATTTACAATTTTCATTTACTCGCTCATTCATAAAGTACTTACAAACAGCCCAGAGAACTCCCCAAGTCAACATGGTTGTCACCTCCCTCGGATGCGAAGGAGGAAGCGGAGTCTTGGGAAGCCCCCCACGCCTCTCTGTCAGCCTCGTCACTAGATACCCCTTATGATGATAAGCATAAAATAATCCATATAAAAATAATCAATTGAAAATTAATAGATCAATAATATCGTACACTATATTATTGGGTTACAAAACGTATTTGAAACTAACATAGACGTCGAGTCACAACTTCTTTGCAATAAGGTTACAACAACATGCTAAACGTAATAAAATATGAAAAAATAAAATATACAGTTATTAACCATAAACAATTAATTGGCAATCAAAAATCTAAATTCTCTGATCATGCAGAGTAGGATTTGAAATTAAAAGTATTGATGGTAAAGGGCAAACTAGAAAGAGTCAAACATCTAATGTGACATTATAGAATGTATATTGTTGTAAAGGATGGCTTTTTAATAGTTTCGAATCCAATAAATTATAATATAACAAACAAATGATGATAGAAAATTCATATTGTTTTATTCAGGTTTACAGCTTTATCTTAGTATTTAAGCAAATGCAGAAAAATGTAAATCCAACAAATTGTATGTATACCTATACCTGTATACTTTTTGTAGTTATTCTCTGCTCATTGCAAAGAAGAAAATTATTTGCAGAAAAAAAGGCATGGTAGCATTTTTGATTTAGATGATATTTTATGAGTTTTGAAAACCTCATGACGTTTACCCTCAATACAGAGAACAAATAGACAGTTGAGTATTGGTTTCAAAGTAATTCGATTGCACCATTGGGAATGGCCAATGGGAAGATGTGGCTTTAGTAGTTAGTAGCGTTAAACGAATATTTTCGTTAATTATTAGAAAATCTTTCATTATTTTATGCGAAAACTGACAAATTTCATGAAACTTCTATTGTATGATTAATTTTTGTAATTGCTTTTCGTTAATGGTCTACCCTCTTCCGACTGTCCCATAGTTTTACTTTCATAGCTAGTTATATGAAAATAAACTTCAAGAAAAGTTAAGACAAAAAATAAAGTCACTCCTAATAATAAAGTTTGGAATCCAGAATATAAATTTCGTTTTTACTACCTTTATTTAATAATATTTAACTTTAATTTAATAATACAAGGGGAATATTTAACAATATTTTTTATTTTCAAAGTGAATATTCAACGTCTTTTATTCCCGTTATATGCGTTTCAAAAAATACAATTCAGTTCATAATAGATGTAACAAAGATCTTTGAATCGACTAGTGTAGTTTCCATTATGACCTAAGTATGACTAAGTACCTAAGTAATATGATAGTATGGTTTTTGAACGCCTCGCTAAATTTAGCGTTAGTTTTGAATATTTATGATAAAATAAATTAATGGAAGAACATACTTTAGTATATATATATATAGATAATATATGATTCAAGGAAATGTCAAATGAGGTCTTATTCACTTAATCAGGGGTGTCCAACTCAAATGATTTTGCTGCCCACTTTGGAAATGCATCATATCTTAGCGGGCCACATATAAAATTATATATCCCCATATAGATTTAGAATATAGACATTTTTTTGGAGTAAAAAATTGAAACATAAAGAGTTATTATTATAGTGTTTACTATTATTGTTACATGTAAACATAGATAATATAATAATAATGATACTAAACGCGTCATACATTCGCAAGAATATTATTTTAAAATCAAATTAAATTTTTTCTCATAATTTCAACAGTTAATATGTGAATATATGGATGCATGAATAATGCATTTTTTTTAATACATTGGTTTTCACTACTTTAGCCATTATGAAATAAATGTATTTTGTAAAAGTGTGATGAATCAAAGCGGGCCGCGGGTTGGCCACCGATGCACTAAATATTTACAGCAATTAATCAAGAAAATAAATAATAATAATAATAAAAAGATATAGACTATATATGCAACTTAGCACGAAAATGGAAGAGAATATATGCGTAACTGCATACAAGCCAATTTGAACTAAAAGCATAATGGTGATATAAAATAATGATAAATTAATTGTGTTCGGATATAAAGATGTCAAAATGAAGAAAAGGACTGGTTAAACATAAAGAAAATATTAATATATCAATTAGGCACAAGTGCAACTAAATGTGTTAGTCAGGTAAGGCAATTCTCCTGTTACCCAACAGTTTAGGGTAACACACCGTGTGGTAAGCGTAACATTTTTGGGATGCTTAAGATTTGGAGCATATTATTTGGGAAAAGCTTTGGTTCGCAACCCACCATGCTATTGTACCATTGTACCATCACACTGCTAACGCTTAGTAAACGTTTCATTGATCCTATTACTATTACTTTTTTTACGACTATCCTTAGAGAAAATAAAGTATACAAAGCTACATTCGCTTGTAAATGTAAAAATCGTCACTGAAATTGATGAAAGGTAGAGGGGCCTGAAAAAAGGGTGGAGGGGGTTGGAAGAGGGGGAGTAAGATGGGGTTGCCGTGTTGCGTGCAAGAACCTGAGTCATAAAAGTGGAGAAGGTGGTAGGTAGGACCGGGTTGCACGGTATCGACTCACTCAGTCGCGATGTGGCCCGTCCTGGGAGTGGCGCTCCTAGCAGCCGCCGCTAGTCCGGCGCGGCCATCCTCCAAGACATCCAGCATCCAAGTCGGCCGGCTGGGGGCCCTCAAGGGACAGGAGATGACCCTCGCAAGGACCCAAAGGGCCACTGCCTTCCTCGGTACTCATGGATACTTCCTTACCATCTTCTTAGTTCGTCGTCTCGGAGGAGCAAGTCAGCAATTTATTTAAACTTCCACCCGGATAGTCACAGTCGATAATAAATTCACAAATAACGCAGATTAGTGATATGCTAATCATTTTTATCATGATCACGTTCCATGTTACTCGCAAATAGTTCAAATGAGTGTATTCCACAAAGAAACATAAATCAACATACTAGATGATCCAAAGATCATTAGCCTCTCCATTTTGTTATTTAATTTGTGTTGTTGTAACTGGGGTTTTATCACCTTCTTAATCACTTATCACCTAATAATATTTTTAAATATATATAGACATAAACGAAACAGAGAAAATGAAGAAAAAATGTCGGGTGATACTTCGGTGTGAATTTATCATAGTAATTAAATTAAAAAAACTCAGTATTTGTTAAACCACCATAGTAACACAAAAAAAATTGTTGGTGGCAAGTTTTATTTCAATAAAAAAACCCGATAAATCATGAAATTAGACCTTCTGCCTTCGGGATTAGCAATAAATCTGTGTTGGATAAATTTACCAGTTTTAAACACCGGAACATCTTCACTATTCGTTTATATGATGATGAGTACTTTGTATGAACATGGTGCTGTGAATGTACATATTTTGATCTATGTTTCTTTGACGAAAACACATATTAAGACAAAACTTTCATTGTCAAGAAGTGTCTTGTTTTATCGTTAAATTTATTGGTTATAATGATAACTATTTAATAGCTGTTATTAGTGTGAGTTTGCTCTTGCTTCTTCGAGCTCTTATTTATGTTATGAGTTATCTAATGTCGTTCTCTACTTGTAGCTTGTTATCGCTGGTGCGAATATGGAGTTTTGTAATTTATTGTTTTTCTGCATTAGTTTTTACACATTTTTATTAATATCACTGTACTCCGAGTAGCCGCACATCACGGTTTCCCAAGGAACAAGAGATTTGTCGATTCGAGGTAGTGAACGACTGGTAAATAACAGGAGTTCCTTGATTTCATTTAAAAAAATTAATCAGACAAACCAAAATCTACGAAAATGGTTATTTCTGTAAACGATCTTACCATTTGATCACGATTAAAGACAAAAAATATTTAAAACGAAAATCCAGGTATATTATTACCACATATAGGGTAAATCTCTAAATTTCATTTCATCCTGAACCATGTTCAGATTTCAAAATTGTCTTTATGCCGTACACCTTTTACGTTGTAATGGTGAAAACCTTTAATATAATAAAATACTACAAATATTTAAAACAAAAGTAATTAAAATAAATGATAAAAAAATTATTGTTTGTAAAACTAAAATTTCATAATGGATTTTATAATGTCAAGTAAAAATAGGAAAAGTTTTCAATATAAAAATTTTACTTCTTTTGCTAACAAAAATTATATCACTAAAACATAGAAACTAAGAGATGAAAGTCCCATTTCGAATCATCTTAGGCCAAGCCCAGATAAAAAGTTTTGGAACGAAGTTCAGAATTTGCCATTGTAAATATATTCTAAGATTTTTATGTCTGATATCTGATATCCATAATTTTACATTACACAATCTTACTGATAATTTGTAATTTTGTTGTTCAATTTTTTTGAAGATTTGTTTAATGGGAGATGAAAAGCAATCATTATCACCATCTTTCCGATTTATTTTGTCACAATCTACTTAGCCAACATGTTTGATTTAAAAGTCCATAATTCGACAAGCTAAACCAATTTCCAATTCGATCTTGCAAGTTTTATTTATTTATTTGTTTTTTTAACATGCCAAAGTTGACCTTCAGATCTTCAATTTGAAAGGTTTAGTAAAGGTATATAAACAAAGATTACTAGCCGGTGTACGGTAGAATAAAAAAAGAAAAAAAGAAAATCGAGGTAATTACAACGGGTAATAGTAGAAGAAATATGAAGGAATGGAAATTTGCCGTTACTAGCAAAAACGCAGTTGTGCAAAAATTGACTTGATAGATTCTGTGACACTTGAAAATGTTTTTAATTTAATTTTGTGTTAGCCGTATCAAACTCTAAAAACACTTGTATGAATCAGTTTCTCCTTTAGAAAGTTATTGTACAAAAGTAATTAGTCTTTAACTTGTCAGATGCATATGAAGGTAGGGAAAGTTCATTTAATTTCCAGATAGCACAAAATTAGAAATGTGGAACAGTCTGAAATTTTGTAACAGTGAGCTCCTGTGGAAACAAATTATGGAAGTTTTGTTTATATTTTAATCTCAATTTTCGTTGGAGTATAGATCCCAAAATTAATTATAAAATTATTAGGTATAGACCTCCCCAATATCTAGTCCAGGGCCTGCACGAGTGAGCAATATGAAACCTAGGCATAGGCTAGACTGACAGCGTGGACACGTGCAACCCCCAATTTAAGTTAGGGTATTGAATAAAAAACTAAGATATCTTAATATATCGTTTCTTTGTCGCAAATTTTTGTTGTACTATAGATGCCACGGTTATTAATAATTATTAGCCGAGGAAAAAATATAAACTTGGGACCAGGACTCGAAGCGAGGATCTCTCCAATATCCAGCCAGGAGTTTGGGCGGGGGATATAGGGAGTATCCTCACTCTCGCAAAATGCCCGAACCAGCCACTTGGCTAGAGGTGAGCCTCAGTGACTAACAGTAACAGTAAGTTACTTGGAAGTATGATATCAGCCTTAGATCAAATTCTCAGTTAAAAATCATACAATCATATCATGGGATAGAAAATCATAGTTCAGGCAAATTATTGCCGAACCCGAAGGGAGAGGCACTAATTTAACACATGTTGGTATTTTCAACTTTAGGTATTAAAATTGCAGGTAAAAATGGTGCAATGGTTATATGTATACTAAAAGTTATATTTAATTAAATCTCAAATATGCTGTTTATATTTAAATTAAAATACAATATTTTTCTAGTAAAGATGATAATTTAACAAATAAATAGAAGTATTTCTTATAAAAAGTACGGAGTATATTTTTTACCACCGTCTAATACTAATAATATAAAACTCACGAGAGTACTTCGTAACATTGACTTGTTCACTTTTTTTGTCCTTCATTTTGTTAATTTACAAGATTAAAGCATTTTATTAATTCCATAAGGGATTTAAAAAAATAGTTGATAAAAGAAAACATTCAAAAAAATTAAATGAATATATAACATAAACATACAGAGGCTACTAATCCCGGAAAGAACTAGTTTTAAAGTATTTTTAATTTTACACAGTGAGTAAGTGGGAACGATCCGGTTGGTTGGAAATGTGGAATATTTTGAAGACGATAAGCCATTACATTTTGAAGGGTATGTTCCAATCTCATTCCAAGTTCAGCAATTAAGGAATGCTACGATCGCCTTCCCCCTAGGTATTCCAGGTATCCCTAGACATAGTTGCATGGAACGCTACACTAAGTTTGTATACCCTTCTGCCCATCGACAATACTTTCTTGCATTCTTCTTTTACACTATCATCTTCATAAAAAAAACTTACATAATCTCTTTAAATCATAATCTTCCACTGAAAACCATAAAACGAGATCGGGCGGGTTCCATAATTTTCTATATTTCCTTTAGAGCCTTCTTTTGACCAATAAAGCTTAGTCCGCGCAACGAATTTCTGAAACACCACCCGACACTATTCTTCACTGTACATTTTTACAGTTTCTCACAATACTTTATCTCCCCTCAATGAGAGCCATACATAACATTGTTACTTCCATTACTTCCTTTTTCCTGGCCAGCAAGTCATTGTAAATAGTATAAGAAGGGAGTCCTTGAAAATTGTGAAATTCTTAATAGCCACCTTACTATGAAATGGGTGAACTATACCTATGTATTTAAAGGATGTAGACAGCCTATAGTAAAGAAGTGGTACGTATGACCTAGCTGAATTCTGTAACTACGTAATAAATGCGCTTACATGGACGGTACGCGCGTGCCAAGGAACATAGAACTAAAAGTGTTATATTCAAGGCTGGACTTCCTTCGTGCACTTAAGGGAATTCTGGTTTTATTATCGATAGAATATTCTGAGAAAAGACGGCCGTTAAGTAGTAATGACCTGGAATTATTCAAATTAAGCAATCAGTCAGAAACTTTATCGCCAGACCGGCATCTCACGCCAATTTTCAATAGCGTCAAGGTCTCAAATCTATTTTTATTCCTAAAGGTGTTTCATGTTACAGCAAAGGCTTGATGTTTAGCAATTTTGAGGGCCCTTAATTTATTTTACATAAACCATCTATTATATATATTATAAGACATTCGTAACGACCTTCTACCTCGCGATTTATATTTATTGCATTGTGTTGGAAGAGAACATTCGCCAATCCTTCTGGCCCACTTCAGTGAGATCGTTAACTCGCACGAAGCAAACATGTGACAAAAACATGGAAATTCTGAATGTTATTACGAGCAGAACTGTGATATATCAATAAAAGCTGGTAGAGTGCAGTGAATTCCAAACCTCTGCGCAATGTACCGTAGGATATGCAATGTATAAATAAGACATATGCATATATAGGATATATGAAATGTAGGATATAAGACAGGCAATGGAAGTGCATTCACAAGTCTCACAATTAAGAGAATCCTAAAAGGCAGACTTAAGAAGACGTTTATGGGCATGTGCCAGTCTGGAAGTAGTTTGTTAATAGGACGAACGTAAAGGACACTCCTAGTGACCAAACTTCTTAGTGGTCTGCTTAAAACTTCCCATAACTGGATGCAGCATCATCTTGCCGTATTGCAGAGAGGATAATTAGAATAGAAGCCGTTTGGAAACATGCAGTGCTCTTCCTGACGTTAGAAAACTTCTTAGCATAAAAAAAAGGTAATAGTGATCTGTCTTACTGATTACTGATCCGTATACCTGCTTGATTTAACTAAAACCTTACCCAGCAATAAATACATATTATGAGAATTTTTAATGTAGATATATTAATTTTATTTTCTATGTCAAATACAAAAAAAAAAAACATTACTATTTACAAGAAATAAATCATCTCTTTAATGTATTTTACTCAGATCATAGTATTTGCCTTGCAAATGGCTAAGCAGGATGAGGTTGTAAAATAAATCTTGTGTTTCATGGCTAAACTACATGGTGATATTTTCAGCTACCTTAAGAAATAGTGGGGAATTATTTTGTCGAAGGACATGAAAAGTTTAGTATGTAGTCAGTTTGGCTCATTGAAGGCAAGATTAGTTGTGATTGATGGATACGAGGCATGGACAATGACTTGTGGTCAGAGGAGGTTGAACATCGGCAGTAAGATGTTAAATATATATGTCAGTGAAGATGGAAGATTTGTCCAGAATCAGAACCATTGACCGGTCACCGAGTCAGTGCCTTCCCCCGGCCTCCTTCAGCAGACACAGTTCGCTATTTGCTGAAGTGATGAGCGCTCATTGTAACAGAGGTCTTTCCCCCATACGTCCTAGAAGAAGTTTACCACAAAGAGACCTTTTGGCTTGGCGCAAGACGGTGTGATATTACTAGGACTATAAAGCAGAGTAAATTATAATCATTTCTAAAGAGCTTTAAGCGATTAATGTTTGGTAGGTTATTAGACAAGTAAATATTTTATTTAGAAATTTCTATTTGCTTATCCAGCAGACAAGTAAATAGTGACGGTTCTTCCAAAACGCTGGTTGCTCAATTCAGGAAAGTTAGTGTTGGCACAAGAATTGTCTTCCTCACAAGCCAGTCCTTGATATCATGAACTTGAGCACATGGCAGGATGAATCAATGATCTTTACATCATTCTTACAAACTAATTGTATTGTAGTATTTCATTACCAATCAAAATAAATTAAATGCACTTTTGCTGAGAGTTATAGTGCTTATATATGTATATTATTTGTATTCAAAACTGCAGTGAATGTTTAATGAATGCGGCCATCTAACCTTCACAATAGGTGCAAACTTATGTAGTCTACTGGGTCACGTCTTCTTGAGAGTTCTTAGATAATCCACTGAGTTCTTAGGTAGGTTAGATTGCTTCCTCGAAGACTGGGAGTATGGTACCAAATAGGAGCAGAGACATGTAAGGCGAACTATGTATGCTATCAAGAAGACAGAAGGTGGCAGACTGAAGACGGAAGTTGATAGATACTTCCTTTCTAATGATCTATAACTACAATGCCTCGGGGTTAAAGTTCTCGAATCCCGTTAAGTTGTTAACTGAAATTTGCTGTAAACTTTGAGGCCAACATCCACGGTTATCACTATTGTACCCGTAGCCCTCACGTAACCTTTGAATTTTGCCTAATCTGTCTTACCTACTTAAGGGTCGGTAATTTTGCTTTATGGCCAACCGACCTTTGCCGGTTTCGTTAGAATGAAGGTGTACGTTCTTTTTTGTTACCGTGTTGTTTAATATCTCGCTATATTGCTCCAATATACTAAAACAGAAAATTTCTTATCCTTAGTGTGGACCACACCAACCCTCTGCATGACCTTTTAATGGCCTGCCTGTTGAAGGAGCATTTTGTCGCAGGCAAGATGGGGTTCTATTCCCCCATGTCGATAAATATTGCTTGGGAGGGGGTGGTGGTTTTAGTCACACGATATGTATATCATGGGTCGTCCATCCGGTCGTGAGCTGGTGATAGTTGAATGCACGCATATCCTGAAAGATCTATTTGTAACCCATGGCATTCATAATCATTAATTATTTAGAGTTTTTATTTTCCAGAAATAATTTCACTACATTCAAAAACTTGTACTACCAAGTACAAAAATAAAACAATTTTCTTTAACGTTATTGATATTTAGATGTCTTTTGGGGAAATTTTTTTTTAGGTGGCTTAGAGGGTTCTTATATAATAAGTGCTTTTGGCCCAAATTATTCAGCATCTTTTTCAAAACCATTTAGATAAAATTAGAGAAAGTCAGTCAGTTGACTGAGCACCGCATACAAGACCCATATATGGCCCTAGTACGGTATTTAGACCCTACTTAGTTAGACCCGAAGCTGATTGAACCCTCACCTGGTTTTGAACAGCTTTTGAATATAATCACAAATCATAATATAATAACATTATTTAGTAATAGTATTAAACAAATATATATATCTATAACAGCGCACATAATAATTATATATATTCCTTATGAGTTTCTTAAAGTTTTATGTTATGACCATTAATAAATACCACAAAATTAAGTTACCCTATATTCTGTCTGATATGAACCAATTATAAATGTAAATATTGTACCCAAAGAAATATGTTTGTATCCAAAGAAAATGTAAATATATAAACATTATTATGATTAGTGACCTGCAGACTAGTTAACAGGCCCACCAGCACAGACGGACGGAGGTAAGCCAGAGTCTGATAGGCCCAAATAAACAACTCCTTGATTGGCCGGAATAAACCGCTCTCTCGTTGGCTGCGGCTTGCCATATAAGGTATACCCCTGTGTCTGAGCTGACGATAGTACAACTTGAAAATCTATACAATTCTTGTATCAGATTGCGTTACTTTCCTGACAAGTATAAACAAGCTATCTTGTCCCCACTACTCAAGCCAGCCAGGAGCGAAGATCACCCTGCCCACTACCACAAATGGGTTCTGGAGAAAATTGTTTTGAATTATTTCAAAGACTACTGTGGAGACAGCGACATCAATCAGCCTGAAGACTGGATTCCAAGCCAGTTATTGGACAGAACATTCCCCTGTGAAGCTACATTCAGAAGCTAACCAGAACCTGAACAGAAACATAGCCACGGCTATGATTTCGTTATACTCCACGCAGACCTTCGACTCAGTGCCCAACGAGACATATTTGGGTGTAAAAACGGACCGAAACATCCGGTTTGTGGCCATTTTTCGAGGAAATTAAAGCAAGTACACACGAAGTCTTACCGGCTCACGCACCTGCTGACTTACCACACAGCCTACCTCTGCGCCTCGAGCTCAGATATACAAAAGCATACTCAGGCCGGTTCTGCAGTACAGTGCACCGCTTTTTAGTCACCTGACGTAAGTGGCAATGACTCCCACATTTTCAAAACGGGATACTTATGAAAGTAGTTCGACATGCCTCGTTCCAGCGGCGGAGGAATAGTACACTCCACGATGACTTTGAGCTGCCTACGGTAGATGAGTTCATTTGGCGCAGACATATGAACTTATTTGACTCGTTGCAACACCTTACTAACCCCCTTTTAACACGATCTTCCCGCCTCCGGTTCCCTATCGATGGCAGCAGGGAGTCGAGGTGGGAAAACTTTAGGTTTAACCTAGTTTGTAAGTTTGTCGTAAGATAGTTTTAGGTCTCTATATGTAGTCCGAAGGCGATGGGGCTACCCAGCTGACCTTTCCATTATATAGAATTTTACTATTAGAACAATAAAAAGATAGATGTATTTTTCATAAAAACATGCAGTAAAAGGAGCCTCCTTAGCTCAATATATATTTAATTAAATAATAATATAAAGTAGGGGTTATGGGGGGGTGTTATGATGGGGTTATGATCTGATGAAACTGTGGAGTTTCGTTTCGCCTCGGAACTGGTTCTCGTTACTGCACTGATGTTTGTAAATACTGAATGTTCATTTAGTCTAATCCTAACCTGCTAGATTTGGTCCAGTGCTGTCAGCCTCCACACCTTTACCAGTAGAGTTTCCTGGCTTCTGTCACTAAAATAGCATACCCTTGGACGACGGCGTTTGGGCACTACAACTTTCCTAGTGGCACCCCCCAGCGGTCCAATCAGCTTCTTTCCGGTTCACATTCGCCTTAGGAGATGGCTTACGCAAACCGAGTATGAATTCTAGGCATTCCAAGATCACGTAAATTACCTCAAACCTAGCCTGTGCCTACCTCTTCTCATGAACTCAGGCCACTGTCTTGGTTTTAACAACAATTTGTATAGGTGAAGTTTGTTTTCTAGTGTATTTCTGTTAAGCAGTCTGTATAAATGTCCAAACCGTCTGTTCAATTCTTGTCTATGAAGTCTTGTGTGAGCGTTCCAAGTCAGCCCTTTGTCTAGATGAAAACCTACACAGTATTAGACACGGAAGCGGTATTGAATTGGAGGTTACTAATTGATACGATCCTTGACGGAGAGTAAAAGTGTTATGAACGCATTTGCCTTCATGGACCTTGATGGGCCATTGGTTGGATCAGTTCTCTATCTCTGTGATGAAAGGTGATTTTGGAGGTTCCTGGTGAAGGAACAGGATGAGACGAAAGAGTCACTATGTCGTCAGCGAAAGTTACAAGGACTCACAGGAATGTCAGCAGGGTAAATAGGATAGGACCGAGGACGCTGCCTTGAGGAACTCCTACTTGTGTGGGAAAATAGTTGGAATATTGGAGAATGGATTATATTCTAAATCACAACGGACCCGAAACAACTGGTTTGACGGATAAGATTGAATGATTAGATAAAGGGTCTGCGGTAAAGAGATTTTTAGCTTGCCAACCTACGACCAAGCCCGAGCTACGTCTATAAAGGCACCCGTGCAGTAGGGTTTACTTTCAAGTGCAGAGGATTAATGATCAACGCGGAGGCCTTGTTGAGCAGTGGAGTGTCTGAAGCGGAAGGCGAATTGATGACTGGGAAGAAGGTTTTTGCACTCAAATGTGGGGAAGAGGCGTTTGATTAGTAATCAAATAGGATTGGAAGTAGACTGATTGGACGGTAAGATGAGGAATAATTAGGCGATATTGCAGGGTTCTGAAAGAGGCAAATAATGAAATATTTTCAGAGAAGAGGGTCTAAAAATATAATTAAATGTGTAGGTGATGAAAATTATCGCTTTGGGTGGGAGTCGTTGAAGGAGCTGGAAGTGACATCATATCTGGGGCAGTTGGGATTAACTGCCTTTGGAGGAAATGAAAGAGGGATCGAAGAAATAAGATCTTAAACTTTAAAAATATTTTTTGCGTTACCGTATCGGATAAAGGAAAAAAAAAAAATCATAAATGCAATCTGAGCTGTGACTTGATAAAAGTTAAGGAAACAGAACCAATTTTTTCATGTTTAATTTTTGTTTCTTCATGTTTCCCGTTATTATACTTTATCCAATAGATGTACAGCGAATCGTGGTATATTTTTAACATACCTTAGAAATTTTATATTCAGGATCATTTTTACGTGTTCTACTATAGAAAACACTGAGAGACAGACAGCGAAAAAAAACTGTGAAATGTGATCAGTGAAAATTTTATGGATATTTTATATTATATGGATGGATTATATGGATATTATATATTTTATGGACGGCAATCGTCGATGAATTCCGTACTTATTCTTCACCCTACCCATGGTAACCCAGGGTATTATTGTAATTTCATCCATTGAAAGTAAGAAAATGTTTTAAACATTAATAATGAAAATCACCTAAGGTTCAAGGTTTTTTTACCTCGTTCCAATTAGCATTTCTCTTCATGTTCTTCTTCAATGAAGTTACATCGCAAGCCACACGTGAGGGTAAGATTACATGACCGCTATATTCTGAGGCATTTTATGCCCTTTTTTTTTTTTAGAAATTTGCATTTCATGTTTACTTTATTGTAATATGATTTTCTTTCTTATTTCATATGGATCTCGATACTTCTCAAATTTACATATTTATCAGCTAATTTATTGCTCACTTTTTCGTGGACGTAAGGGCTGTATTTCATTCTGGTCTGTTATTCAAATTCAGCCCCGATTTTAACGTGATAAAAAAATACCAACATCGGTTTATGAGTTTTCTTATGTGTTCTTGTTTCACGGAGTGGTATAATAAGTTTTACAGTGTATGCACCAACCATTACAAAATCAGTTATTCAGTTGAGGCTGCAGGGCCCGAAATAAGATACTCTCTGCTCATGAATGAACAACATATGAGAGCAGTCAGTCGTCTTTTGAATGTATGTACCGTACGAATGTGTTGTTTACATCGTAACAGTCAGTATGAATGGTAACTGCGAAGATTTGAACGTATATTATACCTCAGATCACGATGATCGTAGATGCAGGGATCCTCCCAGGTTGTAGAGAGGGGGGGGGGGCACTTGCCATAGAAAACAGGCGGTCAATGTTGTAGTAGGATAAGTATTTCTTAACCGGGACGTGGTGCCAGATAGATGGATAGATTACGCTGATTGATTAAGGGCATAATTAGCAAAAATGCACAGATAATTGTGGTGCAACGTGTCGCGCAAGCGTGTCGTCTATATACTTTTAATCTATAATCTATTCAGTTTGTTCAAAAAAGTTTGAACAAACTGCACAGCAACAAGCAGTACAATATAATAGATAGTTGTGAGTTTTATGATAGATTTGTCATACATCTCACAATTTGTTTGATATATATAGCTTGGGCCCTTTGAAGCTACAATAACGGGGAATAATTGAAAAACTAAACATATTGAACAAGGACCTGTACTCTTAACATGTAGAAACGAACCTATTTAAGATACAGAGTTCTTATCCCTTCAGGTCTAACATTTAGTGGAAACTAAAGATGATAACGTTTGTCAAAACGCAAGAGATTCAAATGTATTTGAACCCCCCCCCCAAAAAAAAAATGAAAATAATGCCTGAAGATTGAGAAATGCTAGGAAGCAATTTGTTATTTTTGTGAAATTGATTGTTACGAGTGGCTTATGCCTAGTTGTTTTAGTAACTTACTTAATGTTTAAGCAAATCATACTCTTTATAATACTTTCGGAGCTTGCATCCGGTTACCTAGATATAGTTATTTGTTAAACCTCATTTGGCCTCCATAAATTTTTATTTCGTGTAATCGTTTATGTAGTATTCAAAACAATATAATTCAGTGCATGATTTGTATTTTTAACAAAATAGCAACTAAATAACTTTTAAATGTATTAGTAAATTGAAATTTGGTACAATAATGAAAAAAAAAACTGGTGATGTGGTTGATCCTTGGATTTAATAGTATTGCACATAAAATTGTAATGTAATATCAAAGTGATTAAGATGGTATTATTATCATTTTATTAACACGTAGCAAAATATTATTATTAGAGTTAACAGTATTTTTTTTACGATGTCACATTAGCATAACATTTAATGTTTTTTTTACTGTTAATAATGCCTACCTCTTTGCCTATGGAACACTATTGTAGGTCATTACATAGAGGTATTTCAGCACGTAAAAACATATACAAAAGCACGTGCCTTGTTATCAATTCTCTGGTTATTAACCACAAAAAATCCAAGTCAAATTTCAGTATTTTATATTAATTTAAGTAAATTCTGTAATTATTATTATGGTTGAATTGTATGAAGTCCAAATTATACACATTATTTGCTTGGAATCTCTTGTTATTTTTTAACGTAAATATCAATTGAAGTTCTATTTTCTCGTAATTAAAAGAACACACTGAAACTAAATTCTATCTTTATTTACTTTTTTTTTTTTTCGAAAACTGAAGCGAATTTTATTTGATTATTACTTTATTTAGTCTAGTTCTCTAAAGCTGTTTCAATTTCAATATCTATTCGTAATCGGTACATTAATCACGTTATAATACGTAACGAAGACTGTACAAAATTATACATTAATTAAAGACATTAATAATTTACGACCTTTATCCGCAGATATTATGTACAATTATTAATAATCGAGGCCAGGACGGTTGCCTGTTTAGCATTTCATTCTTCTAGCTCTCAGAAATGGTGCACGGAAAATTCCCATCACTCAGTTTGTTACTTCATGTTAAGACTTTTTATTTTTTTCTCCGTAGTGCATTTAACTTGCCTTATAGATTATTGAGGATAATGGTTAAAAAAATTGTATGACATTGATGAATTATTTGAATTAAAGTTCCTGTTAGTTTTCTATTATGTTGGAAAATTCTGAGCGGGTACTGAGATATAGGGCCGTGAAAATCGGAAAAGAACGTCAAAAAAAACAACGCAAAACGTTGGATTTGTCATTTCACCTGAATAAATTAATTTTAGTGCAGTTTAGTGCAAAATGCATAAAAAGCAAGTTCGTCAATCAATATATATATTATATATATGTTAACATTTGCATATTATATGACATATAAACGCTTAGTTCTATGAAATGAATACTATGATTTAATTAAAAGGACTACTCATTTAAAAGAGTCCAATTAAAAATATGATTCTTATTGACCCATTGTAAAAACGTTTTTTAATTTAGTTAATTGAATATGAACTGAGCAGATGTTACTCGTAAATTGGTCGGAATAATTTAAGTAGAATTGAAAACCATTAAAAGAGAACAAATAGATGTACATATTCTGCGCTTGGTTTAATTTTTTTCATATAGCTTATTTTCGTCTGTAAATATAGAAATTAAAATCAATAGCAATAGAAAATGAGAGGATTTCTACTGAAAATTAATCAGAACTGGGTGTTTATTGTTAAGTGAATTCAGAAAAGAAGTCATCACAAGTGATAGTAAAATAAGATGATCCGGCAATGAATTTTTCAATTCATAGTTAGAATATAAATACGTAATTTGAGTATTCTAGTAGGTACCTACCAACGGAGATGAATTGCGAATTTCAAATATTGGCCACAATTTTCTTATATTGAATGGTTAACGACAGCAGTCTTGAGGGCATGAAGGTCCTGTGATGAGATTACATGTGCCGTTCCGTGTTGGTAAAGTTGACATCCAAAAGACCTGGGCCGTACTTATAGCTCAGTAGAAATATCATTTTGGACTGCAAATGTTGATGTAATTCTGATTTTTTGGTATGTTGTATGCATTGATCCCCTTGTAAAAAATAAAAGTTTTCGACCTCTCTCCTTGTATGTTTCCGCCATCTTGAAAAAAAAAAGGCTAAGAAAAGGAACTTTTTTTAGTTTTTCTTCACTTAATCACTTCCGGCGCATTTTAGAGAAAAAAATATCATTTTCAACTTTAAATAACATTAAAGTTCCTGTTAGATTTCTACCTCTTCTTCCTGAAGAAGAAAATTCTGAGTGGGCACTGAGATATAGTGCCGTGAAAATCGGAAAAAATGTCAAAAAAATAAAAAACGTTGGATTTGTCGTTTCGCCTGAATTAATTTATTTTAGCGCAAAATGCACAATAAGCAATCTTGGTGAGGTATGAATTCCCTACAAGATTCATTCAACATGTTTGTAATTATTTTCAAGAAATGTTGAAATATTAATTTCAGTTGGCTGGAAAAAGCAAATATTCCTCTTTTTAAATTAGTATACCTTAATGTAACACCATATTTTCTATAAAATTCTTATAAATCATTTATACGTTCTTTCATACAAGGCCAATAGCATTGCCGACGAAGATGGTTAATAGTTTGTATCATTCCTCGGTGTGCAGTTTTTCGTATATGGTAGCAATAACATCTTGCTGTTCGTTTTTATATTCGACGTCAATTATTTTATTTTTATATATCTTTTTTTTTTATCGTAGGATGGTGTTAATATATTACATCGGATAGTTCTTGGAATATATTTTCGAATTCTATGTTTCTATGTTAGGCTTGCAGTACAATCCATATACTCCTGTTGGGTTGTAATATTTGTAATAATGATTCTCATAGTCCTTTTTACAGCTAATACTTAGTAAGTATCTATATATTTCAAAAGGCTTTGACGTAATTGATTAATCAATTAACCTTTTGTAGTTTAGTATTTTTTAACTAAATAAGCTTTAGGTAGAGACAAGATTTGTGATCAGTCTTGAAGTATTGGTTTCCATATAAGTAGGGTTTAAAATGTGGTGTCGCCCCCAATACTGCTAGGAATTCTTTTTCTATGGTAGTATATTTAATCTCGGCTTTTTGTAAAACCTGTGAAGCGAAAGGGACTGGATGAACCTTTATTTCTGTCGTTGCATATTATTTTTTTATTAGAGGGTGGGATATAGGTGTGCTTAATTTGGCATAATTTCTGATACATTTCCTGTTATAATCTATCATGGCTAAAAATTGTCTTATCTCGTTTTCGTTAGTTGGTGTTAATCATTTTTCTACTGCCTTTATTTTGTCGAAGTTTGGTTTAAATCACGTTTTGTTTATTTTGTCAGTCATCACGTTCACTATCTTTGGAATGTGGGCGGTGCGTTAGATAGTACAAAAGGCATTCTGGTAAACTCAAAGTGTCCGTTTTCAGTACTAAATGCTGTTTTGGGATTGATGATCATCAATCCTTCATCTAAATCATTTAAGTTCTCAAATGGTCTGCAAGTGTCTGTTAGTAAGGAAGTTAAATTGATTATAGTTTTGAGTTTCAAATAGTTCAAAACAATTTTAAACCATCCAATTTTAAAAGGATGTAGCTATATAATTATTGAGTAAGCATTATTGGTATTGTAACATTTCAACAATTGTCAGGGGAAAAGCCGCATGGCCCTTTTAACAATAAGAACACCTCTCTAACATTAATCTTGAATCTTCAGTTGCTTTTAGTTTTCAGACAAGAGCACAGCTCATTTTTCTGCTAACTTACATTTCTATTTTCTTCCGATTAATTTAATGTAGTTTGTAGCTGAACTTTTAGTAAGTAGTTAGTTACTACGCAAAGTGCAGGGTTTTGTTAAATTGAAAGGTCAGATCAGTAAGATGGATGTTCATAATTTGGAATGTTTAGCGAAAAATAATAAACCATTATGTGAAATTCTCAGCATTTTTAAAGTAGGTAACCATTTACCTTTTTTTGGGTACCTTTTTCGTGAGCACATGTTGGAGATTTAAAAACTCACGATGGAACTAAAACAAACAGGTGACCACTAAATGCAGAATTCAATGCTCTACGAATTTCGCTCGATATTTTTTTCATTTAGAATAGCTGTTTTCAAGTTAAAATGGATTGAAAATGATTATGTAGGATTTTTCAAGGAAAATTTGCAGATCAATTGTTTTTCGACTGTCAGCTGTGACTATAGTACCAAACCACATGGAACGTTTGAGGTACTCATTTTACGCAGAAGTTAATGTTATTTTATTAATAATAGAATGTAGTTTTCACTCGGGTGCGCTGTTTAAAAGTTACAGGACAGAAGCTGAAAAAAGTTTAGTTGTTGCCCTCCCCCCTCTACCTTAGCTCACCACTTGGAACGGGGAAAACTTAGGATACTATTATTTGACGGCAAATGATTTTCCATTTCCAGCTTTCCAACACTTACTTCTAAACTACGGTGGCCGAAAAGTTCAGATTAACTCGCCTAATATTGAAAAGTATTCCTTATTATTTTGATAGTTAAATCATTAAATAATCTCGCCTCCCATCTCTGCAAGAGGTTAGTTGTAAGAACTAAAGGACACTAAGAAAACTTCTTTATTATCAGGTAAAGAAACGTTTTTCATGATTGTCGGACGTTGAGGAAATCAGTGAAAGATAACTGTTTAAGATAAATTTTAGTGCGGCCAGAGTAAGACGGGCAGTGAGGTATTCTGAGGTGACCCCATTACGTGGAATTCCCCGGAGATAAAACTATAAACATTAATGCGTTGTAAATTTCTTTATGGCCTTTGAAATATTCATAAAAATTTCGATCGAGGCTTAGATAGGTGACCGTTGCAAGGGGCCGTGGTCGATAATGGAAGGCGGTTTACGTACCATGAAAATTATCTCTTCCCGTTTAATGCCTTTTATCAGTGAAGGGCTGAAGGGCATTAAGAGCTGCATGTTCCGCTCTCAGATAAGAAAAGCAAGTTCTTTCATGGCTGAAATACAAGGGAAGATAATGTTAATTGTAAAAGGGCACGGAATCATTAATGAGAATTCAACCGGAGAACTAATGGAAGTTTACTCATGTGTTTAAGTTTCAATGAAACAATGATGTAGCGATTCTAACTACATAAGTTAAATCACCCTGTACTCTATTGCATATATATTGTAAGCAAAGTAAAATAATATGAACTAAATATATTATAGACAAAGGTAAATAACATGAACAAAAATAAATTATTATAAATCTATTAGCAATAAAGAAAGGCAGAAGCAAAGTAACACTAGACGGGTCTACATCTGTCAGTCATAAATCTAAGAGACCCTTACAGCCTCCCGGCCTGCGGGATACCCTTAACACATTGCACAGAACCCGCAGGTACTGAGTAACCCTTTCAGCCTCCCGGCTAATTACTTAACACATGCAGGGACGCAGGCACTAACCAACCTTTTTTCAGCCTCTTCTAGACAGGCTGGTTAGATACTTAACGGGGGAGCATAGCCCCTGAAAACCAGTCTTCCGCGACCGTTACTCAGTGATACTTTGCTTCTGTTCGAACTCTGAAATTTTTTCTTATTCTTTATGCAACCTCTGTGCCTCTTCTCTTGAACATAGTGCATTGTCGGGGCGCACACATATCAGAAATGGAGTCAGATATTAACGCCGACATGGAACGATTGTCCAGGTTATAAACTTGAACAATCCGCACTTGTCACCAGGGCTAGGGTGATTAGGTACTCCCCTAGTGACATCCCCGACAAATGACTTAGGAACAATTGTTACTAAAGTCGCACGCTTGTCTCAGTGATACTCAGGCCGGTAGAAATAAAACCCCAGTTGTGTTGGTTTTTACCCTACCCGAAAAGAGAGGATTCCAACAAATACGGAAAACCGACTTTTATAGTTGAAATAAAAATAATTGAATCGTTCTGAAAATTAAGACAAATTTTTTATTGAACAACACACTTATACTGCTTATGAAATGGTCTATACACTATATCAGGGAGTATGCAATCAAGTCCATTCTGGGTTTTTGTTACTAACGTTCTTGTGAATAAAATAGTTTATAAAAAAAAATTAGACTTACGGAGGCAGTTGAATCCCCTATTATACTACCTAATCTTCGTGTGATCGCTTACAAATCCTGACTTCGAGTAATTCATTACCATCAACAACAGACGTTTCAACAGATCGAGATGCGTCTTGAAGGCGAAGTCTCAGCATTGGAAAACCATAGTGCTGCCTTATTTCGATGTAACATCCCTTCACCTTCCACAAAAAAAAATTCTTCGGCTGCTGCATCAATCGTTTTTCTCATGAATGTCTTAAAATACCGTGAATCACATTTTTTCCGAACCCAGTTATAGTAAAAGAAACACCTAGACTATTGGGTTTCATAATTGAATAAAGGCATAGTCAATATCAACTATTATATAAATTATAAACTTATTTTATGATGACCTTAATATTCCCACTATCCAAGAGTACACTTCCTCAAAATCTATTAAAAAATAATCCTGTTATTATGCTTAGGCAAGATCAATATCAAACATCACCTATCCCAACAATCCTCCTCGCAGACTGAAGCGGATCTTGGCCCGAGATTATACAAACGAAGGATCAAATAAGGATCTAATGATATTTTTATATTCAACAATGTTTTCATACTCAAGATATTTTGTAGAAACCTAGTATTTTTTAAACAGTCTGCTACTTTCACAAGTCACAGTTCAAATGGTTTCTAAAGTTTTCTTTTCATTCAAGCCAGAAACGCAAAAATATATTTAACCATATATATTTCATATATAAATGAGTCCGATCCGATCTTATTAGGTTTTTTATGGCCTAAGTTTTAGCTATTTGTATGTTTTTTACTGTAATTTCCTGTGAATAATAGTTTGAAGAAAAAAAATTAGGGATTTAGGGTGAAAAATGACTTCAAATCGGAATTTGTGTGGGAATAATATTGGATGTCCCTTGCTGTAAGTGCTTTTTAGATTGCCTCTACCATTTTTCATCAGGAAAGAATAGATTTGCCTTCTTTCTGAGCCTTCAGATCGGAATTTCTATGGGATTGATATTGGATGTTCCTAGTTGAATGTGTTTTATTGTTGCCTAGTGGTGATCTTTTTAGCAGTGTTTAAAAACGTAGGCGTTCGAGTGCGATTAGTATTAGCCGTTGTTTCTCCGTTTGTTTGATTATTACTAAAATACATTTTTTATTAATATACACAGGTATCGACATTAAGAATTAATTCACTTGTGATTTTAACCTTTTTAGAGTTTTTGAAAATTTTAATTATATAATATATTTCGAGAGTATAATAAATATGATTTTAAGATTAAAAAGAGCCTCTTTTATGGTGTAGTTGTTAAAATAACTGCTTTAATATTTGAAGTTTTTTGGTTTAAATCATTAGGACGCTGGTTTTTACTCTGTAGATTCATAATTATAAATAGGTTTTCACCCATAGTGTTGTAATTAGTTTTGTTTTTTGGAACTTTAATTATAACAAGACATTAAAACTATTATTAGTTTTGTGTTCACAACTTTACTCAACCGTATCTTTATTAAAAGCATGCTCTTTTTCATAGTTGTCCCTTTTGATGTGCTGATGATGCTAAAACAAAAGCAACCTCATGAAAAATGATGAATTTATTAATGGCGCATAAGTTAATTATTAATCGAAACTTTCTTTCATACTAAGAAGGGTAACAAATCAATCATCTTATTAATAACAGATAGATCTTGATTAATAATATGTAACAACAGAAAGGTCATTATTGGACTATAATTACGAAAAGCCATTGAAACCGTCATTAACATCGTATTCACAACGTAAATCGTTTTTATTAGAAATAAGATATTTATCATGGTAGTTCCTTTTTATGTCCAGATGGCGGGAAAAATACAATCAAACTCATAAAAAATAATGAACACTCATTATCGAATTAATTAATATTCTAAAACTAAATATAAAATAAATTAAATATAAAACCTGCGTACGGGTAACACATAAATAAATATCTTGACGTCCTGGTAAATAATATTTAGTATTTGAAAAAACCTTCAGGGACCATAATTACAAAAAGTCATTAAAAATTTATGATTAACAGTAAAATGAAAGTCGAAATATTACACATCTTTTGTAAATGTGGATTTTTCCACCGTGTTATGCTCCGATCACATTTTCATTCACCTCATCCTGTCACCCTTATATCCTCCATGGATAAAGTTGAAACAACTTTTTTTTTAATTACTATTTATTTGTATGGTCGAAGAAGAATACCAGAGAAATACGTTTAAAATTCAGAGTTTGTATTTCCAATTGTATAAATATACTATTTTTAGGTACAACGTCAGGATCTATATTAGATGCTTTAGCGTTTCGTGGTCTACGGCCATTGAATTATCAGAGAAAATTGGCTAGCTACACAACGGTACCAAGGCATGACAGCAGAAAGTATAGTTCGGTAAAATAAATGTATATTAATCCTATGGGTTTAACATGAGTTTTTTTTTTCAATCAATACGTCAACAATCTCAACCCTCAATGTATTATTTGAGCACGGTACGTTGTAATACCAGAGACAAACAGCAGTGAAATATTTTAAAACACCCAATGTGACCATTCGCATCGAGATAAAACCCATTCTGTGGAATAAAATTATTCCTAATAAACTGAAATGATCCCTTGACTCCCCACTTACCTGAATAATAGAAATTTGCATAATGCAAGAAGCGGTGCCGGAGAGACGGCAGTAACGATTGGAAATATTTATAAGCTATTAACATTAAACTACCCAAATTTGACTTATGATTTGCTATGAAAATATTATGTAAATTGTATAATTACATTCAACATGGTGCTATACCCTCAGTCATGCGTTCTTAGCAGATTACATGAATGTAATGACTAATTGTAACTCTACTCCTCTAAACTTACTACCCTCAATTACATATCGTCTCCCTTATGCCAGAAACAAGAATGTGCGAATTTCAAGATCACGGTAAATGGCGTTTAAACGTTTTCCTGTACTCTTTCTTTCTGCTGTAAGTAAAATTATATCTTAGAATCAAGGTTGTCCTGGGTACCGTCCGCTATAACCTATACACCGCTGATGTCCCCTCTACTCCCAATACCTTCTTGGCCACATTTGCAGATGACACTGCAGTCTTGTCATCCCACCCAGACCCCGACATAGCATCCCATAACCTTAAAAAACACCTTGACGAGATCGAGTATTGGTGCAACCAATGGCGGATCAAAGTTAATGAAGCAAAATATTCCCACATTACCTTCACCCTCTGTCGTAAGTCTTGTCCACTAGTTTATTTTAATTCTATTCCTCTCCCTGTATCCGGGACAGTTCGGTACCTAGGCTTCCATCTCGACAAACGACTGACATGAAACGCACATACGAGGCTAAAAAGACAAGAACTAAACAGACGCTTTGGACAACAGACTACTTCAAAGGACATCCCATCTCTCAATAGAAAATAAATTACTAATCTACAAAGTTATACTTAAGCCAATCTGGACATACGGAATAGAGCTATGGGGGACAGCACAAAAGTCGAACATCAAGCGTATCCAATCCTTTCAATCAAAAGTCCTGAGAACAATAGTAAATGCCCCTTATTACGTCAGCAACAAAACCCTTCATAACGATCTTAATATACCCTACATTCTTGAACTCATCCCTTCCAAATTTATGAAATTCCATAGTAGCCTTTCCAACCACCCTAATCCCGTAACACAGTCATTGCACTGCACCACTCATCCCTATAAACCTCCTCAAGACTGTAACAGCAGTGGCCTCGTGACGAGCTATAAATGCGTGAAAGTAGGAGTCATGGCAATGGCCAGTTTCTCCAATTATGTTCTGAGCATCTGTGGCTCTCGCGCTCTTGGTCAGCCTCCACTGGCTCGTATCCGGTGACGCGGGTGACGTGGGGGACCTCCCAAGACTCCGTTTCCTCTTTCGTATGCGTGGGAGGTGACAAACATGTCGATTTGGGAGGCCTCTGGGCTGTCTGTAAATATTGTATGAATGAGCGAGCGAATGATGAATTGTAAATATGGTATGAATGAGAGCATTTATCTCAATTACTTATTGCCTAATAAGGCAGATTGTAATTTTAGCACAATAAAGAAAGAAAGTTGGCAAAAGAATCAAGGTAGGCCTATTTTATTTTAGTTTTGGTTTAGTGACAAAACATAGGCCTACAGAAAAACAGGTTACCTATACTTTCTAAGCTACTGAAAAGAGAGTACCCGGTAAAAATTTATGTCATTAAATGAAAATCAACTACTTATAAAATTGTTATTAAAATGTATTTAATCTTAATTAAAACATTCAAACTTAAAATTTTACTTAGGCCTAAGGAAATAATTCCTGAGGTGAAAAAAACACAACAAAAATCAAAGTAAAAGAGTTTGTATAAATTGATACAAAACGTCAATATTACAATTATATGATTTTGACTAAATTCGTTTTGAAAAATCCCAGCTCCAATCGCAAAGAGAGTCGTCTAGAGAATGTTAGAATACAAGTTTGCTGACCATTTTTCATTCCAGTCTGTTCCGGGCCATTGATAGAGACATTCACACTTTATAGAATGCTTGTACCGATGGAACAGACGTTGCCATTGTAACCAGACAAGTTTTGGCCAGCTCTCACAGGATCTATCCTGTTATCTTTTCCATTTCTTCTGTACATTTTTTTGTGATAATAAGTTCATTTACCACACTACTTAAAATATTGATGCGTTAAGAACAAACCAAATGGTTATTGAAATACATTTTTGTTGAACTTAGGGTCCCTAATTGTCGCCACTGGCAATAAATTAAGTTGGTTAATGTTGCCAAATCTTTTCTGAAATTATTTATGAACCTCTTCTGAAACAATTTCCCAGTTAAAGTAGAAGCATTTGCAGAGTCTAGTATACTTTTCGTTACACTTGCAAATGGAATAGCCATACTTCCGGTTACCTAGTGGTGACCACTTTTTTCAGTAGTGGCATCTTTCAATCGGCTGTAGTCTGTTGACAATATCAGTCAGTATTTCATTTTCTGGAGCATTAACCATGGGTGGCGCACTACCATGTTGATTAACAACTTGGTTAAGAAATGACAGTAGTTTCAAAAATATCCTCTCCAAAATATTTTAAAAACTCCTATTAAACCGTCTACTTCCAATTGTTGAATCCAAAAACCTTTTTCCTGCACACCAGTTTGGTTTCCGTTTACGACGTTCCACTGCTCAACAAGGCCTCCGCGTTGTTGATCACATCTCCTCAGCCATTGAAACCTAACAGTATCGCACTGCTGCCTTTCTGGACATAACTCAACCTTTTGACAGGGTCTGGCACGCAGGTTTGCTTTACAAGCTCAAAAGATATTTACCACTGACATTTTTTCTAATCCTACAGTCCTACCTTTCAAACCGCTTCTTTCAAGTCTGCTGTGGCTTAGAATATTCTAATTACTATCCCGTAAAAGCAGGAATTCCACAGGGCAGTGTCCTGGGTCCCATCCTCTATAATATATACACCGCCGATGTCCCATCTACCCCCAATACCATCTTGGCCACATTTGCAGATGACACTGCAGTCTTTTCATCCCACTCAGACCCCGATATAGCATCCCTTAATCTTCAAAAACACCTTGTTGAGATCGAGCATCGGTGCAACCAATGGCGGATTGAAGTTAATGAAAGTTTTTGTTGTATGTAGTTTCAAAAATCTTTCCAGCATGTAGTACACTTAATTCCATCTGGTGATTACGGATTTAATATTTTTTTTTCTATTTATTTTTCCTAAGATCGTCACTAGCTACCGCACTATGTTTTAACCAATTGACTACGGCCTTTATAAGGACTTTCTTTATAAGGTCTCCTTCCTGTTTACACAGCTCAACAGATTTCTTTATCAAGTTAAGCACATGAGTAAAACAAGGGATATGTTTTTTTTAGCCAATAGCAAGACAAATATTTGCCACGTTCACATCAGTCACATCGGTAATGACTTGTTCATCAGAAATAACCCAGTGTGAACAAATCTTCTTTAGCTCTGAAGCAAGGTTCTCACCAGTGCGTCCTTTTTTTTCCTTTCAACTTCTTTTTCATCTTCAATCAGATCATACTTGTCATTAATCATTCTTTTAATCGTAAACCTGCTGGAAATCTTGACATATGGAGCCTACGTTTTAATCATTTTGCAAAGCCCCGTATGCTACGATTGACAATCTTTGCAAATCATGTAAATTATGGCTTGACTTATTTTTTGGTTTGAATAACCTCCTTCTTTAAATTATTCTATCCCCTAATATTTTGCGCTAGAAAGACGTTGGCAATTACACCCTTGGAATGGGAATTATTTGCAGCTGAGCTACTAGATGTTGAGCTAGATGGTTTTTCATTTTAGATATTTTTTTTTATTCCTTTATTGTGCTAAAATTACAATCTGCCTTTTATAAGGCAATAAGTAATTTAGATATTTAGGCCTACTGTTGAGCTATTGGTTGAATTAAATTCAGCAGTCAATTTACAGGCTGTTTGTGACAGTCTTCTGATAAATACTTACCGTAAATCTTAAAAACTTTTGAATATTGGCATCTACAGCACCAGTCTCAACCCAACCAGAGCACTGAAAGCTGCAGAGAGCACCAGTCAACACGTTGCCGACAAGCTCAAGGCTATTAAGATAAGAGTCAACCCAGCCAAGACCCAAGAGATCATATTCTCATTTCAACATGTAAAAAGAAAACTCCCAACAACATTCGAAATAAACGGGAAGAACTGCAATGTAAGCAACAACATTTGCTACCTAGGGAAACATTTGACCTTCAGCACCCACCGTAGGAAAAACTAAAATGTGTACATACAGATCGCGGCCTTATCACTCAGGCTGGGGCTGTTGATATAACAAAGTGTCCTGAGACCAGCCCTTCTGTTTAGCCACTATCTAGATGCCACCATCCTAGCACACTAGAACAACGCCAGCAGTTCCAGAAGAGGATTATCCGCCCCTTACTCTGGTACACCCCTTTTCGTAAAATGAAAAGAGCTAATACATACGAGAAATGTGCCTACCATTATAGATGCCATCAGGAGATGGTACATAAAATTTTTCGTCTTTATACAATACTGTCAGAACCCGCTATTCTGCAACCTCTAACCTCTACCACTACCCGTGGTGATGGCAGCACAGCAGGTCCGCAGGAGCGGAGAGGCAAGTTGACGTACTGGCTTTTGGCCCATCAGCCAGCCCTTGACGGGCACTACTCAAAACAGCCGGAACCCACTTGATCTCTTATCGAATCAATCAATCGTGGTGCATTCCCACCGCTGTCCCTACACCACCTGCTCCTTACCCGAGGTCTCCCACATTCCTTAATCCCAACCTTCCAATAGGTCCCTCCTAGAAAAAGGTTTCACTTATTTCTATAATTTCCATTTTATTTTTTTCTATTCCTTAATTTTTTCTAATTTAAGAGCTTTGAAAAAAATAATTGCAACTGCAATCCGCAAACCAACGATGTTTTCTTAAAAGAAATATTTTGTCAATACGCTCTCAATGTCCGACTCAGTATGTCAATTCATCATTAATTTATCAAAATTAATGCAAAAAAAGAGTACTGTGGATACTTAACTTTGCGTTAAATACTTCAACGCTAGTACAGGGCCTCTTATTTGGGTAATTTGTTTTTCCATGTACTTCCCTTAACTAACAAGCCCAAAAATTGTAAATTTACACATTCGTGTTACTGGCATAAGGTAGATGATATTATTAATCTTTAATCTGATAACATGCCCAACACGATACGCACATAATATTCAATTTTAATTATAAAATATTTGAGTAATTAATGAATCTTCACTATTTTTCATGGGGTTTCCTTAGGATATTTCAGTATTACCAGATTCATTCCATCTTCCTTGCTAGATATGATCCTTATCTATGAAAGTGGGATCACTGAAATTCCAAAAAAAAGTATATTATTAATGACGGCGTAGGTATCTTTCCCTCTCCTACCAGGCTTAGCGAAGATAAAATTGATATTATTTGATATTTATATATTTAATATTGAATGAGCAAATCGGGTCCTAATCAGTCCCATATACTGGCTTGTTCAGGGACCTGCGTGACTTTCTAAAATTTTATTTAAATATTTACAATAACGCTATATTTTATTTCTTAAGCCCACTCACTTACTGAAAAATGCTTAACCGAAAGCTAAAAATTTTAAGTAGGTAAAAATTTAAAGAAAAATAAATACTAAAATCGGTCCCGACAATGGGTGGAGGAGCAAGATTAGATCCGATCTCTACTATCGGAGCCCAAAACTTTAGTTTTGTGATATCTTTAGATTTATTTTTGGATTACCTTAACCCAGGCAAAAAATTTGAAAAAGAAACTTAGATTTTAGCTTACAATAAAAAAAACATAAACAAGTGTCAGTGTTTCCGTATCATTTACGTCTTCTTAATTAGTTGAGTAAACGTGCGACAGTTTTAATTACATTACTGTTGATGTGTTAATAGTAAGAAAAAACAAAATAAATTAAAACATAATATAGCAATTAGACGGCATATGCATGGTTATTATTACATGCGTAACGATTAAGTAACATTTTATTGCAGTTTTAATCGGTTTTCAGAAGTAGTAGTTCTGATAAAAAACGTCTCAGATTGAGTGAAGATGAGTTGCTGCATAGTGGGATGATCTGAAGCAGTGAATTATTGTAAGGCTATTTCAGCTTAGTTATTCTCAGTTTTTTCCAAAAATGTTTTTGTTTGATTTTTTTAACTCGCATCGCCTCTTACACTATGAATAGGAGAAGTAGCTTGCAAAATGGATTCGTCAGATAATTTAGAGTGGTAAAGTGTTATCGTACTGGATTGATAAATAAAAAGGGAGATCTCCGGGATAAATAGTTTTAATTTAAATTGTTTCAGTATGTTTAGGGGAAAATAAAAAACTAAGAGAATATATAAATATACTAAAACACGTGGAATACAGGCTCTTGTATGGTTTGACGGCTTATGGAAACAGGGGGGCACGCAGAGTTTTTTTCCAGGAGGGGATTTAATGAGAAGGTATTTGAAATCTACCTTATTTTATTTCATAAGTACTGCTCAAAATAGAAACCATGTTATGTTGGTATAAAAATTTTTTTTTTTAATTTTAGGGAGGTTTCCCCCTGATCCCCCCCCTTGCGTACACCACTGAGTGGAACTGCTTCAGGTGTTATACTCGTATGTCTGGGTTTGAATCTCTATTTGGACAATCAATTTTATTCACGTCTACCGTGAGTAGAAGTGAATGGTGGCTTCTGATCAATTGCTCGCCCGGCATTTTCTGCCCTGAATAATAATAATAAGAAAACAAAGAAAAATAACTCTATCGTGACTCCGGAAACTTCTTATTTTCTTTTTTAAGTTAGGTCTAGCAAAAATTCATCGCATCGCGGGCTGTTTTTTATTATATGTTTCATTAAATACTAAGTGTTTGGCACGTCGTGTTAAAAAAAGTTGTGTGAAACTACCTATAAATGGTGCCAAAGGCCAGTCGCTTTTCTGCCTCAATCCGTTGCCAAGGTACGATTTTTTTCAAGAATACCAATGTTTTTGTCATTAAAAATCCAATTTTCTCCACTTTAGGCCACCTCTTAATCAACGTTAAATTAAAATAAATAAAAGGATACTAATCCTACAGGAATCGTAACACTTATTATGACGTTGTCAAAAGTTGAGTCAAAGTGGACAAAATGTAATTTTTATGGCAAAAAAACTTAAGTAATAAACCATATCTTGGTAACAGATTGAGATAGAAAGAAGATTGTGGTTGGTGGGGTTTGATCCCATTCTTGGTGTAGTTTCATATCTATGCTGTTGTTTTTACCGCGAAGAGCCGAACACTCTGTATATCCTATTCCTGATGTGATATCTGATGATGCATCGTACACCGTCACGTCACTAAACAGTTCAATCTACTGCAGTATGCTAATAAAATTCTCTAGCTTTCATTTTTTTCTTCGCGAGCACGTTACTGCTCTAGATCACCCAGGTGATAGGTTATGGTGATCCTTGCTATCCTGTTATGCATTAGAATAGTCTGCCCTAATCGCTCTAAAGAAAGGTAACTTAGTTTTTAAATTGAAAATACTACAATATTATTAGTTAATATTTTAAATGTATTTGGTCATCTTTGGATTTTTTAAAAATATTTAGCTCTAAAAACTTTGGTTGATTTTTTGTTATTATGTGGCCCTAATATGCCCTAAGCAATTGGAATTTAGAACTTTGCGCCGCTGCTACTTTTAGGAATAATATAAATGTTTGAAGTGTTGTAATTTTTTCCAAGTTTTTCTTGGAATAGTATAGTCAGGAAAGTGCCTTATCAGAAATTAGCCAGCCTGCGAGGGGCAGGAAATATGTGTAGCTAGGGAAGTCTAACTACACTCCAGATACTAATGTTCACCACATTCAATCATCATAACGACACACTCATACCATCATGAAAACGCTTACAGTGCCCTGTAAGGGGTACAGGGGTACCTTTCCTAGGGAAAAACGACACATAATAAATCTTATTGCCAGGGTGTTTCAAAGTCTTACTCGTAATCTACATACATGAACCAAAATCAAATATGTGGATATTTCAATTATTGATTGACTTGTGCATCCCTTGCAGTACACAGAGGAAAGAATATTGCTTTTTCAATAAAAAAAAAACAGACAAAATTAAAATCTATTCTTATTAGTTTTAACAGCTATGTCATTAAGAAATGATTAGCCTCATAAGTTTTTTTTATTACAGAACCAATAATGTATTATTTAATGCCTAATATTGTTCAAAATCAGTTATGAACAATTTGTATTTATTAAGATATATATGAACTAACTAACAAAAGTATAAATTGCCTGGAAGAAAAGTTAGTGTTCAAGTATTAAATGATTTAAAAAAATGTATTAATGAATTTTGACTATATATTGTGTTACCATCTTAAGTGGGTCGGTCCTAAACCATAGGGAAACAATTGAAGCTTTAAATCTTAAATAGCTTCTGAGCTGCAACTTGATTTAGTGAAAGGGCACTTACATTTTTTATATTTAACAACCAGCATATTTTATAGCATTATGGAATATACAAATCCTTAAAATTTTCGATCGAATGAATTATGTTTATGACTGTTATTGTTCAACATACAGATGATAGCTCTGTAACGGTTTCTCTAAAATAAAATAAAAATTTGAAGTTTAAATTACAGTAAAAAAATCAAAGAAAATGTTATGAACATTCATTCTTTATTGCCCTATACAACAATTATTAACTTTTTAACAAATGATGCTAAGGAATCTCATTTAGCCTAATTGCTTTATGATATAAAGATTTTGGTTTCAAATACTGAGGAAGACAGTGATTTTGTTTTTATCACACCTGCAACTCAAGTCAATCAATTGAAGTGGGTGGCTCCTGCCTGATCAGACTCCCCACGTTTAATGGGAATATATTTATACATGCATTTTGTGACATTGATGAAATAAGGTGTGTGCTCCATCCAGTGGACTTTCTCATGACCAAGTTGTCCTGGAGTTTAAACTAATGGTTTAGCTAGTTGCTAGCGGCATTGAATATATTCATTAAAAATAAAGTGATCTGATTTAATTAAATTATTATATGTTAATTCAATCAATCAAATTTTCAATTGTATATTTAGTTAAAATAAATTATTAGAATTTGAATTATTTCAATTTAAATTTTGATTAATCAAAAAGATACCCACACCAATAATTCATAAACATGATTTTAGGAATTCCATATGCTAAAGCTCCAATTGGTTTGTTTCGGTTTAAACAACCTCAGACAGAACCATGGCCACAGTGGGATGGAACGAGGGATGCTACAACTTTTCGTCCTTCTTGTAAACAGCCCTTGAGCATGGTAGAAAATGGTGACAAACTTGGTTTGATACAGAAATTAACAAAGCCAATAGAATATAGCGAGGACTGTCTTTATCTGAATATTTATGTACCTGATGGTAAGTAAAAATTTAAAAATGAATTATGTCTTTAACTTTTCAGCATTAGTTCTACTAAGCTAAAGATGGAGCATGGGTCGCATTCGCAAAAGCACTTACATAAATTATATTTTTAAAAATATGAAGAAATACGGAACAAAGTAGTTACTGGATTATTAAATCATTATTTATATACATATATTGTTTTTGTGGTTTATTTCTCTTTAAAGAATCTAATAAGAAATGGCCTATGCTAAAGTTCTCTAGGTATTTTGCATGTGTGAATGAGTGGATTTGCTTATAGAAAAGGTTTTTAGAACTGTTATTTTATTTTTTCAACCCGAGAAATAAACAATAAAAATGTGATACTTTAAAATTGGTTATTTATTTATTAGCTTTATGGTATTTAAATGTATATTTATTTAAGTTAACAATCATTTATTTTAAATAAAATCCTCCTATATAAGGTATCTTTGTATTGTTACCAGATAATTTTCCATATTCCTTGAAATAAGAGTACTATTTACCTGTATTTTTTCATAATAAATTGGACTGCCCCTTCTGCTTTTTTAAGTACTACTAGATTCATGATCTTAGTCTCTTATTTTGTACTTATTCAATATAGTGACCAAATTTAAATGATCAATTTTATATTATGAATGAAGAAAAAACTTCTGTTCTTTATTATAACCAATGGGATTGTTACTATTTAAATAATTTGTCGTGAACCCTAAGTTTTAATTACATTATTTTTGGTATAAAGAAAAAAAAAGAAAAGTTTTACTAATAATTAATACGCCCTCCAAATTGCTGAAATTACTGCAGGCTCTGTTTCATCTCTTCCAGCTCTGATGTACTGAAGGTTTTGGCATTTAGTGATCCCTTTCATCCCCTTGCTGCCTCTATACTCAGGGCATGATGGAGTATCAATAACTCCAGCATGATGCAGGTGTCTATTAAAATAATCATGTTCACTTACCTGTGTATATATATACAACAATTATCTGGCTTCTGTTTGGGATTTTAGAGGTGGCCACTACATTACTCTTCTCAGCTAACAAAAATAAAATATTTAACATAGTCATTGCTAACTTGTAAATGGTAAAATTAATTATACATTCTTTCACCAATACTTCACGGAATAAATTTTATTTTAAAAATTAATTCTCAGGAAAGTATTTAACATGTTTTTAATAGATTGTTTGAATTTTTTTATTGATTCAGTTGACGAAAGATTTTTAAAAATACAAGAAATAATTATTTTTTTAATACAGTACATCATTGGGAAAAACAATGCCTGTATTTAAGCAAACAAACAAAGGCTTTACTGAAAAGATCCATGATTGCTGAAATGAGTTCTAAATAGAGTGATCTTACCAACACTAATTACTGAAGAAAAAATTAACGTTTTGTGAATGAAGATGATATATATGAGCACTAGTGAAGTGGGGTAAGTTCTAAACCATATGTTACCTTTTAGTAGCTGCCTCAAACCTTCTACTGGTGGCGCTGAGGTAGTGCCTCTGATAAATACGCATTGATATGTAGATTCATATTTTTAACTGATATATTATAATGAACCTTGAGCAAAGTTCTAAAAACCTTTTTAAGTCTGGCATGAAAAGCATAGGCCATGAAGAACTGTCTAAACAAATCACATAATAATAACTTTCAGATAGACAGTATTAATTAATCGATAAATAATCATTTATAATTTATAAATAGCTATATTTTATGCACATACTTAGGATGCACTCTCATGCAGAAATAATAATACTGAAATTTAATTGTAATGTTTCATGATACGCATGTGATAAACCTATACTCTAAGTAAAGCTGAGGTAGACAGACTAGCATTATTCCGTCAATAAAACATTGCTTGGATATGACTGTATATAGAATTTCATTTTATAAACTATTAATGTTCAGAATTATATACTATTTTATATTTGTTAATAATTCAACTCAAGTGTTTAAAAAGTCATATCAAAGATATATGTACTGGCTTGAAAGCATTAATATCCATTTTTTTTTTTTTAAGCGCCACCAGTAGATAATTATGTATTTATTACTGAAATAATAATTCCTAAAAATATTTAATAGGTGTATAATATCTGAATTTATCAATATATTTGTAAGGGAATATAGGTGTAAACACTCTTATTTGCTTATTAAAACGCTACAATGCTTCATTAATATTTAAATGTAGGTTTTACTTTAACAACAAAAGAGAAAAAAGTAAATAATTTATTTTCAGGTAGGCCACCACCGGGTGACTGGCCAGTAGTAATTTGGTTCCATCCAGGTGACTTCAGTGTTGGAACCCCAAGCATATGGGATGGCTCAACTTTAGCAATCAAACAGAAGGTAAAGGTATATAGTGCCAATTGCCAAACTAGTGATAACTATAACCAATTATATGTTAAAGCTTCAGAATAACGTAACCACTCAAAATTTACTGCCTTTACTTTACTTTCTCTCTATAATTCCTACTTGGATATAGAGAATGCTTCCCATCAGTCCATCTTTTGTTATTTAATTATAGTAATATATAATTTTTCAGTTGAATACAACTCTTCTAAATTCAACTTGTTTGAAAGATGTTTAAAACATCTCATAATTGCTACCAGCCTTTTATCTCACATTCATCTGACCTTAATAAACACATATGAATACATTTTCACACCATTTACTCAATACATGACTGCTTAACCAGCAATTACCCAATAAAAAAAAAATTATAATTATAAAAGTATCATATTCATCCTCTGGACCCCGGTCCTTACGTTGAGGTTTTTACGTGTTGGGGTGAATCTTGATGCAGTCAATACCATGAGTCAAAAATTAAATGCACATTATAAAATTGCATGTTATAAAAAATGAGTAAAATATGAATATATATATGTGGAAATACCATTTAAATAAGAAATATTTTTTGTTCGGTACTGTTACAAGCTTATTGTGCATATAGACCTTTTTTTTTATAAACGTATGCAAATATTAAAATTCCTCATGGATTACAACTTGAATTAAAGTGTATTAATTCACAAAAAATTAATTGATTTTGTATTGGTTCATGGTAGACTATATTAATCTAGTAAAAGCTACCAGAGGCTGAGATGCAGATACTTATTATTACTATAACATCGATTTATTTACAAAAGATCAAAATCAGTTAAATTGTAGGGTCACCTTTGAATTTAAATTTCAATTATATGTATATAATTTAGTCTTTCAGTCTCCATCCCAAGCTCACTAGAGCGAAATTTTGTCTTATACTCACTTCGAGCTTTTCTCATTTCCAGTCAAATTTTGTTTTCCTTCATATTATTTAATTAAAATTATTTTGAGTTTTTCTCACTACAAAATAAATTTTTTTTGTATTTTCAAATCTTATTTACACATTATTAATTTTATCATACATTTTTAGTTTCATGAAAACGGTAAAATAATTGCTTAAATTATTGTTTCAGGTAATAATTGTAACAGCATCCTATCGATTAAACATCTTTGGATTTATGGCTGCTATTGATAAAGAAACACCTGGCAACCTTGGCCTTCTTGATCAGATTGCTGTGATGGATTGGGTTCAAGAACACATTAAATATTTTAATGGATCTAAATATGATGTAACTTTATGGGGACACAGTGCTGGAGCTGTTAGCATTTCGTTACATTTACTTTCAGAATTATCGTCTGGAAAATTTCATAAAGCTATTTTAATGAGTGGTAATTTTTTAAGTTCAAAGCCCTTCAATAGTCCATTAAGTATTGAAAATGTAGCTGAGCTGGTAAATTGTGGTAAAGATTCAAGTAAAATAACAGTACAAGAATGTCTTCAAAATATAGATACAGAAGACTTGCTTCAAATAGCTGAAGACTATACATGGGGTCCAGTTCTGCCAGACGAAAATAAAAACTTGAAGCCTACATATTTGGAAATAGATCCAGAAACACTATTATCAGAAAAAGAGCTTATTGTGAACAGTGTACCGATAATGACAGGTTATACTGATATAGAAGATGTAGCCATTATGGATATAAAAACAGAAACAGAATTCCAAGATTTGATAAAAAGTGTGATTCAGGATAATGAAATAACTCAAAGTTTGAACACAAATATAGATAATGAAACTTGTAATGACGACCTATTGTCAGAATCTGTCTTATTTTATTATGCACCACCTAAAATACTAGAAGACAAAAAGCTTTACTTTAAAAAATATTCAAAACTTATTAATGAAAAGAAATATGCCTCTGCAACATTTCAATTAGGTAAGTATACAAGTAAACGGAATGCTACCTATTTGTATAGATTTGACTATAAACTGAAAACAATAGGTTTAGGAGAAACCAAAGAATATCCTGGTGTCCCACAACAGCATGAGCTACCATTTTTTTGGGGCATGCCTTATTGGGCTACGTTGTCACCCCAAGTTACATGGAATAACCAAGATAAAAGAACATCTGATATAGTTATGGCCCTCTTTGGAAATTTCACTAAATATTCAAGACCAGTAGAATCAAAACGAAACATGCAATGGGACGCTTTAGATATTTCAAATCCACACATTTTTATTATTGATAAGAATCCAAACATGAGTGACAGTGAAACTTTTGACTACAAATCATTATCTTTTTGGAATGATTATTATCCAAAATTAAAAAGTCAAGTGAAGCATTGCTGTAGTTTGACTAGCAGAGGATATTATTTGTACCCTACACTATCTTTATTGATCATGGTATTAATATTTTATATTTGGTGAAATTCTATAAATATGGGCAAATACACTTTTTACAGGGTTTACAGAACAATACATTTAGATTTTTTTGTGAAGCATAAACCGCTAAATTTATAAATATGTATATATTAATGTAAATATTGTATCATTGCTATACTGTAAAATAATAAAAATTGTACATATTTATAAACATGAAAAATGTATATATTATATTATTTATAAATGATGATATGTTCATATTTCACTGGGTGATGAGATAATACTGTTATATATAAATAAATATATATTTTGGAGAGATCATATCAACACTTACAATGCATAGTTAGTTTATACCCAAGTAAAAAGTAATCTAGTTGTTTGATGAAAAATGTTTCCATCTACGTATACTGTTTCAAAACAGTCTCTGTATACCTTGTACTAATATGTTTCAATAGTTTTATTTTTGAATAACAATTACTTTATTAAAACAATTTTTATCAAGTAATCAACCAGGATCATAAAATAATAATCACAGCTTTTTATTTTTCCTTTAAATGGTTTACAATAAATATGGCAATCAAGTCATAAGTACCCACATTAATCATAAAAAAAAATTACATGAATAAAAAAATGGATTGTTAGGAGGTTATAATCATAATCTTCATTATTGACATATAGGAGATTCCTGTAGTGTCACGGTTTTCGTACTGTATATTTTGGCTTCTATCTATCCATTCATTTTTATAGTGCAAACTGTAGAGTATTCTTATAAAGAAAATATAATTTTTTCTTCTTTGTTTTTTTTTTTTCACTGTTCTACAAATCCCTGTCTCTACTGAAACAGCTGTTTTGCTACATACTCAGTAGCACTTTATATTTTCTTCTTTCATGTTCTGTTCAAGTTCTAGACTGATATTCTAGATCCATCTCTATACTTTACAAACAACATTAAAATGTCAACACAGAGATCTTGAATGCACGATTGAATCTCATTGTTTGATAACAGAATCTGCTTAATTTTCCTTCGTGCTGCAGAACCCATTGAAGTTTTTGCATTTTTAAGTGCACACAGTTAGCTTATTGTAAGACCTTTTATATTCTTAGGACAAAGATATTCCACTTGATATGCAGCATCTATTAACAAGGACTTTTAAACTGCAAACATGTGTAGATAAATAGTTTGGAAAATAAATAAACAAATAATTAGTGAATCTGGGGGTAAAAAAGTTTCCATAACCTGTGAAATCTCCAAACATATGGAAATATCGATAGGATTAGTCTTACAGTTTTATTTTAATTTTAAAATATCAACTAATACTACTAACACATTCTTTTTCACACTAGCTTATGGAATGAATTGTGTTTTGTCCCAGCAAAAAATTGAGATCAACTAATTAATAAGAACTTTAAAATATGAAAGAAAGGTTTAGGTTGGGGATGCTGAGGAGTGGCAAACTAGTTTATGGTATGTTACTGAAGGTAAACCTGATTTAATTTGATTACTTAGAGATTTTCAAAACAATTTGAGGCTATATATTAGAAAGCTAAGACAATTTAACTGTCATCCATCACCATGTCACATTTAGATCTAAACCTGACACAGAAATATATTTTCAACTACAAGTGAAATATACTAAAAAGTTATGTAAAATAAAAACAACATACAAAACTGATTTTTTCAATAAACAAAACATCGTCGCCATTAATTTTAGCAGAATACTCTGGGAAGAATAAATAACTCAAAATGTATAAGTAAAGAACGGATTATATTGGATAATTTTGTTACACAACTCACAACGGCCATTGTCATATAGCAATACTCGTTAGTTCAATATACACACACAACTGCCACCATAATTAAGACAGGCATGAATTACTTGATATATATAATTCAATAAATACAATAATTAATTAATGCGCAATTACATCAATACTCCCTCTTAATTGCGCATTAGGTACAGACAAGATTTAATCTTTTACAAAAGTCATTAAACTTAGTTGCGGGTAAGGACTTAGTCATAATGTCCCCTAGTTGTTCAGAAGATTCAATATAATTTATTTTAATTGTACCATTAGCTACCAAATCTTTTACAAAATAGTATTTTATATCAAAATGTTTTGACCTTTTGGTTTCCATTGTCCCTGAAATTTTAATTGCACCTTGATTATCCTCATAAATTTGTATTACATCATCAAAATTAAAATTTTCACATATTTTCTTTACAAATAGTGTTTCTTTAATACACTCAGCTAAAGCATAATATTCTACCTGGCAAGTACTAACAGCTACAATTGATTGCTTTTTCGATCCCCACGAGACAACATTATTATTTAATTTAATGACAAATCCTGATATACTTTTTCGGTCATTAATGTCGAATGCATAATCAGCATCGACAAATGCATGTATATTAATTGAGTTACAACCTGAATTTTTAAAACTTAAGCTAAAATTTGCGGTGCATATTAGATACTTAATGACATTTTTGAGATGTTTCCAATGGGTATTTGTGTAACAATTTCGAAAGCGTCCAAAATATGAAATTGAATAACACAAATCAGGGCAATATCCTATCATAAGGTACATTAAACTACCCAATAATTCCTTGTATGGAACATTAGGACAGTCATTAACCGGTCCTTTTTCAAGATTCAATTTAGGTTCAATAGGTACCTTTCTACCCTTAGCATTTGTCATGTTAAATTTATTAATGATTCTTTTAATTAAACCTTCTTGATTAATAACAATATTACCTTGATCATTTTTAAAATGTGTAAACCCAGAAATCGAAATGAATTATTATTATTACCTAAATCCTTACATTCTATATCAGACATAAACAAATTCTTTACAAAATCCAAATCAGATTTGGAACTGGCCACAATAAGGAAATCATCTACCCAGATAAGTACATAAACATTATTATTATTAAAATAAAGACATGGATCTACTTTAGATCTATTAAAACCAAATTTTATAAAAATTTCATTTAAGTGGTCGTTCCAAGCCTTAGGGCTTTGTTTCAAACCATACAATGCTTTCCTTAATCTAAGCACTTTTCCACTGACACTTTTATAGCCTTCCGGTGGCTTAATAAAAACAGGTACTTTAAGATAGCACTTAAGAAACGCACTTCACACATCGAGTTGGTCGATAATCATATTTTTCTCTGCTACAGCAGCTAGGAGCACCCGAAGGGTTATGAAGCGGGCAACTGGAGCATAGAGGTCATCGGGCTGATTGTCGGTTTGTTGATACCCTCGCGCCACAAGCCTAGCCTTCTTCTTCATATCGTCTTCTGAAGACTTCACAGTGAAGATCCATTTGCAGTCAATTATCGTCTTGTCAGGTGGTGTGTCGACTTCTTCCCATGTTTCATTAGCTTCAAGTGAATTTAATTCATCGTTGATAGCTTCATGCCAACCGGGATCACTAATTGCTTCAGAATAAGTTTTAGGGACGTCACAATCATAATTAGCAGACAAGGCTAGCTCATCAAAAGCAAATGTTACAAAATCATCGAGATATTTGGGTTTAACTCTAGTTCTTTTAGGCTTTGATTTTTCTTCTTCAACATCAGGGAAACCGTGAAAGTCACTTTCTTGATCAGAATTATCCAGGGTGGAAACCGGGGAATGTCTCTGTTCAGGAGATATTATTGTATATCGTAGTTCTTCATGATTGGAGGTTTCAATTTTCTCGTCAAATACAACATTACTCCCAAATTCGATCTTCCTAGTATTGGGGTTCCAAAGGCGATACCCATTATCACAATATCCCACCATATATAACCTTTTAGACTGATCACTTAATTTCCCATGTCTATCTTCTTTATGAATCAACGAATAGGCAGGGCAACCAAAAACTTTAATTTTATTCAAATTGGGCTTGTAACCATACCATCTTTCAGCAGGAGTGACACCTTTAGACAAAACGGAAGACTCTAGTCTATTTGTGATATAAGTCGCAGTTGCTAAAGCTTCGCCCCACATATCCTTATCTAATTTGCTGTCCAATAGCAAGCACCTAGCCTTCTCCAGTAGGGTTCGGTTCATTCGTTCTGCTTTACCGTTTTGAGACGGATTCCTGGGCATCGAGTAACTAATAGTAATTCCTTTAGACTGGCAGAACTCAATAAATTTACCAGCAACATATTCTCCACCTCTGTCGCATCTTAAATTTTCTATTTTGGTACCAAACTTTGCCTCAACCATCGCAACGTAAATTTTGAATTTGTCAAAAACTTCAGATTTTGAATGTAATAAATACGTAACACAAAAATTTGAAAAATGGTCAATAAAAGTAACGAAATAATTACAGTTATCATAAGTGGGAGGTGATATTTTTCCGCAAACATCTGTAGAAATACGTTGGAGCACTCTACTTGCCTTCCAGTCATCAGGGATGGATTTCATGTATGGTAATTTGGTTTGTTTACCTTTCAAACAAATGTCGCAAAGTCCGACCGGGAAGAGCGAGCTGTGTGCCATCTTCTGATGCATCAATTTATTACTTGCTGAAACCAAATTAGCATGCTCTTGAATCAGATGTAGTTTCACAATATAAAGTTTTCCAAAAAGTTCTCCCCTTAACACTTTATTCCCAGAGATAATTTTAACACTTGAATTTTCAAATAACACCTTACATCCTTTTTCTTCCAATTTCATCACAGATAGGATATTCATTGATAAATTGTCACAAACCAAAACATCACAAATATTTACCTTGTCACCACTCTCAGACAAGCAAACCAGGTTACCCTTATTCTCAGCACTGACACTCTCTCCCTTTTTGGCAACACTAATATTCAAATTAACTTTAGTGGAATCTCTTAAATAGTCGATATAATCAACTTTCAAAAGATGACTTGTAGCCCCTGAATCCACCACAAAGTACGTCAAATCCGAGGAATGTTTACAAACATGAGAAGTTTCATCACTGTTAACTATGAAGGTAAATTCGTTATCAGTCTTATCACAAGCGTTATCACCAGATGTAGCGCCAAAAGTTTTATTTTTCAACTTAGGACAAAAATTCTTCATGTGCCCCCGTTCTCTACAATAATAACAAATAACACTGGACTTGTTATTGGATGGTTCACTACTGTTTGGCTTGTAATTTCTAAAAGTGTTGGACCACTTACCTCTATTTTTGTAGGCAGCAAATACATTTTGTGACTGGTCCTCTTTCTTCTTGAATCTCTCGTACTCAGTCAAAAGGATATTCTTTACAAACTCCAAACTGACGGAAGATTCATTTTGGTTGAAAAGAATATCCATTGCTGACACCACTGCATCAAAGTCAGATGGCATTGCGACCAACAACTGACTGACGACTTCGTCTTCTTCTAATTTCCCTCCAGCAATTTTTACTTCTGATGACAATGTCTCGAACTCTTGGAAAAATTCTTGAAGTGGTCGCTCGTTTCTGTATTCCAGCTTCCTCCACACCTTTTGTGCATTTACAAGCGATTTCATGCCGCGCTTCTCGTACGTTTTCTCGAGAGCTTCCATAATCAGTTTAGCTGTTTTCTTGTCCTTTATCGTAGGCAGAATGTTGTCGGCAAGTCCTTGAACTATGATATATCGAGCCTTAACATCATCTACGTTGAAAGCCTTAAAAGCTCGGCTTCCGTTGTTGGAGGTTCCTGTGATAGTACACCAAGTACTCCATTCTGCTCCAAAAGTAACTTCATTCGGAAATTCCAATTGGTGAAATTTATTCCATCGAACGGTTTAATACCGTAGACAACGTTTCCAAAACTTGTAGTTGCCATAATTAACAAAAAAAAAAGAATTTCACTCAATGACAAACACGTGGCCTCACTTCAAAATACCGAAATCCGACTTTACTATCAAAATCCCAGGTACATAACTCAAAATGGGCCCAGCACGCTTCCACTGCGCAACTCTGCTAATTGTCAGTGATGTCAATTGTCCAATAATTGTCCCATAACCTTTTAGCAGAATACTCTGGGAAGAATAAATAACTCAAAATGTATAAGTAAAGAACGGATTATATTGGATAATTTTGTTACACAACTCACAACGGCCATTGTCATATAGCAGTACTCGTTAGTTCAATATACACACACAACTGCCACCATAATTAAGACAGGCATGAATTACTTGATATATATAATTCAATAAATACAATAATTAATTAATGCGCAATTACATCAATATAATGTATTATATATATGTAGTTCATTTCAGTTTAATACATTTAAAAATGAATTAACTTTGACAACCATGGGAGCAATTCATGAATTATAATAAGAACATTGTAAGTTCATAGTTAGCCATTAGATTAGATGCAAGTAGTTTTTTTTTTTGGGGGGGGGGACTATCCCTTAACCTAGTTAAGGTTGATGAAAATACAACATATTTTTTTCAACAATATAAACCAACTCAAACACCAACCAATATATAACTAAATTTTGCCTGACTAAAACGCATTAACCAATCTCTTCACTTTTTAAACATTTGTATAGGAAACAGAAGTGAATTATTATCACGTGACAGTATGTCACTCAACAGAAACTTTGGAGAATGAATATCAACAAAAAATAATTGGTTACTATCATACCAGCTTTACTACTCGTATATCAATGAAAAATAATTTTAGTGATAGCAAAAATATTGAATATTCCTCAAATTTTGTCTGTCTACAGAGTATCATGCTTGGTAGTAGTTTGTCTCTAATTAAACAAATACTAAATTCCATGACATTATAGTTAGGCACCCACATATACGCAAAACTAAAGTTTTTTTTTTTTAAGGATGTGTTATAATAAAATAGACCACCTTAGTTGCCTGACTGAGTTAATAATAAATTTCATTATTATGAAATAAACTAAGCACAGTATATTTAATTGTTTTTTTTTAAGAAAATAAAAGATAGGGATTTGGAGTAAATGTGGTCCCAGCTATTTAAAATCAAAATATGATGTGGCAAAAAGAAAGCTTTTTAATACCTACCATTTACATACAGTCCTTAGGACTGAATAAAAAAATTGGAGATACTCGCATGCTTTTCATAGTATGAGTGGAATCCTTTGTGATATTGTTACCCCCAAAAAGTAAAATAAATAAAATATTTAGTCAAAGTTTAATGCTTTGTATAGGAGTCTGCTACCAGAGCGCAAAAACAAATTTTGTTATCCCTTCCCTAATAATCAATGTATCAACTTGTTCTACCCTTTACTACCAACTGTAGTATACTAGCCTGCCTAATGCCTATTTATCTTGATCGCATAGTACCTTTAAACTATTTATGCTCTATGCTATATCCTACCTAATAACTAATTGGGTGAGTTAATATTAATAGGCATATCAAACCATAATCAATGTCTATACCTCGTTACCTTGCCCATTATCGTATCTAATAGCATTTTAACTTGATTCCTCCTCCTAGTACCTGACTCTATGGTTACTTTTGGCAGACCCTACACCCCGGTTATAGAGGCCAATCACTCTTATAGCGCTCCATTGACCCAATAAGGCGTTCCTTATTAGTAACGGCCCGTTCAGCTCAGATGTGAGTGAATTAATATCATTATGAATACTATAGCGCACAAAAAATTGATTTTTTGTGTTTTGATGGGCTCATATTCTATGCTAACTCCCTCATTTTTTTGGCATTTTAGGGGTCATTAAGATCTAATTATACACAGCTTTTACGCTGAGGACATAACACTTCACATCATGACCGGTCAGCTCAGATCATAGGTTTTAAAAAGAACTGGATAAGGCCCTATTGGACTAGGAGGAGGAGCTGGCAACGGATCCATTTAACGGAGTAACCTCACAGCTATACTATTTTAAATGATAGATAATCCTCACCTGAATACACAACTCTGGTCAGTCGCTCGAAAGCCATTGCTTTATACATTAGCATAATTCGAGTAATCTCACGATGCAATAGGTGGTTGCGATTTGATAACTGGGTTGATAGAAACAATTTGGCTTGGCAGTATTCAACAAAAAAAACTTATGGCTGAAAATGGTCACGAACTGACCACCAAAAGTAATGGCATTTCCCGAAGTGATGTTCTCAAAGACTCTAAACGTGTGTGTTGCATTTAAAAAAAAGACTTACGATTGAAACTAGGCTCAGAATTTTAAGCAAGCCATCCTGAAACGGAATTCGAGTTAACTGACGATGTAGGTGGTTCCAATTTAAAAACTTGCCTTATTTTAAAATTTAGGTTGAAAGCCTTCAGCGAAAAAACTTATGGCTTAAAGTGGTCCCGTTCCATAGATTTTACAGCTGTAAATCGATATCCCACTAACTGACTACCAAAAGGAATTGCGTATCCGGAACTGACGACATCAAAGTCTCAAAATTTGTGTGGTGCACCTAACGAAAAGAATTACAATTAAAACTAGGCTCAACATTTGAAGCAAGCCACTCTGGTACACTTTTTGAGTTAACTGGCGATTTAGGTGGTTGGAAATTGAAAACTGACTTAAGTTTTTTAAATTTGGGTTGAAACCATTCAGTGAAAAAACTTATGGCCGAAAGTGGACGCATTCGAAAGATGTGACGGTTGTAGATTGAAATCCCACAAACTGACCACCAAAAGTAACTGGATTTCCATAACGGACAACCTCAAAGACTCTATATTTGTATAGTGCTTTTAACGAAAAGAGTTAGGAAACTAGGATAAAAATTTGAAGCAAGCCCCCCTTAAACAGAATTCAAGTTAACTGCAACTACATCCTCATTTAACAGAATTTATGAATTGATGTAACGAAATTATACCAACTGACTGCTTACAGTGATATAATTTGAAAACTGATCTACTTGAATACTCTTAATTTCTATGGTACATTTAACTGAAAAACTGTAGCGATTACAAATCTTTGTTCCGTTGCTTGCAAGAACACGCACCAAATGAATACGACAGGGCACAAGAAGTAAAATGCTCCAACTGTGGTGGTCCCCATGTGGCCTCCTACAAGTCGTGCTCCTACCTGGTAAAGCTCCAAGCCACAGTGGACCGCAAGAAGAAGCAGACGGAGAAAGCAACGCCAATAGCATGAACCCACTGTGAGATTGACAGACAAGACACCGAACCACTCGCCTGATCCTCCTATGCACCAGTGGCCGCTTCTTCTCCTTGTACACCCGATACCCCTAGTCTTCGATCCTCGAGACAATCATAAGTATGTCTATGTCCGGTCATTTGGCTATTATTTGCTCAATTGGCCATCACACGTCATGGGTAAATAGAAATGACTTCACTTTAATGACTATCTTCAAAGAAGTGGAGGACTAACAGCGATCTCCACCCCAAACATCGCCGTACTCGAGGTAACGAGAATTGTGAACCAGAACGTAAGGCTACAGGGCTACTCTGTTGTCATCGACCAGCCGATGCCTATGGTGCAGTTCTGGCACATCTTCTTTACTGATGCTGGTTACTTTGTTACTTGAGAGGTCTGATAACCCAGACATTATATTTTCTAACCAATATGTGTTATTCTTCTAGAATTTTCTTTTTCCCAGATTCCTTTCCAATATTGTTGAGCTTCGTTTGCAGTTGGACAACTCTTCGGGTGGCCTTGTTTGGTTGATCCTATCGATTTATAAAATTTTTAATCATTCCAATTACCTAATTGATTCTGTTTTCACCTGTTTTCCTACCTCCTTATCATATCTGCATATACTGCCAGTTTTTGCTTCAGTCTATCTCAGAAAATATATAGTTTGATTTAGTGTAGACCTTTCTGCTCCTTTGAAGTCCCAAACTATTTCATCAATCTTCCTCCTTAATTTTAGAGAGGTATTTCCTGGGGTTTCAAAATAATTAGTGATAACACTAATTTGTTTTCAAGGGTATTCAATCCTTTTTTAATTATGATGTTCCTAAGCAGAAGGCTAGATTGTGGAATCTGGTACAAGCCTCAAACGAGAGCTGATATACCATCGTGAGGCTACTCCTGTTCCACAAAATCATGTGATGACATGAGCTTTAAACAGATCACGCTCGTCATTTGGAGATTGATGTTCAAGGCGTCATCATCTGAATTGCACACTTTTCCTGTGGAGCAAATAAAGTGGCTACAATGCCGAATATGTCTGCCAGCAGAGAGAAACCTTTCACAGTAGGCATATAATCCTTTGTGATCTTGTTACCTCCGAAAAAAATAAATAAAAGATTTAATCAAAGTTTATTGCTTTGTATATGAGTTGCAAAAACTGCTACCAGAGTTAAGCGAAACTAATGCTACTATTTGTGAGTACTGGCAAGTGATTCGGCGCTTTTCTTTAATTATCATAAATTAAAATCACATTATTAAGTTTTTAACTAAAATATATATATATATGACCAATAATATGGAGAGAATTTAATGGGTTATTTGCATTGTAATTCTTTAAAGTGTGGCACACTACTGGGACATGTTGCAATAAGTTGATAACCAGATTGAGTTTAATATTTTTCATATATCAATATAAATACTATAGCGCATAATTAGTCAAACTTCAGTAACTGAGGAGCTCTCATTATGCTTTAATCTATGATATAACCACCCCCCCCCCCAAATTTTTTGGAAACCCCTATTTCATAGGGGTTCATAAAGTATCAAAAAAACCACGCCAGTGAATGCTGAGGAACGTTCACTATCACGTCATGACCGGTTAGTTAGTTCAGAAGTAAAAATAAAGCATGCAACAGAAAGCACAAAATTGGAGAGGGGGCTTATTATGACTCATAATAGCTTTGTTCACCTTAAGTGACCACTGCGAGATGAGGGGCTCTGTAAGCTGTTAGTGTCTCGTATACTAAAAGTTTGAAACAAATTAAGTTCACAGCTTACATGAGATACTCACATTTTTTCTTTAAAATAAGGTTTAATTATTCTATTTAAATCCATTGACTATTTCTTTCTTCAGCACCTGTACTGTTTTCATGTACAAACGAGGCTGTATATCAATTAAAAATATTGTTTTACCTCAGTGAAAAGAATTTCAATATTTGTTTTAATTAATTCTTGAGCATATATTTCACTAAAGTCCTAATTTATAATATAAATTATAAATCACGATGTTGATATACTAGATTTTATATCCACTCAAAAGATAATTTTTTTTTTCTCTGGAAATTGGTTGGTTAAGTGAATGACAACAAAATTGAAGAATATATTTAGGGGTTGTCAAGGTTAAATTGGATTTGATACTGTATTGTTACAAGAAATGCCTATGTTTGAGATGTTTCAAGCTAATTTATAATCAGGTTCTGGGATAAAGAAATTATTATGCTTGGTTCATGAAGCCATTAGAGCTGGCTGAATAAACATAAGTATAATAAATACATTTTACCTCCACCAAGTTATATTTAGTAATATATATAATGTTTTATCTTACAAAGTTAAGACTAAGCACTTCCTGGGTCCTAAACAGTCATAATGTGAAACCCATTGATTGTAAAATAGTTAACTGATCGGAGGAAAGGTTATCAAAATGTGCTACACACATCCTAATTCCACAGCAAGCTAATTGCTAATAAGATAATTTATTATCTCATTAGGAATTATTGTACCTATTAACATATTTGTTTCCTTTATATGCTTACATAGTACCTTAAAATGTCTATTTTTGGCGAACCACAAGTCCATAGGGAACTTAAGATCAATCAAACTCACAACGCCAAACGCATTAGGTCAGTTCAGCTCAAATGTGAATTTCATTAGTCTATATAAATAAAATTTATCAACCTAAGATTATATTTCTTTTTAATTGGTGTTAATTGTGGAGGACACACAAAGTTCATGTGAAACAAGTAACTGACTGATACATGAATTAAGGTTGGATTCTGCAGAACAACTTTTCAAGCAGTTCGTCTTGTATATCTTGGAGGTAATGCACCAGTCAATTGTAAGTTGGTGTATTTGTTGAAAGGCTTAATGATGTAAGAAGGATAGATTCCCATTAAAGCCAAGAAGGTGAGGATTCTGCGGGATAATTGGGGGATTATAAGACAATATTACTTCCATATAAGACCCTGGGCTTTTTATATATTAATTTATATTGTAAATAGGGTATGAATGAGAGCGTAAATGAAAGCTTGTTAATAAGGTATGAATTGAGTCTTTACATATAAATTTTAATCTAGGAAAAAATATTAATAAAAAAATCTGACGACAAAAAAATAAATAATAAACTAGATGCTAATTGAAAAACATTTCTTCATGTGTTTTTTCATACAGTTGCTATTTAAATAGATAAAAATATTCATTTAAAGCTAAATAATACAGTACTTGTCTCATTAATCAAACTGCATGGGATTAGGACATACCAACTGGACCATAATCAGTTTGCAGGAGTTGATCAACATACTATTATGTTGATAGTATATCAATATATAACATAATAACTGTTTTCCTATAAATTATCTAATGTTTGCATTTATTCAATATTTGACAATTGGATTTTTTTTTAGATTTTATACCCATGACCACAAAATTTAATTAAAGTGTTGTCACTTAAATAATCCTAAGGACTGTCCAAAATCCAACCCATAGTGAGATTTTTCATGGCCTGTGGGTTATAATTTCCATAAGATAAATAAAAATAGGAATTTGTGATGTTTCTTGTAAATTCAACTGATAAGTACATAACATATTGAATACATAAACATAATACTTATATATTACCCATTAATTATTAAATAGCTTATTCTAAACAGAAATAACCCAAAAGTTTACAATGTTTATTTATTTATTTTTTATGTTTACTGACATCTAACCCATATTCTCAACTATACCTAAGAATTTCCTTGAATTAACTTGACACTTTACCACCACTTTTTTTCTTTTCAAACAAAGCATGAGAGTAATTGAGGACAAATAAGTTGGTTACACACATTTTATCTCAGTTTTAGCATTGGTTTAGTTTGAATTACATAAATAAAAGATAACGATTGTACAGATCAAAAAGTTATAGAACTTTGTTAAACTTAACATTCGTAAATTTAAAGTTTTAACTTACATATAACATAAGTTATTTACATGCATTTTTGAACTAGGTGAAATTTATAGAATTGAACTGAAAAAAAATAAATAACTTTGTGCTGCAAATATCGCTGTTCATTATTTAACATTTATTAAAGAAAAAACTATAAAATTATAAGAAAAAAGTGATATATGATCTCAAGCGTGTTAATTTTTGGTGTAGGTAAAAAAACAGGTCCTGGGTTAAATTACCTATCATAACAATATTTTTCATCCATACCACAAATTAATTAACAATAATAAAATATATAAAAAAAAAAAGTAATGATTGATTATAACTGAATTACAATGACCTCAATTATCCTGGGTAATGATGGGAAAAGTACTCGCAGATAATAAAAAAACACGTTTTTATAGCCTAACTTTCATGTAATTTAACAAAGAACACCAATTTTCCCAATCACAAATATATTTTCATTTCCAAAGAGTACACATGTACTTTATGTACATACATATTGTAATGTTATTTCTTAAAGAGGTTTGGGCGTCATGCTGGATAATGTTTGTTGCATTCAATCCTATATCTTAACATGAAATATATATTATTCTTTATCTAAACAGATAAATTGTGCGGGAAAATGTGGGCAGGACCGTCACAAGGAAGTGAGTGGTGATGCAAGAGTATAATGTTAAAATGAGAGTTGGGGTCAGTTGTTTAGAGATGCTTGAAGGAGAGTTTGCGGATGATCAAACATATTTAACACGACTGCCCTCATACATCATATCATAATTCCTCATATTCAAATGTAAATGTAAAAACATCATACGTCCAATTGTTGATATGTGAAGGATGGAGAATCTACAGAAAACCATTGAGGCAGTATTATAATTCAGAATCTCAAAAACAACATAACACACTATTTGGCTGAAGCAAGACAAATCCAAGGTTTGAAAAATTGTGAAGAACTACAAAAAGTGTATGTCTTATTTTTTATGTATTTATTTCATGTTCATATGTTTGGTTGTCCAGGACCACCATAAGATAAAAAATAATAAATTAGAAGTATAATTTTTTTTTTTTTAATCATTGTAAATAACTTGAGTTCATAATATAGAAAAACATATATTGTAGTCTGTTATCAGTTTTCGTTTTTTACTCTCAGATTTGATTTTTCTAATCTCTGTCCTTATGGATTTTAAAGCTATAATTTTTCCATGTTAAGAATTTTGATCTTGAAAATAGGTGATGAAGTCGTCAACTGACTCTATCTGTAATCACTTTTTCTATGGTCAAATAAAATGAATCCACCTCAATGCCCAAAATATCAGCAAGTTCATCATCAGTAAGCTGTTTGTACCCTTTATCATTCTTGTCACTTTCCATCCACTGAACCATATCATCTTGATTGAAAAAAAAAATTAAACTGATACAAGAAAGAAATTGTGCCCGAGTTGAAGTGATTTATTCAAGTTCAAAGAAGAACCCCTTCCATAATTTTTCACATTACACACACTAAACACATTACTTTGAGATATTTTATTTACACAAATGACATTTACTTATTAACATATACAACATACACATATATTGCATTTAAAAAAAGGATTTTTCAACCCCAGGATGATCAAGTACCCAGATAATTGAGGCACGACTTTTCGGGGTTGTACTGCAGCTACTGAATAAAAAAGTAATAATTCCAGTCTTGAGAAGATAAATGAATGTACATATTGGGAGTTAAGCATTTTTCTTGGAGCAATAAAGAAGTCACACTCTCACTGTTTAAAACATTTAGTACCTCTTGAACCACTCAGTATGTGATTGAATAAATACTCTTTACAAAGCTCTAACAAAAAGCAAAAAAAAAAAACAATTAGTTAAACAATTTAAAAAACATAATTTAAAATTTTTTTTTGTAAAATTACATATTACAGCATCACAATTCACAGAGAGTTTATAGAAGATGAAAAAAAATAACTGAATTTTCAGAATTAAAAAAGACAACTTTTACTAACCAGACTTGGCTTGAAGCTACGGCAATGTTCACATCAGCTCTGCACAAAGCTTTCAGTTGAGTGGTTAAAACATATTAATTTGACATCATTTTTTTAAATGCATGTTATTTAAATGCTAAATAGACGGTTCACATAGCTTAAGAGGAACATATTGAAATTAAGCCTGGAAGAATCCAGAATAAAGTTATGGAGTAAAGGGATAACCCCCAGCACTGGACAGCATCTATCTGTAAACACTGGGCAATAAATAAGGTAATAATAATAACTTCAGTAACTTGTCATAGTAAATACTGGAATCTATAATAATGGAAGAGATAAAGGATTTAATGTCTAATCTGAAAATAAAATTAAATGACAGTTTGGTCCAACTTAAATCCCAAATTCAAGGATTATAAGATGAGTTCATATATTTAACTAGAACACTGACGATATTCAACCACTCAAATAAGAACTCAGTAGAATACATGAATATCAAAAATTAAAACAATTTTAACTGAAACAGCAAATTATGATACGATACATATAGCCTCAGGGACTTGATTAATTAAAAAGGCAAAAACAATATTATTATATACCATCCAAAAGAACCACAAAATGAGGACACAGTTAAATTATTTGATTCAGTTTTAAAAATTCTAACTAACAAAATGAATGAGGACATAGATATTAGAGACATTGATATATTTAAACATCCAAGAAAAAATAGGTTGAAAACAAACTGATTTTAGTTACATTTGTGACTCTAAGAAAAAAAGCTTGAGGTTTTAAAGTATGCACACCTTTTAGAGGGAAGAAATATTTCATTATCACAGGGTTACAGCAAGGATGAATGTTAATGTTAAAAAAGAAAATGTTAATGATACATCAAACAAAGTAAAAAATGAATTAGGTATAAGGCCGAGACTGAAAAGATTAAAAAAGAATAGTTTGCCTGTTACAAAGTCAATCAGAAGATACAGTGCACACTGAATAGATTGGCTCCATCCCCACACCCCCTCCTTTTTTCTGTTTCCGTTCTCAACTATTCCTTCTCCGCCAAAATCGGTCTGAATGGATCAGCCCCTATAGCCATAAGACTAGAAACTCGGTATGATCCTGGACCAAACTTTATCCTCAAAAGACCACATTTCAAGAACTGCTCAATTGGTCCCATTATCTCTTCCCATTACAAATGTGCCAACTCCTAGTAGCCTGTCTTGTCTTTCCCCAGGTTGACAATGGTTGGTCTAGTGTATGCTTTTTTTACCCTGGTAATGATTCCTATATTTGTCTTATGCTACTAATTACAATTGTAAGCAAATGCCAAAGTATTTATGTTTCTTTGTTTCAATATTATGCTGTTTGTTCATTGAAGTCACCAAGTTCATACATGGGCCCATTATTATTTATGAGGTAATCACATAAGTGTAATTTATGTTTTATGTATATATTTTATCAGCTAGACACACTTATTTGTACCTGTGGTATTTCTGGTGGATAATGTCCCAGAATAAAATATTTATTTAATTTAATTTCAATAGCAAGAAACAATAGTTTCTCAAATCGACTATCTCACATAGTTTTGCTAATAGTAGTGAAATTGAGATATCCCAGGATAAACTCCTTCACAAATGAACAATTAACCATCCTCATGTACTTATAATTGCATATTTTTGAAAGACAAAACTATAGAAGTATTGAATTCACTTTGTAAATTTCATTATTCAATATAGTAGTTTATTTATATTTTCATTATTAACAAAAATCATTGCTGTGTTGTATGTTGGTAAATTCAATAACAGCGTTCATGCCCAATGAAGTTTATATTACTTATTCAACTCCCAGTTATTGTGTTTTTATTATTTCAACTGTCACTACTTTTGTTTTTGTGTATATTTATTTCTCGAGCCCACAGTAACATGTGGTACTATGATGCACTATTTACTTATTATATTTATAAATTTTCTTTTTTCTTTTCATTGTTAAATTAAGAAAGTTATAAAAACTAATTTCAATCTACTGATTCTTCACATAATCATTTTATTTAAATGCTTTCTTTACTACTATTTTTTTTCCCTCGTCATTTTTACAATGTACTAAGTTCTTTAGTTTTCAATAATATATTATTGCATTTATTTTATTTAATTTTCAGTTATACTGCACTTATCATTTTTTACTTTGGGTTATTTATAGATGAAATTATGTACTTTAATTCAATGTCGTACAATCTGAATACATTATAATGAGCCAAATTTATTTGCATAGAAGCTATCCTCCCTTATTATAGAAATATTCTATGGAAATAATGTAGTTAATTGTGAGATAGTATCATCAGGGTCTTTGACACTATGGCCATACGTCTGATCAGAGTGAAATATATCATAGTCATTTCCACCTACATCAGTTTTGTCTCCAAAGAAATGTATGTGGTTATATTCCTTCAAAAATTGTAAACAATATGTTTTATTCCATCCTTTGGGGTAAACATCAAAGCTAATCTGACCTCCTAGAAATAAAATATTTAATTTAAAATTTAACAAAAATTTAGAAAGTAAATAACAATCACAAAGAATATATTTTAAATGCTGTATATAACTAACTATAAATTTTAAATTACAATTCTGTAAAAAATATAAATAAAACACTTCTGAAAATATCAGATAAAATTATATGTAGACAATTTTTCTATCAATAAAAATATGAAAGAAGCAGCAACTGCATTCATTCTGAGTAACGTTAAAAACCTTTCTTAACGAAGCAGTGGAAAAAAAAAAAAAATTCATGAGCAGTATCAAGCTTTAAGCCATAAAGGGTATATCCAATCTAATTTTATGGTTACATAATTATAGATATACTCAACAACAATTTCTGCCCATAAATTAGTAAATCGAAATAACAACTGTATGAAAAACATAGGTTTTTCACAAATAGGGTTTACAATCTCTCCAAAGTTTTATTTTTGTTTTGACAATTCGTCTAGGTTTTACCTATTCATCAGGCATCCTCAGAATTGTGTATGATATACAATTTTTCAACACTAGTCCTTCACATCATATACCGAATCGGAACATTTCCAATATGCATATAACAAAGTTTTCTTATACAAATCAAACTGAGAAAAGACATTTCCATCCACTACAAAATCAACTAATACCGTGTTGGTGGAGGTTGTATAGATTTAGATGGCCATTATCGTAGAACATGCAGAAAGTCAGCACAAAAAACAGACATAAGATGATTACACACATATAACATTGAAAAAAATACTCAATTATATCTTAAAAGGAAATGGTATTCTGTATCGACTTGTGAACTTCTAATCCTAAGTATCAAATACAGGTAACCTTATAATTATGACATGGATTTTGCTCATCCAGGTTACCGATTTTCCCCACTGCAAGGCGGCTCTATTTAGTTTGTTTATTATTAGTTTTTCCCAATATAGAAAACGCATAAACAATGTTTTCTTAAAATGTAATCATGAAGAGTGTATCTTTTGTTCTAAGCCAATGTCTGTTATGGGTTGGATCTTCTAAAAATGAATTAGTTAGTATGCCAACATGGTCAAAATAGTCAAAACTGTTGAAAGTCCTAGGTATTAATAAATATTCAGTGTTAGAAGAGAGATAAATATATATTTTATTGAAATGAATTCATATACAAAATTTTTGAAATTAAAGAAATTCACAGACCCCCTGTAGCCAGTATATTTTTGTACAATGCAGGTTATCTAAATAAAGTCATGATTTAGTGAAAAATGGTATTATTTAAGATTAACTGGTTTAAAAAAAATGAATAATAATCTAAAATAAACAAACAGAAACAATTTATAAAATTTGAGGAATATTTGATAATTAGCTACTAAAGACTTTTATTGAAAGTAAAATAATTGCCAAAGTGGTATCTAGATACCTTTTGTTAACAAAAGTCTAAGGTTTATCTAGGAACAATGGTAGGAGTACCAGTCACAAAAGATAGATTGGATCTTACATTTTAGAGAAGATTAACAAATTAAAAAAATCGAGATGCATTAATGGAAATTGAACCAATATCAGAAATAAATCAGTTCAAACATTTGGCAAGGTAAAATAGTAACAAAACTTAAGGTTGTATTTGTGATAAGTAAATCATGCACAAGAAGAGTAATAATTATTCAAATAAATGAAATGTTAATGAAAAATATAAATAAATACCTATGCTAAAGTCCAAAGGCATTTCTGAAAACCTTTCCCTCAAGTTTTTCACAAAAGTTTCTCGTATCTTATGTTTCTTGTCATATTTTTCAAAATCTTCTCTTTCTGCTTGAGTACATGATCTTCCGACTGGACAAATATTTATTAGACCTGTTCGAAATTCAATGAAAGTACCCCTTTTTATTGGTAGCTCTAATTCTGACATATAGCGAAGACAATAATTAATAAAAGTCTGAATATCTTTTTCTCCAAGATAACTTTGAATACACTGAAATTCAATAATTTTTGTGGTAAAATATTTAGCAATAAAAGGCACTTTCTTGAATGAAATATTTTTTAAACAATTTAAACTCACCATTGTACTTATCATGTCCCCTCGTTTTAAAGCAACTAGCCCATTTTCCGCAAAGACAAAGTTAAACTCCTTTAGCACTGTAAATATGTGATAATGAATGCTAAAATATTTGGATAGTTAACTTGGATAAAAATGTTAATATAAATACATAAAAACATATATAATTACTTAGATATAATAAATATACCATGTTTTCCACCCAACTGTTCGCAAATTTTAGATAAATCAGAGCCTCCTACAAGTCCTATGTCACACTGCAACTTTAATTTGTGAAGTAAAAAGTCCAGCACATCTTTGTCAATTATCTAGAGTAAAATTGAAATTACAAGCATATATAGTATATGACAATATTTAACTTAATAAATAATTGATTTATTTTTCTACTCCCTCTGTCCCATAATAATAGTAGCAGTTGGTGAATTTAGTTTGTCACATAGTAATAGTAGCAAAAGAAAATAAACACAGAACACAACATTTATTATCAAAAAGCTAGATTATATTAAACATATTATTCTTTATTTTTATTTTGAGTGTTCAGATAGTTTCTGGATTTTCCAATAATTTCTTCACTGCATTTAAGGTAACTAACTTGTAGGTAGAATCCCTTGTCTGCCAAGCTTTGCTTTCCCTCCCTATATATGTGAGCTTAAAATTATTGGAGCCAACGTTCTTTATTGCTTCCAGCATAACTTGTTGAAGAGCCGTATTATCCAGTATTTCAGAGAAATATTATCAAATGCTATTATTACAGGAAATATTATCAATTAATCAATATTATTGCATGAGGCTTTTTCCATCCATCACAAAATCCTTCATCTAATAGTAATGGATCATCATCTATTAGATGTGATTTTCCGTTATCCTATTGAATAAATATGGGGCAATGTTGTGATCCTCTTGGCCAATTTTTGTGGATTGTTAGCAGTATGTTTTCAAAAAACATTTTCTGTATCTCTGTACTAGTAACAAATTCTATGGGCTTTGTATCCCAGTAGTGTTCCTTTTGTTCGGTTTTTACTGTTTTGTGGACTGGAGTTTGTGTAACACATGGCCCTATGTCAATTTTTTCCATCAAAAAGGCATTTTTTGTGTGGATCCCATTTGGGGTGGGCTACTGATATAAATCTCTTACTTTTGCACATTATATGTGGAGTTTCTTCATCTAAAAGTACATAAGATATCTTGCATTTTGTCAAGTAGAACCTTTTCATCAATGAGGAATATAATCCTTAAAGTCCATAAACTTTCCGTCAGGAAGTATTTTTGACAGACAAAATTCTATGTGACGTTTCTTATTCTTTTCTGTTATCGTTTTATGGATTTTCTTTCTTTCAGAATAATGTAGATTTGAGAACTTAAATGGCGTGAGCTGCTGATCTTATGGTGGCTCAAATTTTTCTCCATTATCTTTGCATTTATGTCCATTATTTTGATTTTTCAAAGAATCGACATTAGCATAAGATTCACCTTGACAATTATTTTTGGAAGCACGTTTCCAAATTCTTGATATGGTCATTCTGTTGCAGATAAATTGTTTTTCAGCTAACAAAATTGCACCTTTCTGCAACTTTTCGTTTTTCTTTTGATTCATCAAGAACTTGACAACCACAACTCGATCTTTCCTTGAAAACTATCTTTTTTTCATCTTAATTTTACAATGGGTTGATATGCAAACTGATATAAAACAAATGATTTCAATCAGTAGATGAAATTAGAAAAACAGTTATAATTTGTGATATTTAGGTTAACCTAAAAATTGAAAGATGTATCAAAACAGATGACAGATGTCATGAAACATTAATTTTGATTGGAGGCTTCACAATTTTGTGCTACATGCAACATAATTTACAGCTACATTCGCCAATAATTCCTGTTTAAATATTCACTTGTTACTATAATTATGGGACAAAGGGAGTGATATTTAAATTGAATAGGAATTGCTTAAAATAAAAGGTAATGTGGAATAAAATAAATGAGGTCATATGGTTCAGAATTTTATCACGAGCCAACAAAATAAAGTAATACCTTATCAAAAAATAATGAAATGTTTAATTTAGTAACAGTCAACTAAAATCTTCAATTAACTAATTAATTAAGTTAGAAAACAGGATAGTCAAATACCTAAAGTCATTACAAATTGAGAGCTTAAGGGAAGAAAAAAGATAGGAAGACACTAACCGCTACATAGTATATAGAATGATTATGCGTTAAGAGAGGAAGATGCTTACAACCAAAATGGAGGAAAGAAAAAGATATATTAATTGGTCAAAGAAAACCTTGTTTTGAGGAAAATCCTACAAAGAAACTCCCTAAATCAGACAAAGTTAACATTACAAAAATACCTTTAACTCAGTTATTGATTTTTTTGATTAAATTCTTTTTGAATACCACCTCTCTAAAATATTTTATACAAGACATACCATACTTATAATGTTACTGATGTGCACATTTTATTACTCTCATAATTCGAGTATAGCAACTACAGAATTAATCAGTATATTAAGTATTAATGTTATTCATTTGTAGTTGAACAGTACTTTTATATTATTTTATTTTACATTGCTGTATTGACCTATACTTTTTATTACACTTCTAGAGTCTATTAATTGTATTTTTTTTAGGTTATTCTCATAAAACTACTGTTAATAAATTCATTTTTTAAATTTATTTAGATGCATAATACATATCACAATATGTGCTGATATATATGTTTTGTAATATTTTCTTTTCAGTAAAGTATTTAGAGGCCAGAATATCTGTTTTGTGACAGAATAAGTTTAAGCTATGTTCAGTTAATATACTTTTTTAAAATTATATACATATTTCACTTTATTTTATAAATTATAATTCAAAATGCCAAAGGCAAATTGAGTGCTAAAGGCCTAGTAGAAGTTTTACAATTGAATCAATATTGTCACACAATGAGTCTACTTCATTTTATACTGTGCTTTAATTGGGGATGATATTCTGTTAATAAAATTTCAAGAACTCATCTTTTTATTTATAGAAAAGTATACAGCTAAAAAAAAAAATGCTTGATTGCTTGTTAAGAAAGACATGATTTAATTTGTTTACCAACACTGACGGACTAACAATCAGGTTATTCTGTAGTTAATTAACACATAGTTTAATATACAGGGTAGCTAAAGCAATAATGTGCTGTACTTAAGGCTCAGGTGTTAGATAGAAAAAACCAACAAATTATCTACTGAATATTTACGATGAAACATGCTTAAAATCTAGATGCAATCAAAAATTTGAAGGCAAGTTTCATTTAGCTTTAAAAAATGCAAAATTTAGAAATAAATGTAGGTCATTCCAAATAATCTCAAAGAATAATTAAAAAAATTGATTTTAGTTTATCAGAAATTTTAATGACTATTAGTTATTTATTTTGTTTATAATTTTGAAAAAGCATTCATAAAATTATGTAACTTAATAATTGTAGTTTGAAAATTTTATTTTAAATAACCATATAGGTAAGATAAAAACAATTTATAGGCTGTCACTTAAAATAATAAATAAGAAAAATACAGTTAAGTGAGGCTCCTCAACTGTGTCGAGCTGCTGGAACACACAACACATCCATCTATTGGTATTGACAATGGTTTCAATGACATTTTGATTCAGCAGGTAAAAAAATAAATATTATTATACAAGCCTCATAGAAACATAAATAAACCTAGGCATGTAAACAAAAATAATAATAAATCTAGAAAAAAACACTGACTAATTGTAGATGTGATATTTCACTATTCACAACAAACAAAAAATAAATTGACTCTGAAAAATTGTATAAAATTTGAAAATTGGAAGTTAATCAATTCTAAGTTATTAAAGTATACTTTGCTAAAAAAATTTAATGGAATTTCATCATTCTCAGCTAAATTAATTTGAATATTTATATTATTCATTTTTTAAATTATATATTTAATGAGAAATAAGTACACACATTATATATGTAGAAATGATATTTTATTTTCAAATTAACTATGTTTTTATAATTAGATTGATTTTGAGGAAGCAAGTTTTCAGTACAAATAATTTTTATAGCGACAGTGTTTGAACCAAGCCAGGGACATGTAGCTTTTGGGATTTCCAGATTTCCAGACCTATAAGCATCAGCTGGTAGAAGAAAAAAGTTGTTTTTTTTCCCTGGTGAGTAAGTGAGTTAAGTTGTTCAGTAGTCATGAGGCTTAGTGTTGAAGAGAGGCCACATGTTTGAGACTGGAGAATAGAATAAACTAGGATTGAAGACAACCCACCACCCAACAACAAAGAATTTTGTTATGTTATTCAAATCCTTGTTAATATCAAGTTACTATTATTTTAATTAGATAAAACTTTCTAGCCATTTATGTTAATATGAAACAATTGAAATAGACACATGCACTAGGGCCATATAGAATCTTGAGATAATATCAACTGAAACATTGTGAAAAAAACTATTAATCTTTATGAATTTTTTTTAATGTTCTTTTAATCTCTATAAATAAGAAAGTGAAACTTAACCAAGACAAAATGGATACAATATATATATGTAGATGATCGCATTTAGAGTTCTTTATCACAAATGAATTCCCCCTATGTTTCATTCATAGCACAAAACTGAATCTAAGAGGAGACATTTAATTTAATTTACCAATTTAAAATATTTTGCCCATTGAAAATATGAAAACATGGTTGAAAATAAAAATTTTCTACTGCGTAGATGAAAACAATAAATGCAGAAAGAGATAAAGTTATGTTTTCAATGTCTAAAAAGAGTTATCGAGGGTTCCAAGACTGGTGTTTATTTTTATATTAAACCCTGTACATTAAAGTGTTCTTTGAATTTCACGAGTAAAATTTTCACTAGTGTGCAGTAAACAAATTATTCATGTATATTATGATGTATACTATAAATTGTGTATAATGCTTACTGCAAACAGACATGTATAATTTAGGGGAAAAACGTCTTAAGTACATTTATTTTTATTTTTGTTTTACCGCCAAACTTTCCTTGATGCAGATTAGCATAAATTTTGTAATATTCATATAATTTAAATCACACAAAATGGGCAAAGTATGAATGTTTCAGCATTTTACTTATTTTCTGGTTTTCCGTATAAATGTCATGAAGTGGACTTTTTTCCCTTGTATTCTTCATATGCATATGCATGTCATTTTGTTCTTTAAATCTCACAGCAAAAAGAGAGGTGAATACCTTGAATATATATAGAGAGTCAACACTCCTGTGCACTTCAGAAATATGGAGAGCTACCAAGTCCGTATCGATAGATGCTCGAGGAGAATCCTCAAAATCTAACAATACAAAGTAATAGAAATAGTAAAGAAATGAAAAGAATAAAACTATGAATATGACTTTGTTGGGATACAGGCTTGGGTCGACGAAAGAGAAATGTTAAATTTTCATCAAATTCGGCTTCCTTAATACCCAATTCATTGATAAATAAACTCAATTCATTTAATTACAAAACTGAAAACAAATTTCCAACATATACACAAAAATATTACAGCTGTTTAAATAAAATTGTTTACATACAATATTATGTTAGCCATAACACACCGCACTGAACAAATACTTGATCTTTCCATCCTTATTTATTTTATTTTTGATCATGAATGTCGGTGAAAATCACTAATACAACACTGAAAGTGAATACAACATAATAATTTGAAATAAAAATTAGACATTTAACTTTTCTGCTTATTCGAGGAGGTGGGAAACTGTTTTTATTAATAAAAAAACATTTAAGGTATTCTGGTCACCTACAAACTTATAATTTACAAGCTAGTAAACATCTTTAGCCCAAAAATTTCTCTCCAATTAAAAATAATTATCGAACACACAATCAAATAAAAACCAGAATTTTTATATAGAACCCACAATTTTATGGATCAGTTTATCTTAACACCGATTATTTGTTTTATAATAAAAAAATAGTCCACTTTGAAGCACTGACACAATCTTTCTCTTATTGGGTCCATCACCTCCATATCTCTTGCTAAGACATTGAACTTTGTGATATTTTTCCAGAGTTGACTATGATGTAGTCATTTTCAACTTTTCCAAGCAATTTTTTTTTTTTTCATTAGCCCAAGATAACTCCAGAACAGAATGTTTAGTAAAATTTGTGATACTATGAAATTAAATGCATTAACAAATAAGTCACCTGGGAAAACAAAGTTCTTCATTCTTATGAACAATTATATTCATTAATACATATAATATAAGTTTTCAGATTAAAGAATTACTGTTAACTGGTTTTCAGGCTATTTATTTTTTAATTTTAAATGTTATGTAAGGTTCAATACTTAATAATAGGGTTCTTATCCGGAAGACACATTTCTAATATTTTTGTATATCTAATAAAAAATATTAATTTATTCTGGGACTCGGGTTCTTGTAGATTAATTGTACAATAAGGTACTAATAGTATTCAGGTACAAAACCTAGTACAATCACAACAACCATTCTCAAATAATAATGTTTAAATCACTAATTTTTAACATGTTCCCCATTTAAACACAATCGATAATTTTTCATTGCAACTGAAAAATAAATCATAAATGAGAATGTGGTCAATTAGGATAGCTGTCTCTTTAAGCATCAAGAGGGTTGAAAAAGCCAACTAGTTTTTTAAAATTTTCTGTTGTTGATTACATTAAGAATTTCAAGAAGAGCTTCATCAGGCACTATTAGTTTATTTATTTTATTTTCTACAAAAGAAGATCTGAATCAGTGAAATTAAGAATTTCAAGAGTTGTGCAATAAATTATTTTTTGCAATTCAATTCATATTTCTTGTCTTAGGTGTAAAGAAAAAAACCCTAAATACAATTACGATCTCTATTTTATTTCAGCCAGCAGACAAAATTAAATATAGCCTATCTGCCAGTTGTAAAGTTTCTATTTTTGCCTAGAAAATACTACTCAAAGGCTTTTCAATTGAGCTTAAAACAATACGTTGTTACCAAATTTTAGAGGATGATTAAATTAGTCATAGGTATAAAAAAAAAGGCTCGACTTCTTATTAGATTCATTGATAGGTTGATGTTCTGACACAAAGCTTGTCCTTATAAGAATTTTTGAGAAAAGTCTGAAGTGGAAGAGTTCACTAGGCAAACAACTGTAATTCCGATAATAGTGAAACAGTTGACCGATTTCACAAAAAACATACAACATGTATGGATCATAAGTGTTTAAAAGAACTTTTTACTGTAAAGTTTGATTGTAAATATAAACCCCCCAAAAAATGCATGGGATTAAAAAAAAATACTAAATGACAAGGTGCCAAAACAATATAAAAATATACACAATAAATAATGGAAAAATGCCAAAATGTTTTAATCCTTTATTGTACATTTCCACAGTTGCTCCATATTGAGTACTTGTTAACAGGGATGAAGATAAAAGTTTGTTAATGCTTCAAATGATGCATATTATGATACAAATTTACACTATAAAACGAATTACAAATAAATAACATTAACCATATATATAATATATAATGTCATACACCAATATTTTTAATAGACTTCACTCACTGAGTAAATCCATTCGCTTAAACTTGACCATAACACAAATTATTGAAAAAAATACGGATACAGAGCACAACAATAATAAAATGGATCACATCTGCTTATTTGTCGACATTTGGAATCTGCATATAATGCTTAATGGATATTTAAATTCATAGATTAACTAAATAATCACCTTTCGTGGTTTGGTTAATGTGCCATCAACGTCAAATAAGCAAATAGTATTGGACATAGTTTTCAATCGAAATCACTAAGAACAATCGAGATACTACAGAAACATAAATTACGATAGATAACCCAATAGCCAACTCCCATTTATTATGACACTTCATCAGATTCAAAATTGGTGTAAAATGGAAGAATAATCGAGAGGGAGTGTTCGTTGCCGTGGAAGTACAACAACTGCATATACAGGCCACATCTAACCAACACGAGCTGTCCATTAAACTAAAAGCTTAGCTAGCGCTTTGATGGTCGTCCTACAAACTAAACACTTTCTGTATCTGTAACTTATACCGTCTACTGTTTTCTATTCCACCTGCTCTCTTCTTTGAACTAATTCATTTTATTTATTTGGTAGTCAATCTATACACCCAACATAAGCTAAATATAAAAATATATAACTGAATCAGCACCAGAATCTTTAAATCCCTTGAAATCATTGGTAACCCTCCATTGTTCTTCTCTATAAATTGTTTATATCATAACAGGATATTTACTTTCCTCTTTTCGCACTCTAATGCCTATTCATAGTATTCATTTCTAGTCTCGTCATTATCATACATTTTAGCATATAAGGATACACACTAAAGACAATCATAACTATCAAGCAAGCTAGTTACCTTGAAGTCATATATTATATTTCTATATTTTGTGTTTTACTGAAACAAGTTATTTTTAAGATGTCCAGAGTAGTGAAAATTATAACTGACCCCGATCCTGAAGTCAATAATATATATCAAACTACCTCAAAATCTCAGATAAAATGTGAACAAACTTTGACCATACTCTTGATATGTTGAAAACATACTTCACATTTGGTTTAAGAAGTAGAGTTAATAAATTAGGAATGGTGGCCTAGTTAGGAATTAATTTTTAGTTGTAATTACCCAATCCAAGGAATGCTCTAAGCTTGGAGGCGTTTCTAGGACTGTTAGCATTGAGCATTGCTTCGAACTTTAATTTTGTGTAGCTCATGTTGAACAGTCATTTGTCCTATATATTTGATTGAATTTGAAAACAAAGAAAATGTATTTGTAATAAAGTTGAGTTTAGCATTATATAAACAATATAGCACCATTTCCAGGTAATGGCTGCTCCTTCGATTATATTACTAAAAACATTTGAAAAGATCTATAACTAAAAGAAAGTTGTCCAAAAATAATTGTTAAAATTCTAGTACAATCTTAATAACAAAATTTAACCTTTTGACTCCGGGCAAACCTTTGAGTTTATGTGTTAAATGCGTTGCTAACATGCAAAAGTATTATACACCACCATTTATGCTCACATTTTGGTACAGGGTATTTTTTACGCTTATATTGTGTATTTTGAAAAGAACTGCCGTAAGGTTTTTTTATTTATCTTTCTTCCTAAATTAAAAATGATAGGTTCTTCAATGAAGACTTTACTCATAACCAAGAGAGATGATGTCAGTCCTTAGTTTTTAGACTTGATGCATTTCATATTAGCATAAGATTATTTAATATTATGTACATAGTGGAAATAAGTTGATTTGCATTTTATATTATCAGTTACAATATCCAAATTAGATGGCAGGGTTTTGGGTGAGTTTTAAATCGAGCACCCGGGCATGTTGAAAATGATGCAGATGGTACATTTTCTGCTGTGAGTGGATAAACATGTATCTTCAAGTATATTGAAGATAAAATTGGCTGTTAAAATGAAGGTTTCAAAAAAAAAATTAACCAACAAACGAATATAGTGCAACTTTAGTCGGGTTATTCTATTCCATCGATGGTAGGTGATATAAGAAAAGTAGACGGAGCCTGTACCAACAAAAAATACAACTTCAAAATCTGTCAAACCGTTTCAAAGTCTTTATTGCTACATTTGACTTCTCTCTAACATTAATGTCAGATATCAGTAACCAATTTACTTCCGGGACATTTCAAGTATTTTTAAGTAGTTACGGACGGAATAATTCATAAAAATACCGTACCGTTTCAACCCTAATCAAATGGACAAACTGGACCTTTTGTTCCTTCAAAACAAAAGGGATTGCGAGCGGTGAGACAGGAAGGGCTCCCAGAAAATAAGTGACATAAGCTTTAATACAGATAAGATGCAATCAATACATTTGTGTTCTTGCATAAGCGTATGTTTGGATGAACAATAAGGACGAGGATATGTGTAAGGAATACAGCGGAGAGTGGAAAAAATAAACTGGCCAAAAGGATATTAAAGATCGGTGGTCAAGTGCAAATAAGAAATTAAATGGAGAGAGACGGTGGAGCTTAGGCAAATAAGGAGTATAGACAAACAAGGTAGACGTTAAACACAGAACACTAATGGAAAATGGGGTTGTTATGTTGGAAACTAAAAATAGAATTATACTACTTAATTGGTACGAGGACTGTTTACGGCGCGCGTTTTTATTTTTGTTAGTTTAGTCATTTATTTTTTCGGACTAAAGTTTGTTTATACAAGTTATTAACTAAATTGTATTTTTCCAAATGTAATAAACATAATAAACAACTTCTCACATGACTCCACACGAGGTTTTTCAATACTTGTTAAACGGTTATGAAAAAAATGCTGGGTATTTTTTATTGAAAATTCTTCATTGTATTCCTTGGACCATCTTTATTTAGTGGCATAATATTAAAGGCAGTTTAATTACGACCTTGTTATGCTAAAAATAGAAGCAACTCCATGAAAAATAATAACTGGCTTTTAATAAAATATCACTGTATAATATAAAATGTCATTGTAACGATCATGAATATCGCGTTTTTTCGCAACCCCACTTTTATTTAGAATGATTTTGCAGGGAAGGGGAATTAATTAATCAATTACTTGGTAATTACAAAATCAATATTTTCCTATCATATTGGCTAGGTAAGAAAATTGACGCCTTTATTGATAATATGTAACGTGTGCTGTGAAAAAATTGTGATATGACTTTAGTTGTCTATAACAGAAAATCATTAAACCTGTCATCAATGTATGTGCGTCATGAGGGAATATCATAAAAGTATTAATAATTAAAACCAAAGTCGGGGGCTCTACCACCTGAGATATTTAGCCTCAAGTTACGACCTTCCCGATATGTATCTATGTCTCGAATGTCCAGTTAAATAATCTTGAAGAGGAGAGTCTTTTAAAAAACTTTATTATGAATAGCAATCAAAACACTGGTATATATACAAATATTAATCAGTTACAGCACTAGAACATAGCTTAGCGAAGGCTAAGGCACAAGTGTGTGTCTTGGCCCTAGCAGGTACCAAAGGGTTAGGAAGGGGTTAAAAGACAAAAAAAAAGGGGACCATAAGTCTCAACTATATAACTGACCAGTATTAGGGTAGGAGTCCCGATCTTGCCAGTAATGTTTTCTTTGGTTGTTAATTATTAATAGTTATAAATAGTAGTGGGCCCAATGCCCCAGTACAAATTTATCATTTAAAAACACTAAAAGAAAATATTTTTCTTTATCGCGAGTTGAACAAAGTAGTGAATCTGGCTAAGAAAATCGAAATAAATTTTGTGTGGCAAGAACCAAGTGCTAAACTCACTAGTTTCTCAACAACCATGTTCGGCCTTATCGAGGAATAAGCCAAAATGATAATAACAATAAAGATTATTTTTTATTTCATTTCTTAAAAACCTAACTGTAACTTTAAATCCCAGTTTAAATTTAACTTAAGGCAGTAGATTCTGTGCTACACAACTGTATTACTCATACTATTATTCGTTCCTATGTAAAAAATGACTGCCAGCTCAAACCATAAAACCAAATGTAAATAAAATCTGTGAATTGAAATAGAAATGATTTTATTGATGTACCTAGTGATTCATATGACGCACATTTTTTTCATTGGAAGATAAGGGATGGTTCAGATAAGATAACGTACTACAGCCAGAGTATGAAAATATAGTTTCTTCCGTTAAGTTGGTGGTACCAAGTGTTCAGTGTGGGCATAGTATTGTGTACAAGTTTTTACCTAGTGAATTTCTAATGCAAGGTGAGTTTTTAAACTAATATCACCATTTTAATAAAAAGCTTGACACTCTCAGGTATTAGAGGAGCTTCTGACAGTCATTTTGCCCACGGGTTAATAAAAAATAATTTTCTTGCACAAGACTCTAAATTAGTGACAGCATAAAAATAAAATCTCATGATCTGTGTGGAAATTGAAAAAAAGTAACATATCATTCACAATGTATACAGAAAAAAAATTTAAAGTTCTATTTTTAGTAATTGAACCCAGAAAAAAAAATTGAAGTAATATAAAAATAGTAATAAATTAGAGGTGTAAAGGTAATATAATGCACTGTTATTAGTGTGGTAATAGTGGTTTCGTTCACATTACCATATCCGGTCGAAATTTGTAACATTCTCACTACTTCAACACAAATTATACAACAAATTATAACACACAAATTCGAACTTCAAAACTAATCAGACCTATTCAGAACATTTGTATTTTGTTGGCGTGGTTCCGGCGTGGACCGCATCTATGATGACTCTCCACAGTGTTTATTGACACATCTCTGCACGTTTTTTGATGGACGAGCTGCCATCCTCATGGGTTTAAGCTGATGCTAACTATGACCACTCGGAAATTTGAAAGGTTTATTCTAAAACATCCTAGATTAATAATAAATTTTATTTAAGATTTAACAGGAATAAATAATGAAGCAAAGATAACTGGAAGTATACCAAAAAAACAAAACTAACAAGCTTGAATAAAGCCGTTTCTCCTAGTTTTAAACTTTTCAAGATACAGCTCAGATGCTATTATGATTTTTTGTACGTGGTTAAGACCACATAAAAGACTGAACGCATAGATTCAAAGATGCTCAGAAAATTGTTCTACATAACGCTGTTTATAATTAAATTTATTTATTATTATTTCTTAAATCCATTAGTTAGAAAGGTGATTATCGAGATAGATTACCATTATCATAGTCATAATCACACCTTCTTTATCGTTGTGCAGTGTAAGGGGACTTCTCGTCTTCAAAACCGGGCCCCACACTTCTTAATCGGTCTTTCTGGTGGTCTTCCTCCGTGCAGTCCAGTCGCGTATGAGGGCCTCACACGATACTATGCCATTTTCAAGACACGACCATAACATCTATATATGTCCTCATTTTTGGAGGTTGCTGGTATATCGATTAAAAAAAAGTATTTGTCACAATAAGTTAATAAATATTAAATATGCCTTCCCACACCGTCTCTGGCAATTGTTCATTTACTTTCTGCATCCTTTATCTAGTTTGGATATATTTTAAAAAAAATTACTAGTAAAGAATTTTTGTTATGGTGTGGATCTCACTGTTATTAGTAATTAACAGCCAAAGAAACACTCACTGGCCTCGAACCGTGGACCTCCCCAATGCCTAATTTGTGGGGTATACCAGTCTCACAATCCCCACTGCATTAGAATCACAGTACAGATAGCATTTGGCTTTCCAAAAGGAGTAATTTTATTTTTAAGGTATGTACTGACCCACTCGTAAAAATCTAAGTTTTCGACCTACCCCCTTGTGCATTTTCGCAATCTTGAAAAAAAAAACACTAAGAAAAGACACCCTTTCCTTACTAAATCCCTTCCAGTGCATTATGGAAAAAAATAAATAACATTATCTATTTCAAAGGACATTCAATTTCCAGTAAGTTTTATACGTAACCTGTTGGAAAATTCTAAGGGGGTACTGATATAAAAAGTTCGGCTACGTTTTCCAAAAGTTAGATATGTCGTTAGTTTCATCTAAATAACTTTTTTTTAGTGCAGTGTAATGCAAAATACATAATGACCAATCTTGTAGAAGATTAAATTTCATACATTTCTCGGCATCTATTAGAAGTAATTACAAATATGTTGTATGAATCTATTATTGAATTGTAGGAAATTCAATCCTCTAGTAGATTGATTTGTATGGGTTTTGCACTCAAATACACTGAAATAAAGTTATTCTGGAGAAAATAACGAAATATCTAACGTTATGCATTTTTTTTTTTTAATTTTGCCAATTTTCATGGCTCCGTATCTCAGTACGTGTTCTTAGTTTTGCAATATGTTAGATATAAAACTTGCAGGAAATTTAATGTTCTTTGAAATGGGTAATAATAACTTTTTGCCCAAAATGCACTCAAGGTCAACACCTTTTTTTTTGAGCTGAATTCTACTGGGCTATGAGTGGCCGACCTTCCCGATATGCAATTTCGTTCGCAAAGCTTTCGCAATGACTCCAAACCCCGTACACGGTGGCACGGAGCCGACATCAGGGACAAAATGGGACCCCTAATTTAATTTCTCACAATCTATTTTTTGAATGTTTTTTTAATATAGCGAGCCCCGACTAGATATCGGGGAGGTCCTCTGTTCGTGTCCCGGTCCTGCCAGTGTAATTTTTTTCGGGAGTAATTATTAATAATTAAAAAAATACAATTTAGTTTTTTTTGTCACGGAAAGACCTCAAAGACCACGAGAATATCATTAATTTCGGTTCATTATCATTTAGTTTATTATTGAGTCAACGATATTTTATGCAGTAATTTATTATTGGTCAGCTTTATTATGATAGAGGGCGAGAGCCACAGACGCTCAGGACATGATTGGAGAAACTGGCCATTGCCAGTACTCCCACTGTCACGCATTTATAGCAGGTCGTGAGGCCACTCCCGTTTCATTCTCCAAGGAGGATTATAGGGATGAGTGGTGCAGTGCAATGAATGTGCTACAGGATTAGGGTGGTTGGATAGGTTACTATGGACTTTCATGAACTTGGAAGGGATGAGTTCGAAAATGTAGGGTGTATTAAGATAGTTATGAAGGGTTTTGTTGCTGACATAATAAGGGGCATTTACTATTGTTCTCAAGACTTTTGATTGAAAGAATTGGATACGCTTGATGTTCGACTTTTTTGCTGTCCCCCATAGCTCTATTCCGTATGTCCAGATTGGCTTGAATATAACTTTGTAAATTAGTAATTTGTTTACTATGGAGAGATGGGATGTCCTTTGAAGTAGTCTGTACAGTTGTCCAAAGCGTATGTTTTGTTCTTGTCTTTTTACCCTCGTATGTGGGTTCCAGGTCAGCCGTTTTTCGAGATGGAAGCCTAAGTACCGTACTAACTCGGATAAAGGGAGAGAAATGGAGTTAAAAGAAACTAGTGGACAAGACTTGCGGCAGAGGGAAGGTAATGCGGGAAGATTTTGCTTTTTAAATATAAAAAAATATGGGTTCTCATCTGTAAAAACCAGTACCAGAAAAGAGAAATAGAAAGCAATAGACAAAATAGAAACTAATAAACTAAGGAACAGTGGCCTCGTAATTTTTTAAAAAGTAATTACTGCAAAGCTCTCGTGCTCTTCGTCAGTCTCCGCAGGCTCATATCCGGTGATGCGGCTGACGGAGGAGCGTGGGGGACTTCCCAAGACTCCGCTTCCTGTTTCGCATGCGAGGGACAACCATGTGGATTTGGGAGGTCTCTAGGCTGTTTGTAAATACTGTATGAATGAGCAGGTGAATGAAAATTGTAAATATGGTATGAATGAAAACATTTATCACAATAACTTATTGGTCAATGAGGAAGATTGGAATTTTATCATAATAACATAAATATTAAAAAAAAAACTTAATGTTACTTATTTTAGTAAAACTTTTATGGCATCTATTACGAGTATAATTTTCATTATACGTGACCTTCTGAATTAGATTTCTTTCACGAGTTCAGAAATTTAATGAATTGATAAGCACTTGTCTTTGAAAATTGGAAACAATTTACTTGTGAAAAGTTGATTGAAAACCCCATGTCTTGTGGGCCTTTTATTTTTTCACGAGAAAGTTGAAGAGCTATGACATTTCTGTCAATACTAATTCTCTTTTAGCCTTGCTCTCTCTGCCATCAATTTCACGTTAGATTAGTTTATCGTTTCTTCAAGAAAGGTTTTACCAGCGGATATTTTTTCCCAAGACCAGCAGATATTTGGTTCTGAATTCCTACTTTTTGAAAATGGTAATATGGTACTAATGGAAGTATTAATTTATTTCTCACTATGATACTCTCTATCGTCTTTACAGCTGTGTAACTTAACTTGCCCCTACTCATACTTTTATTTGTTTTTAAATTGGCTATTTCATAATAAATGCTCACTGATTGAGTAAAATTTTCTAACAGAACAACAGGCAGAATATTTGTAAAACTACGAAATAGAAAGTTTGAAGCAGCCAACTTATTTGGTCATAAACTACAAAAAGCGATATGGAAGAAATAACCATTGTCGAAACAAAGAAAATAAGAATTGTTTGAAAGAAGGCGCATGGAAGCTAATGACACTATTAATTGAATTATGTAAATATGGTATGAATGGCATTTATCTGTATTATTATTGCCTTATAAAAGGCAGATTGTAATTATTGTACAATAAAGAACTAATAAATAATTGAATTATCTTGTCAATAAATAAACAATGAAAACCCAGTGAGTTTTTAATATTTTCAACATCAGGATTAAATTCATCTGTCAATTAGTAACTTTTACAACTCATCTGCCTTAATAAGTACTAAAAGAGAAAGTTATTTATAAATTTAATTTATTATAAATTTAATATGAGTAATAGAATAATTGGTTTATTTACAGTTTATTACATAAAACATATTTTTTTAACATGTATTGCTGTCTTAATATATCTTATTCACATTTCAAATTGCACTATCATGAAACAACATTTAAAATTGACAAAGGGTTTATTTGGTATTGTTTTTACGATGAAGTGGATTGATAAGGATGATTGTAAACTTAAACCACGGATGAAAATTTTATTACAAAACCCTTACATATAATACATTGAACAGAAAAACATAATAAAACTCTAAAAAGCATCAAATATTGTAAAAAAAACAATTTAATTACTGACAAAAAGATATGATTTTGACATGACCGGTAAGAACCCGACAGATCAGATTTTTTTTGTTTTTTTAGTAATTATTAAGATTAGTCCGATCAATACCACAAATAATAATTAATAATGAAATAATTTAAATTTGATAAAATTTAAAAGTGATATTAAACGTATATGTACTGCCTAAAGGATACCCTGAGGGTTTTCTTTGGGATGCTACGGGTGCTTCTGGCATAGATTGTAGGTAATTAATACTTTTTCTTAAGATAAAGTTCTTTGAAACTTGAGATAATTTAACCTTAAGCAGTATTCACTGCTCGTAGAGTTGATCTAACTTGAGTTTGCTGGTGAGGAAGTGGGGAGATGCGTACTAGCCCAACATTCTCTCCACCAATCCCCTCCACTCATGCTCCCTTTTTCCAATATTACACTACCGGAGAACATTAAAATAATATCTAACAGCTTTTTTACACAAGCTAATTTGTAACAATTTTTTAAGAACCTGTTTTCACGTTAAATAAACTGGGTAGTGGTAAAACTCTCTCTGGAGCGAACTCCCTACCCCTATCGGTAAACTCAACATGATAGGCTCAGTCAAACCATGGTACATTAACCGAGATTTATTTTGTAATGTATGGATTTTTCGGAATCCACAGCCGTGCAATATTTGACTTAAAATCCATTTTCAAACCAACATTACGAAATTTGGCTTCATACTTTTCCTGAGGAGTTTACGGTATCGCTGAAACAGCTCGGCCATTTCTCATTAATGTGTAACTTCCAGTTGAGCCGGCGAACTTCAAATTGAACTGCTCCTCCATCTGGCCTCTAGTCGATTTCGTTGCAATTAAACGGCCTCAACGTGAAGATTTTTTCATGGTATTTGGATTCGTTCAATTGTATTTTCCATTGCTGGAAATATTTCATTTCTTACTTGTTTTGTGACCAAAACATAATGAAGGCTGAGGATTAACACAGATATAACAGTTACATAGCGATTGAGGACTGACCATAACAGAGACACGTTTGGAACTGGAACAGTGGTTATTTATTATAACATATAACATGCAGTCTTGGAGAAATGATATTAGTATTGAGATGAGTAAGTAGGTATTGCAGTATTTTTAAATTGATGTCATAATATATACTATGTTTGCTTAAAGTCACGAAAGTTTTCAACTAGCAATAGTTGTTATATATATTTTTTTTTTCTCTTCTTTTACTGACAGACCTTAACATAGTTGATTTTTTTTATCTCCTTTGTGTTTCTTTTTATTATTATTAAATTTGTTCTTGTTTTTATTTGAAATATCAAATGACTCATAGTCTCATTTCCTGAGACCCCAAACACCTTAACAGATCTCTTTTCATGTGCTGAAAGATTATAATTAAAATATGTAATAATAAAGAAAATACAGTTTTAAAAGTATAGTAGATCCTACCAGTATGAATTTGGGAGTTGTTTGTAGGACATGGGTGCTTGGCTTCAGGCATCAAAGATCACGTTTGGCTCCGAGGACGTTTAGGGAGGATATTGGCTGTTTAACGAACAAACACCACTGTATAATCAACAGTGTTCTGTAGTGATGGCTGGAGGTTTCAGACAACATACACTATCCTTGAAATCAGTCCTTGGGTCCTTTAAATCAGAATACATGTGCTTTTAAAAAAAACCTAAAACACCTCAACAAATCTCTTTTCATGTGCTGAAAGATTATAATCAAAATATATAATAATAAAAAAATCGCTGACCTGAAATCATGAAAAGAATCATGTATATGCTCTGAATGCTATGCTATGAAGTTGACATGCCCTGATAAAAAATCAAACAGACAAGAAAAGTCGTAATAATCTTGTTTTGTTTTTTCTGATTAAATCCATGAGTAATATAATAGGGGGACCGGAAAGTAATGTCGTTTTTTTTACATTAAAGTCAAAAAATAAATGTTTAACAAGTTTTTGTTTTTAATCAATGATCACCCTCGTTATCTTTGGCCATCTAGTGTGCAAATTTATGCCCAATCGATAAAAATCAATTGGTTTTTGTGCAAAATATCTGGAGATGGTATTTTGGACATCATCCGAATTTTCAAATTTTTAGCGATCGGAATTAATGGAAATCCGATGGCGCAATATCGGGCGAGTATGGTAGGTGAGGCTGGGGATGAAAAATAGGTCCTCCATGATAATAAAAAAATCCCTCTCCGTATGAATCGACACGAAGCAAGGTTTACACTCCAAAAAGGCGATTTTGTGAGTTTGGTGGAGTATTCGCGGGGTCGTTCATCGCCGATACCTGGAAAAACTGTGAATGCTGATCTTTACAGTGACCAATTGGATCGAGTAAATCAATCTTTAATTGAAAATTGCCTAGCGATTGTCAATAAAAAAGGCAACACGATAATGCAAGACCCCACTGCGCCTACTTTTTCCGCCAGAACCCTGGAAAAAAATAATAAATTGGGGTGGGAGGTATTATCTCAACCACCATACTCGCCCAATATCGGATTTCCATTTATTCCGATCGCTACATTTTCTAAGTGGTAAAAAATTTCAAAATTTGGATGATGTCCAAAATCTATCTCCACCTCCAGATATTTCGCTCAAAAACTAATTGATTTTGATCGATCAGGCATTGAAAATTTGCACAATAGATGGCTAAAGGTTTCTGATAACGAGGGTGATTACATCATTGATCAAAAACAAAAACTTGTTAAAAATTTATCTGTTTGAATTTAATGTAAAAAAAAACGACATTACTTTCCGGTCCCCCTAATAATATGCCTATTGAAGTAACCACAGAATACGTAAAGAGAGTAGAAGCGACAAGTCAGGGAAGACAGTTACCCCCACTCAAGTCACCCCCTACACTACCCTATGTTATAGGTTTCTCTCGATTTCTTTTTTGCTTACTTCTCTAATTTTGTTTACCATTCAGTTATTCGATAATCTGCGTGTTATCTGATAGGTAGTGTTATTTGTAATTGTTGATAGTTAAATTATCGCGTTTTTTATAGTCAGGATGAGTGTGAAAAAATAGCGAAATGTCGTGTTGTGCAGCTTTTGGTTGCAGCACCAAAGCTCACAATAAGGATGCTGTTCATCCAATTACGTCCCATTTTTAAGTACCTAAATTCGTAATAATTTAAATAGGCTCTTTCTTGTTTCTGAACAATCCAACCACGGGCTAAATAAATAAATACTTTTGACGTTTTTCTTTTTAATGTAATTTTTCCTACAACATGTTTCGGGACCATTTCCCCTTTCCAAGTGTATTAATAAAAGGCCAGGAAAGTACGTTTACGTGTTTAAGAACTCATGGAATACTCTGAATTCATTTCTTGAAGACGGAATACCATTAGCATTCCAATTTTCCGACATAATTTTCCGTCGGACAATAACCTTTAGCTATAAATTTTGCAAAAGAACAATAAATAGTGATGCTTAGTTTGAGATATAGGAAGAATTATTCTTTATTATGCTAAAAGAGATGGTGCCGATCACACAACAGCACATTGGCGAAGAATGAGGAGCTTACGTGAATGTTAAATAAAAGGACATATATTGGGGATGTGGTGTTAGCGTTGTTCTCCAGTTACACAAGAACATGAGTCAACAATTTAGGTCTGGTCTTTGACTAAAATCTATCCTAGACAGACCACATTTTTCAAATCATCCTCTGATCCATTTCCAACCGGTCCCAACATTTCCTCGCATTACATAGTACCAATTCCTAGTTTTTTCCATTTCATGTTCTAATAAGACCCACATAAGAGGCTAAAAAACAAGAACTAAAAAGACGCTTTGGACAACTGTACAGACTACTTCAAAGGACATCCCATCTCTCAATAGAAAATAAACTACTTATTTACAAAGTTATAAGCCAATCTGGACATACGGCATAGAGCTATGGTGGACAGCAAAAAAGTCGAACATCAAGCGTATCCAATCCTTTCAATCAAAAGTCTTGAGAACAATAGTAAATGCCCCTTATTATGTCAGCAACAAAACCCTTCATAACGATCTTAATATACCCTACATTCTTGAACTCATCCCTTCCAAGTTCATGAAATTCCATAGTAACCTATCCAACCACCCTAATTCTGTAGCAGTCATTGCACTGCACCACTCATCCCTATAATCCTCCTCGGAGAAAGAAACGGGAGTGGCCTCGCGACCTGCTATAAATGCGTGACAGCGGGAGTCCTGGCAATGGCCAGTTTCTCCAATCATGATCTGAGCGTCTGTGGGTCTCGCGCTCTTCGTCAGCCTCCACTGGCTCGTATCCGGTGACATGGCTGACGGAGGAGCGTGGGGGACTTCCCAAGACTCCGCTTCCTCTTTCGCATGCGAGGGCGTGACAAACATGTGTATTTGGGAGGCCTCTGGGCTGTTTGTAAATATTGTATAAATGAGCGAGTGAATAATGAATTGTAAATATGGTATGAATGAGAACATTTATCTCAATTACTTATTGCCTAATAAGGCAGATTGTAATTTTAGCACAATGAAGTTATAATAATGAAAAAAAAAAGTACTAAGTTTAAAATAATTTGTATTGATCGAACGTAATCATATCAATAAAGATATTATATAAAAATAATTAATTCAAATATTAAATACATCATCAAATACGTTACTAATAGCACTTCGTTCATTTATTTCAGTTATTACCCTAATTAATCGGGTGTTAAAATTACGATGCACCGAGGGGAGGGATATTCCTCTGTTAATGCGTAAATATAGTAAAAGCTTAGCGCGATCCTGACCGATCGTGTTCTGCAGTTAGTAATAAGGCAGATTGTAATTTTAGCACAATAAAGAATATTATAAAAAAAAAAAAAAGAAAATACGACCCCGAAACCTTTGCAGTTCTTTTCCCTTTTATAATGGTCCCTGTTTTTTTTTTTTATTAGTTTTACATCTACTCCGTTAGGTTTTCTGCTCTAATCGTTTGCTGTTGGCTATTTCATGCCATCTCATTTGTACATATGCCTTATTAGCATATTAGCTTATCTTATCAGTGTAATGTTATTTTTTTTTCTTCGTTGTTTTGTCAGCTAGACATTTTTATTTTGTACCTTTTTATTATTCATAGGGGACAATGTCCGAGAAAAAAAAGTGTTTTCATTTCATTTCGATGATTACAGACAACTCTTGGAATCGGCATGTGCTGGGGAGGTGCTGAAGTTGGTATACTAATGAAAAAACACATCAATGTAAGGGTAAGGAATGCATGGACATTATGTTATGTAGTCTGACAGAAGCCTCTGTATTTGGTAGCATACATTGGAACGAGATATTAGGAAAAGTTGACATGTGATTTCATCATATATTGCTCAACCATAGAATATGGTTTACCATTTTTAATGATATAGAAACAATGCTATATATTACTGAAGTTGACCATTCGGACATTTCGTGTTCTTACCTCATTGAAAAGCTGAGATAAATAAAGATTTATTTTTATGGAACACATTACGGGTGGGTTTACAGATAAAATATGACTTCGAAATTTTCGACTGAGCAGCAATGACTTCGTATTAACATTTCTCCAACGATATAAAACCTTAAGGTACCGAATACGGAATCGAAAATATAAAATTTGAATATTGCAATAGAGAAGTAGAAGACAGAGCCAATCGCTTTCCTTTGTTACTCTAGATTACCAAACATTTGTTTATACAATTATTGCAAAAAGTTGCTCAAAACTTAATTTTAGATGGAATTAACAAATTATTGTTGCAGCATAACTAAAAAAATATATAGCAACAAATTATAAAGTATATATAAAAAATGTATTCATTGAACAAATGTTTCAAGTAATGAACAAATAGTTAAACACAATAGTTTTAATTGTGTTTTTCCAATGTGTAAAATAAATTTTAAAAAATTTATAAACTCGTTTTTGATCGTATAAGTTTTGATTAACTTTAGTTAAATGTGTACAGTGGACATTAAAAACAAATAAAAATTAATCAATTGATGCTGTTTTAGTATTCAGTAGGAGTTTTTTTATTAGGTTACCTGTTAATTTATAACATTATTGATTTAAAATTTCTACTATAACGCTGATAATTAGTGAGTAATGTAATGTTTTTTTATATTTTGGCTTCCCACTTATTCTAGAACGGAAACAAAATTGCCTGAATAAACTTTATTATTTGCATTTCCATAGCTCACAGAACTGACATTATTGTGTAACGAAGGTTTGTCTTTGTTAAAGACGCAGCAGACACGAATGACAGTTTTAAGTTCCTCTTCTGTATTTTGTGAGCTTTTAAGGAAATTCATATGTGCTCAAAGTATCGCGCCTGGTTTAGCACTTTGAGTTGTCTAACAGATGTTTAGTTGAATTTAACGTAATTTCTATCATTAAATAATGACTTCCTCATATCTGTCGATTGTAAAAAAAAAAATGTTTATTTGTTAATAAATGCAGCAATAAGCTAGATTAACTGGCATTGAGATAACAACTCATAAAGACAATGCAGGTTTACAAAACACTTAACGAGTGCAACGGAACAATGCCAACTGCACAAGTTCAAAAATTCAATTGCAGCCAAAAGTTCAGAATTGTTTTTTTTTTCATAGCACCTTCGTGGCACAGTTTGTTTACTAAATATCACCATGCTGCCTATTGCATGACCACTATATTTTCATTATGTCATTATGTATCGTGGATGCCAGGGTAAAAACCATTTGGACTTTCTCGCACACTTTTTTCACCGTTCCAATTGCTAGTGCTGCCTGTATTTTACATCGTAACATAAACTAAAATATTTACCTATATTTCCCTAATTAAAAATAAAATATATTTTTCTAATTAATTAAAATCATATTCACTTTATACTTAAATAAAACTAATAAATTATAACTAATTAAGTCAGATTTTCTTTGTCAATTTGTTGTTCTTTGTCAACATCTAACTCCAAAGAACCTTCAATTATTATAACAAATTAATTAATCAATAACTATATATATATATAAGTTTTTATTAGGTACCTATTCCTGTTAATTTATAACATTATTGATTTAAAATTTCTACTATAACGCTGATAATTAGTGAGTAATGTAATGTTTTTTTATATTTTGGCTTCCCACTTATTCTAGAACGGAAACAAAATTGACTGAATAAACTTTTTTATTTGCATTTCCATTGCTCACTGACATTGTTGTGTAACGGAGGTTTTTATTTATTAAAGAAGCGGCAGACACGAATGACAGTTATAAGTTCCTCTTCTGTAAGTGAATTATATACTTTTTTTTTTGCTATATGATGATGATATTTGCTTTTTGATTAATTGCTTTTTATATTAAAAGAATATATTTGTAGCAATCAACCGACACTTGAAACTGTAATGAGATAAGGGGAACGTTTCTCCAATTTCTCAAAGTAAACGATTAAAGATTATGTATTTTCGTCATGCATTTAAAGTCCAATGGGAGAGGGATGAGTCAGGGCCCGAAAGGACAGGCTATACCTTCCAAAAGGGAAAGGATCGATCGCCTGTCTGCCGGTGCACTACATTAACCTGCAGTAAAAATACACTTTGTTCAGCAAACCACCGAAAAAAAAAAAAAATTGAATGAAGTCCACCCCGTAACCATTAACTAACTTTTCGGCTTTCTCAAGTCACTTCTCAGAAGATAAGCTATTTTAGATTAAAGTTTTCTTTTTTCTTTTGCTATACGACACATTAAAGATGGTGCTCTTGCGCTGTTGGTCAGCCTCCGCTGGCTCGTATCCAGTGACGCGGCTGACGGAGGAGTGTGGGGGACTTCCCAAGACTCCGCTTCCTCTTTCGCATGCAAGGGAGGTGACAACCATGTGGATTTGGGAGGTCTCTGGGCTATTTGTAAATACTGTATGAATGAGCGAGTAAATGAAAATTGTAAATATGGTATGGATGAAAACATTTATCACAATTACTTATTGCCCAATGAGGTTGTTTGTAATTTTATCATAATAAAGTTGTTGTTGTAATAAAGATGGTTACATATAATAAAAAATCAATGATGTTAAGAATAAACGTTTTGGGAGCCAGCTATCGTGTATTTAATGTAGTTCAAGCTGATTTTATTAGTTTCTCTTTGTCAATATTTCAGCTATTTTCATTGCAGAGAGAGGTATTTTGATCACAAAGAGAGATCAAGATATCCACAGAAGCTTAGACCTTACATATTTATTTATAATAGATCGCGAGGACACAGGATGCTTTTAGTGATGAGTATTACTGGATGTGGATTTGAACAGTGTATTTAAGAATAAACGTTTTGGGAGCCAGCTATCGTGTATTTAATGTCGTTCAAGCTGATTTTATTAGTTTCTCTTTGTCAATATTTTAGCTATTTTCATTGCATCTGTTAAATAGAGAGAGAGCAAGATATATTATATTATATATATTATAACTAATGAAACCAATTAGCTGTCCTGAAACCTATTCAAGTGGTATTTAATTGATATCCTGTATTATATCAATGTCAAACGTTGGTTTCCGATTTGGAAGGAGAAAGAAAAATAAATGGAAAAAATAATGTGTTGACAGTGATTGATTAGTAAGCGTAAAATACATCTCAAACAGTTAGAGGGCATTACATAATGAAGTACTCCTCGACATGATAGTACATCATATTTTTTTAATTAAGACGCAATTGATCTTTGTTTTCATGGGGCTGATTGCTAGCTGAAAGAACGGTGTAATGTGCCTATTTCGGTTGAGTTAAATGCAATAACTAGAAGAATGATTCACGAAATAGTTGCAGATTCTAGTCTCCAATTAATTGTACATAACTATATTACGAATACTCCGTTCCACATTCAAATAACAAAAAAAAAAATAAACATTTTTTATTACATCTATGATTTATACTGTCGTTCATTATTATTAAACAGCTTTATTATGATAAAATTACAATCTGCCTGATAGGGCATTAGGTAATTGCGATAAACGATTTCATTCATACCATATTTACAATTCTTCATTCACTAGCTCATTACTTCATCATTATTTACAAACAGCCCAGAGACCTCCCAAATCTACATGGTTGTCACCTTCCCGAGCATGCGAAAGAGGAAGCGGAGTCTTGGGAAGTCCCCCACACTCCTCTGTCAGCCGCGTCACCGGATACGAGCCAGTGGAGGCTGACGAAGAGCGCGAGACCCACAGACGCTCAGGACATGATTTGAGAAACTGGCCATTGCCACGACTCCCACTATAGCATTTATAGCTGGTCACGAGGCCACTGCCATTTTAGTCTCCGAGGAGGATTATAGGGATGAGTGGTGCAGTGCAATGACTGTGCTACGTGATTAGGGTGGTTGGATAGGCTGCGAGAGTCTTGGGGAATCCGCCACGCTCCTCTGTCAGCTGCGTCACCGGATACGAGCCAGCGGAGGCTGACCAAGAGTGCGAGAGCGGTTGATACTATCGATAGATGTTTTAAATCTGCAGGTAGTTGCAGAATCCTGTGTACAAAAATGGAACTCTATTTTGGCATGTAAGGATAAGCTCGAAATTCTATTTGAGAAAGTACGGAAATTAGAATTCATGAATAAAATCTGATGTTTATAAAGTTGTAACACTGCTGAATGAAAAGCTGAAACTGATGTGAAGGAAAGCTTTCTTAGGAGTATTTTCTAAATCCTTTTTTACCTGCTCTCGAAGCTTGCTGATTGTTTGCATTTTAAATAATCATTAATTAATACTGATATTGTGTTTTCAGAAGCATGTAAATTCTGTGTCAGTACATAAAATATTACAGTTGAGGTTTGAGCCCCCTGAGCTATTTACTACTCAATATTTTTTTACACGCAGTATAGAAAAATTATCAGAGAATTGTAAATAATATAATTTCTTACGAACTATTTTTAAAATGAAGCCTTTCCCAGGACACAAATACACATTTTTACAAACTTGTAACAAACATTATGTTTTATTTATAGATACACTTATGTTATAATGTATTATATGCTATATGAAGATAAATGTAATAAAAGAAATATATATCTAAAACATAATTTGCTACATCTTTCATTATAATAATATTCCTTTATTGGAGCAGGGTAAGCTTTGTTGAAAATGTTTTAACAATTGTGCTATAAGAGGTACATAATCAGACATAATTAATAGTTAATAACACGAGACATGATATAATAGTTAGTAACATAATAATCATACTTTATTTAAACTGAATTAAAGTTCAAAGCAAATTAATAATTACTAAATATAATGGGCAATGGCCATAACCATCTGCTGCAGTTTAATTCTTGCAGTATTTTTTATATTATTAATAGGGCAAAAAAATTATTGTAAACAATTATATGGATTTTCCATGTGAACTATTATGTACACAAATTAATAAGTTAGCATTCTTTGCGAATTAAGTGCGAATTGGTTTTTCACGAGAAATCTGTGTATTAACACACATGTTAAGCGAACAAGGCTATAGTCTATGGAAAATTATTTATAATAGCCCAAGGAATATACTAACATCTAATCAGGATTCCTCCTCTAAAGGCAAACATAGACGTGCGTATTCAGTTATTATATACAAAACCTGAAACTCGTGCAAACTGTTTAAAATCTGCCCTGACATATCAACATCTACACTGAGCTGCCCCGAACCACATCAGTAACTAACAAACTTTGTCCACAACTTCTTAAATCAACATATTCTCACCGTGCTTTTACCTCACTGCTGATTAGTTTAAATTAAGAAAAAATTTGGTGATAATTTATTAAGAAGAATGTTAAAAATATAAACGGATTATAAATAAGGATTTAGTAGTTTCACATCTGTAAGTGTGTGTCGAAACATCGTTTGTCAATTCATTTACTATACAAATATTTATTTTATTGATCTAATCAATCTATACACCTAATTCAATAAATGCGAGCATTTGTGTAACCAATGGATCAAAGTTAATGAAACAAAATTCAAGTCTTGTCCACTTGTTTTTTTTAATTCCATTCCTCTCTCTGTATCCGAGATAGTACGCTACTTAGGCTTCCATCTCGACAAACGACTGTTCCAGTTAGAGTTCCATCTCGCCGACGACTGATCTGGAACCCACATACGAGGCTAAAAAGATAAGAACTAAATAGACGCTTTGGACAACTGTACAGACTACTTCAAAGAACGTCCCATCTCTCAATAGAAAATAAATTACTAATCTACAAAGTTTTACTTAAGCCAATCTGGACATACGGAATAGAACTATAGGGGACAGCAAAAAAGTCGAACATCAAGCGTATCCAATCCTTTCAATCAATAGTCCTGAAAGCAATAGTAGATGCCCCTTATTACGTCAGCAACAAAACTCGTCATAACGATCTTAATATACCTTACATTCTTGAACTCATCGCTTCCAAGTTTATAAAATTCCATAGTAACCTATCCAACCACCCTAATCCCGTAGCGCAGTCATTGCACTGCACCACTAATCCCTATAATCCTCCTCGAAAACTAATACGCCAGTGGCCTCGTGACCTGCTATAAATGCGTGACAGTGGGAGTCCTTGCAATGGCCAGTTTCTCCAATCAAGAGCGTATGTGGCTCTCGCGCTCTTCATCAGCCTCCACTGGCTCGTATCCGGTGACGCGGCTGACGGAGGAGCGTGGGGGACTTCCTCTTTCGCATGCGAGGGAGGTGACAACCATGTGGATTTGGGAGGGCTATGGGCTGTTTGTAAATACTGTATGAATGAGCGAGTGATTGCAAATTGTAAATATGCTATGCATGAGAACATTTATCACAATTGATAATCCTAATAAGGCAGATTGTAATTTTAGCACAATAAAGAAGTTTTAATATTAAATTCAATAAATGGAAATTTGAACTGAACACACCTAAAACAGAGATAGGGGTGCAGTAGTATTTTTCAAACATAAACTAATATTAAGGCACACCAGTTATCATTAAACGATGCTCAGCTTCGCTAGTCCTATTTCATTCACTACGTAGGCGTATTTTTAGACTAAATCATCATAACTAAAATAACAACTTACTGCCATAGAAAATCAGAACTGTCAACAAAAAAACAAACAAAGCGAGGTTACCTACAGCACTAACCCACCCCACATTGATATGTGCTTTCCCGGTTTGGAGTAAGCCATATGCCTCAAATTTCAGAAAATTGCAATTTTTACAGAAAATAAGCATAACGACAGCTACAACTATCCTCGCTCTGGACATAAGCGTATGTGGCTCTCGCGCTCTTTGTCGGCCTCCACTGGCTCGTATCTGGTGACACGGCTGACGGAGGAGCGTGGGGAACTTCCCAAGACTCCACTTCCTCTTTCGCATGCGAGGGAGGAGGTGACAACCATGTGGATTTGGGAGGCCTATGGCTGTTTGTAAATACTGTATGAATGAGCGAGTGATTGCAAATTGTAAATATGCTATGAATGAGAACATTTATCACAATTGATAATCCTAATAAGGCAGATTGTAATTTTAGCACAATAAAGAAGTTTTAATATTAAATTCAATAAATGGAAATTTGAACTGAACACACCTAAAACAGAGATAGGGGCGCAGTAGTATTTTTCAAACATAAACTAATATTAAGGCACACCAGTTATCATTAAACGATTCTCAGCTTCGCTAGTCCCATTTCATTCACTACGTAGGCGTATTTTTAGACTAAATCATCATAAGTAAAATAACTACTTACTGCCATAGAAAATCAGAACTGTCAACAAAAAAACATACAAAGCGAGGTTACCTACAGCAGTAACCCGCCCCACATTGATATGTGCTTACCCGGTTTGGAGTAAGCCATATGCCTCAAATTTCAGAAAATTGCAATTTTTACAGAAAATAAGCATAACGACAGCTACAACTATCCTTGTACTTACAACACTAATACCACCACTGCGTTAACTAGCAGACATACAACTACTTTCTATTCATGAATATTTACACATAGCTAGATAATTTTTTTTCCAAACCCCTCTAATAAACTGAAAACTAATATTTATATTTCTAATCTAAGGACATTTAAAGTTTTTTAATCTTTTTCTGTAAATGTGCGAATTAGTTACAGACGGGATGCTAATATAATATAATATATCATCTTCTAAAACATTATTTAAAAAATAAAATAATATGTATTTTTTATAAATAAGGGTCTAGTAGTTGACGAATGATATCTGTTTCTCGTTTTTTTTTTTTTTTGTTTTTTTTTAATGTAATTTACAAATAATGGAGTTAACAGTTCAAAAAACATAACTAAGACCTATATGATAAAAATAGTTTTTGGATATGGAAGTTAGAAAAAGTAAATTCTCTGATAGGCTGTGTAGGTACTGCTGTGGGTAATCTGTCCCTGTTGGGGGAGCTTGTTAGCACAGTGGTTATCTTGGTGTATCCAGCAGGGTGGATTACTACTTTATGTAGTATTAATTTGTTTTCAGGTGTCAGCTTTTATTTTTTGTGTAAGTTATTAATGAGATTTTTAGTGGTGTTAAGGATATTATAAAAAAAACTGTTTTTTTCCTCGTGGCTAGAAAGGAGAAGAGTTAAATTAATTTCACCCGATACGTGCGACAGAGGAGGAAAGTGTTACATGATACATCATAGGTATACAGTAGAAAATGGTCTTTGTCGTCAGGCGTATACTGTGTCGTGTTGAAACAGGAGTCTGGTATATACGGTGGAACCAATCACCTGTCCACTGTTTATCTTTCATTTGCTGGCTATTCGCGATGGCTGAGTTAAATAACAGTTTGGGATGTTTCCACGCGAGCAACTCGCATTAACGCCATCGCAAATACGTCTGACAAACAGAGGAAACACGACGGAGAAACCAGCGACTTATGCTCGTGCAAGGTGCTAGGATAATACACAGGGGATGTGCCGAAGAAACCTTCAAAGCATACCACAGAGAAAATTGATAAACGTTATTTTCATAACTCGTTCAATAAATATTGAAAAAAACAGATGCTTTAGTCACTAAACATAGTCCGAAACTAATTGAGGAAATATGAAAGTTAAATACTTCGTAATTTTCAATAAAGGCTTAGAATTTAAACCTTAGATAAATTTTTATTTATTTTAAACTTCTTTATTGGCAATAAGTATTAGGCAATAAGTAATTGAGAAGATAAGTGCTCTCATTCATCCCATATTTACAATTCATCATTCACTCGCTCATTCATACAGTATTTACAAACAGCCATAGGCCTCCCAAATCCACATGGTTGTCACCTCCCTCGCATGCGAAAGAGGAAGCGGAGTCTTGGGAAGTTCCCCACGCTCCTCCGTCGGCCGTGTCACCAGATACGAGCCAGTGGAGGCTGACAAAGAGCGCGAGAGCCACATACGCTCATGCCCAGAGCGAGGATAGTTGTAGCTGTCGTTATGCTTATTTTCTGTAAAAATTGCAATTTTCTAAAATTTGAGGCATATGGCTTACTCCAAACGGGGGAAGCACATATCAATGTGGGGCGGGTTACTGCTGTAGGTAACCTCGCTTTGTTTGTTTTTTTGTTGACAGTTCTGATTTTCTATAGCAGTAAGTAGTTATTTTACTTATGATGATTTAGTCTAAAAATACGCCTACGTAGTGAATGAAATAGGACTAGCGAAGCTGAGAATCGTTTAATGATAAATGGTGTGGCTTAATATTAGTTTATGTTTGATAAATACTACTGCCCCCCTATCTCTGTTTTAGGTGTGCTCAGTTCAAATTTCCATTTATTGAATTTAATATTAAAACTTCTTTATTGTGCTAAAATTACAATCTGCCTTATTTGGCGATTAGCAATTGTGATAAATGTTCTCATTTATACCATATTTACAATTTGCAATCACTCGCTAATTCATACAGTACTTACAAACAGCCCATAGGCCTCCCAAATCCATATGGTTGTCACCTCCCTCGCATGCGAAAGAGGAAGCGGAGTCTTGGGAAGTCCCCCACGCTCCTCCGTCGGCCGCGTCACCGGATACGAGCCAGTGGAGGCTGACGAAGAGCGCGAGACCCACAGACGCTCAGGACATGATTTGAGAAACTGGCCATTGCCACGACTCCCACTATAGCATTTATAGCTGGTCACGAGGCCACTGCCATTTTAGTCTCCGAGGAGGATTATAGGGATGAGTGGTGCAGTGCAATGACTGAGCTACGTGATTAGGGTGGTTGGATAGGCTGCGAGAGTCTTGGGGAATCCGCCACGCTCCTCTGCCAGCTACGTCACCGGATACGAGCCAGCGGAGGCTGACCAAGAGTGCGAGAGCGATGTTGATCACATCTCCTCAGCCCTTGAAACCAAACAGTATTGCACTGCTGCCTTTCTTGATATAGCTCAAGCTTTTGACAGGGTTTGGCACGCAGGTTTACTCTACAAGCTCAAAAGATATTTACCACAGACCCTTTTCCTAATCCTACAGTCCTACCTTTCAAACCGCTTCTTTCAAGTCCGCTGTGGTTTAGAATATTCAAACTACTATCCTATAAATGCAGGAGTTCCACAGGGCAGTGTCCTGGGCCCCATCCTCTACAACCTATACGCCGCTGATGTCCCCTCTACTTCCAATACCTTCTTGGCCACATTTGCAGATGACACTGCAGTCTTGTCATCTAACCCAGACCCCGACATAGCATCCCATAACCTTCAAAGACACCTTGACGAGATCGAGTATTGGTGCAACCAATGGCGGATCAAAGTTAATGAAGCAAAATGTTCCCACATTACCTTCACCCTTTGTCGCAAGTCTTGTCCACTAGTTTATTTTAATTCTATTCCTCTCCCTGTATCCGAGACAGTACGGTACTTAGGCTTCCATCTCGATAAACGACTGACCTGGAACCCACATACGAGACTAAAAAGACAAGAACTAAACCGACGCTTTGGACAACTGTACAGACTACTTCGAGGGACATCCCATCACTCAATAGAAAATAAACTACTAATCTACAAAGTTATACTTAAACCAATCTGGACATACGGAATAGAGCTATGGGGGACAGCAAAAAAGTCGAACATCAAGCGTATCCAATCCTTTCAATCAAAAGTCCTGAGAACAAAAGTAAATGCCCCTTATTATGTCAGCTACAAAACCCTACATAACGCACTGCGTACTCATCCCTATAATCCTCCTCGGAGACTGAAACGGCAGTGGCCTCGTGACCTGCTATAATCAAGTGACAGTGGGAGTCCTGGCAATGGCCAGTTTCTCCAATCATGTCCTGAATGAATGAGCGAGTGAATGATGAAATGTAAATATGGTATGAATGATAGTACATCTTAATTACTTATTGCCTAGCAAGGCAGATTGTAATTTTAGCACAATAAAGGAATTATATATAAAAAGTACTGCAAGAAAGCACTCAAATGTTCAAATGGAAATTTTGAGAGTATCAAAAATAATTTATGAAAACGTGTTGTGCATAGTATTTAACTACAAAGAAAACAAATTAAGACATCCATTTCATTTTTAAGGACCATTAGAAATTAATCTCTTAATTGCAAGTGTTTTTTGTTTGTATACAACTAAATGGATTTAGTTTTACGTATCAATTATATTTTTGTTATAATATAGAGACGCTCTGGTATCTGGCAACTGCATGTAATAAGCCCACGTAATATAAGATGAAGATATTCTCCCTTTCTCAATTAACTAATTAAAAAATGTAGTTTGAAGATCAGAATCTGAGATAAATTCTTAGATAATTCATTTAGAACATTCACACAAGTTAAATTAGTCATATCCTTTCGTGCAAAAATTGCAAACGTAACTTTAGTCTCCTTACCATTATAAAGTAACTGATTGATTAATAAAATTGAAAAGGAACTGTTATTTTTCATGGGGTACGTTTATTATCTTTGAGGCATTAAGTAAAACATCAATGCAAAATTTCTTCCTTTTATGTGTGAGTGGGTTTTCGAAAAAATAGCTAACACAATTTTGATGACAGTTTTAACGACTTGTAATTTCATTTCATCAAAGCAATAGCAAAAATTATAAATATCACTGATCAGGACGTCATAGAGCTTTAATTTTATACAATAATCAATATGATAGGAAAATATAGTCGGGACAGAAAAGCGTGCCACCAAACAGGGGGTGATGAAACCGTTCCAATGATTGTTTTTTCAGCCAAACCTGAACGATTGCTGACACGAACAATCAATTGCTGTGTACTATCTCTTACTTTTCAATTAATTTTTAGCAGGGCCCACCTCTCCTTTTTCAAACAACAGAGCATTACATAAAAGGTCACGAAGTATACAGAAAAACACTTAGTGCAGCCAGGAGGGAGGGAGGGAGGGAGAGAGGGTGTGTGAGAGAGAGAGAGAGAGAGAGAGAGAGAGAGAGAGAGAGAGAGAGAGAGAGAGAGAGAGAGAGAGAGAGAGAGAGAGAGAGAGAGAGAGAGAGAGAGAGAGAGAGAGAGAGAGAGCGGGAGGGAGGGAGTGCGTTTGCTAAACATATTAGCAGTACTTGTATTTACCGCAACAGAGGCTCCCAGAAGTATCAACAGGGCCGGATTAAAGACAAGCGAGGCCCTAAATATTTACTTAGGCCTCTTACATATCAAAAGACTCACAAGTAATAAATGGTGTAGGTCTTAGGATATATACAACGAAAATATAATTGGCAATACTATTATGTCCTTGTATGACTTAATCGACTGCTAAACAATATATACTGCTTATCAGAAAAAATAAAAAATAAAATACTGATAAATATAAGCTTCCTAAAACCTATCTGGATTTACAAACTGAAACTTTGGAGGACATGAATGCGCAGGAACAATAAGCGCATCGAATCCTTCTAATGAAAAGTCCTTTGAAGCACGGCAGGTACTCCTTCTACGTCACCAAAACGCTCTACTAATTGTAATATACTCCCTATCCTTAAACACATTCAAAGTAAATTTTTAGAATTTTATGAAAAACCTACCTGATCATCCAAATCCTATAACAAGATTGTTAACTAGCTCCACCCATCCCTGCAACCTTCTCAATAATTGACCCGGAACTGGCCTCGAGTTCTCTGTAGCATGCGAGTTATGCTAGTATTTTCCCTCACGTCCCTAGCGTCTGTGGCTCTCACCCTCTCTTCCAGTTTTCACGAGCAGTGATGTGGCTACAGGGACAGCATGGGGAATCTTCCTGATATCTGCTTCCTTCTTCTTAGCTTGGGAGGTGGCAATATCACATTCCTTGACCATGTATGCATGTGTACATGTTATGTAAATGCTCTGTGAATAAGATTGTGAATAGAATGTTGTAAATTTGGTACAAATCAGATAATTAAGTAAATTGTTTATTCTCCTAGTAGTGGAGGTAGTATTATTTTTTGTAGTAAATAAAGTTTAGGCAATAATAAAGAAATAGTTAATACTATTAAGTTTTGAAATCATGTATATGTTTACAAGCTGGTCCGATTTTCCCTTTGGAATTTTATTTCATTAATGTAAAAGTATTAAATGCGGTATGTCAAGTTCTACGAAAGTATTCTACGTATTTGAAACTAGGAAAACGACGGTTGGCTGGTGTCCTGGCCATCTCAAAGACAGATACTCTGAGTTTGAGCACAACAACTATATTCGGAAGACTGTGCTGATATTTAAATACTTTTAGCAAGTGACTTGTTTTCCCCTAACATGCTAAGATCAATCGTTTCACTCTCTAAGATAAATAATAAACTTGCATTGATAATCAAAACTTAATTTGATAATAAACGTTACCATTATTTTGGAGTAGCAAACATCAAACAAATTCATTGTTTACAACCTCCTCTTCCAACTAACTATTCGACAATAACTTCCTAATCAAGTCCAGATATCTGCCTAAATTAGAACAGTGCCTGAAATCAACTTGCCTTAGTCATGGGCTTAGTTATAATTAGCTAAATTAAAATCACAAATTGCATACTATTAATCTAGACATTTAGAGCTTTAATTCCGATCTTGCAGAGTTACTAGCACACCTCACAGACAACAAAAATATGACAACAATAACAGAAAACGTAAAGGCAAGAATCTTCTAAATATAGAAAAGGCTTTGGATACCATTTGGAACAAAGACCTAATATAAAACTAATATCTTTCAATCCCCCCGAATTAATGCACATCATAGCCTCATTGCTGTTTTTTTGATACTTTTTTATTCCGTAAATTCAGGAACACGAAACTGAGGTAATAATCTTTACATAAGTAATGCCTCGTTATGGTCAAAATCTGCCAAGTACCATGGTTTAACACTAAATAAAAAACTAGCATCAGAGAACCCATAAATAATAAAAGGCTCATTTACGAAATGTTCCCTTACTTTAAGTCAACAAGTAATCAAAACTTTCACCGAAAAACACACTGGCTATACAAACCTGTAATTATTCCCATTCTGGCTTGAATCATCCCAGTATGTAATTAATTACACCTGGACAGTGAAACTTGAAACAATTGAAAATCTGTGCACGGGAGTTATGGATATTCATATAAATGGATACCCCCTTTACACAATACTAATTCACAATGCCAATATTTAAACAGCATATATACACACAAACAGAAAAAAATATTTAGTTATAAAATTTTATCGGACAATCCCTTAATTCATGAAATTATGAAAAACTCCCACTGAGGAGATACAAGAGAACTAGATATATTCAACTTCACTAAGCTACACATTACTATTTTTGACTCTTGTACCGCTATACTATTGCAATATGGTTTGAATGTGTATTTTGAATAGTTCTATTTTGTAAATATAATTATTTAATTTACATTGATCTTCCTGATATTAAATTTTTTTTTATAAATATAACTATGAGAAAGCTGTACATACAGAACACAGAGAGCTGTAACATGAGAAGGAATACCAAAACGTGTATATACTTTTTCAATTCTCAAAAAATATCTAAGAAAATGCAAATTAAATTTTTATCTATCTATCTGTTCTGCACAAAATGAAATACAATGTTTAATAATTTTAATACCAATTAATTGATTAATTACACACCTTGTTGCATCAATTGTAACTTTCATGCAAAATAGCATCCCTCTTCGTGAAAGGCAGGCCGTGCACGAATTTCAAATACAATTTTGATGTCTGTTGATGAATAATGAAATAATTAAAACCTACTCGTATTTTATGTGCATGTCTTTCCAATGGGGCCTTCATGTCAAATTTCACCTTCTAAGCTCGATCATGGAAATAAATAAATATCAGAATATACGGACTCAGACAAAACACAAGGGTTACGGTTTTAAAAGGACCAAGGAACTCCTATATAATAAGATAGTTGAAATGTTTAATTATACACAAATCAGTCAAGACGGAAGTAAATTTTGAGAATCCGATTTCACAGACATTGCATAAAAACCATTTTAACTTATGTAGAAACCTAGGTGAAGATATGATTTCGGTGATTCTTCGAATCAAATTAATTTTCCTACAAAAAGAGTGACTTCAACCGGCTTGAACAGTATCAATAAATAATTATTTTACTGAAAAAACAAAAATAAAAGTCTGATTGATCCAAAAATCAGTAGTAGTGCCGTCAATAATCTATTGCTTGAATAAATACGTTTATAATTGACCTGGTAAAATGTGTGCAAATCAATTATGAACTAAATTTAAATGTATATAAATGCAATAAAATACAGTAAAACAATATCAAAAGATACTCGCAAAAAAAATAATCGTTACTTTTAATTTTAACTAAAAAAACTTCATTTTGTTTGCTAAACCAACAAACAATTGTAAATAATTGAAGCATTTTCCAAAAAATCCTATCGAAATCGACTGGACCCGTTTTCTATAGTTTTTGTTAAACTAAATTGCATTCCTTTAAATTCAGTAAATTAGATCCACTGAATCATTTTCAGGACTCGATGTAAGAACAAACTAACAGACAAAGAGACGATCTCCTCGGTGCTGAACTAGTGTTCAACCTCACCATGAGGGCTTAGCAATGTAATTAATTCAATGGACATACATTCAACATGCAATATGATATTTTAAAACTTGTTGATTCCTACATATCATAGCCTTTCTTTATAATGGTTCTGTTTTTCGAACGGTGCGTTGGGGTGATGGGAAAAAGCGAGGGTCGGATGAGCCAGTAATATAAATAGTTCTCACCAAGTTTAGAATAAGGATTGTTTATTTTAATTTATAAACAAGATTTGGTTCTTGTTTGTAAGCCAGGAGTTTTTCTTTCTACCTTTTTAATATTTTTTTTTCGATTCCTATTTCTGTTACATTATAAAAAATCTCATTCGATTTCTTTTCTTGCCGACTCCGAAATGAGAGGATCTGTGCACATCAGGCTTGGCAAATTCCTATTTTGTCTGTCTGTATGTTCTAAGATAGAAATGGTTGAAATTATTTAATCGTTGTTGGGAGGAGGAGCCTTTCGCAATCGAAAGCTGATCTCTTCCACAGAGAAGTGCTAATTCCCCCACTAAGGAGGGGGTGGTCGTAATTAAGAACAAGAACAAGAGAAATAGTGTACATAATATCCTGCAGTGTCCAATTCACCTGCAGAATTGTCATATTCCCGGACATAGAAAAGGAGGCTAAGATCGAGGGATCCCCCACGATACTTCTGCAGCTGCATCAGCTCATGATATGGGGGAAAAAACCTGACCAGTGCCTGACTCAATATTTACAAAAGATCACGAGGCATCACTACAACATGGATAAGTTTAAAATTGATCTAGCTAAAAGATTTGGGTGGTCAGATATCAATGTTTTCAAAAATCAGCCTCTGACCGTTATAGAGGGCGTGCCATGTGGTGTTTAGGCAGTCATTTCCTATCTTATTTTACAGCGTTTGTTTTTTGTTTTTTTCCTGCGTTATTACTACACAAATTATATCTTTTTAATGAATCTCGGCCGTGATGCAACTCGTTCATATAGTTCAAACAACAACAAGCAACCCACCATGGACAGTCTAGATTCTTTATTTACACATGATTCCAATACTAAGAAAAGAAACCAGAATGACTCTACCAAATCTTTCTCCGGTGAAAAAACAGGGAAAGTAACTACCTGGGTATTCCCTTCAACTATCAATTCCGGTCCAAGCAGTAACATCAACCAAAACGATTCAGCTGTTAAAATACCCCCCCCCCCTCCATTTTTGCGTAAAGTCCAAAAACTTCTGTTGTTTTTTTCTTCAAAAACTGTCTTCTTTTTTTTTTTTCATATCCCCTTGTAACAATTTAGATATCTACAACACATAGATTCTCAAACCAATTTTTAATTGCTTCATTGTAGTTCCTGTTGGCTACAAAATAATGATCTGCATTGTACAAAGTATAATGATGAAGGTTATACATGAATGGACTGACTTTAGTAAAACCGGTGGGGCTCACCTTTTTTATCATAAACTTAAAACTAACTTACATAGTTAATCTTAATCTAATTTTCCCCGACAGTCTGTTGGCATCGATGCGGGAGGGTAACTGTTATTATTTTTTTATTTCAAAACCTCAAACAAACAATACAATGTACAATAAAGAAAATTAACAAAATATTTGGAATACAATTTTCTCCTCTTCCTGCATTTACATGCATTTGGAGGAGTGTATAATATAATATATTTGTGTTGCGGTTAAAAGTACTCAGTCTCATATTCTCACTAGGTGATGAGGCTCACCTTCTATTTGTCACCGACACCAAACACTAAACACTAGGAACAAAAACAAAACAAAACAAACTAAATCTCTACCTAAAACCTAGGACTAGAGTGTTCCAGCCGCGACAGCGTCCTGCCATCGATGGGGGAACGGAGCGGGGGTTATAGTGTTGAACACCAGGTTTGTTAAATATTGTAATGAGTCGAAAAATTAGATATGTCTACGCTGGATGAATTCAACCACCGTAGGCAGCTCAAATATCTCATGCAGCTCACTGTTTCTTCGCTGCTCGAATGAAGTACCACTGACCACTTTCATCAGTATACCGTTTTGGAATTGTTGGAGTTTCTTAGCTGTCGTATACGACAGATAACGAAATAGCGGTGCACCATACAGCAGAGTAGGCCTGAGTATGCTCTTGTAAATCAGTAGCTTGAGACGCAGTGATAGATTGGGGGAAGTCAATAAGTGCGTAAGCCGGTAAGACTTCGTGCGTGTATGCTTCAACTTCTTCGCAAAATGGTTACTAAAATGGAGGTGTCTGTCCATTTTAATTCCCAGATATACTAGGTCGTTGGCTGGTGAATTTTCCTCCGTTCCTACTATGTAACTAGTAGGGAGCGGGCTTTTTCCCTATTGAAAAGAGAAAATTACACAGTCAGTCTTACCCGCGTTTACAGAGATATTGAGTCTCCCCAATCTCTCACTTATCTGGTTACAGGCTGCTTCAGCCTGTCTTAGAGTTACCTTGGCACTCATGCTGCTATTGTACACCGCTATGTCATCTGCGGAAGCAGTAACTGTGGTATTTTTGTACCGGGCTCCGACAATCTCAGACGTGTATACGTTGAATAGTACAGGGGATAAGACGGCGCCTTGGGGTACTCCACAGGTCAGTGGCACAGCTTCGGAGAAGCTATCACCCACCCGCACCCGCAGCGATCTGTTTTTCAGGAAGCTAGCCAGAATTGAGTTCCGGGCATTCTCGGTCGCAGAGCATTCGACACAGTGTCTCGTGAGTCACCGAGTCGAATGCTTGGGTGCAATCAATGGAAATAATAGACGTGGCTATGTTTCTATTCATGTTATGGCTAACTTCTGACTGTACCTTCAGAAGGGGGTGCTCTGCGCTCATACAGGATTGGAATCCAGTCTGCTCTGGCAGAATGATGTCATTTTCCGAGCAGTAATCTTTGGGATAATTCAAAAGAATTTTCTCAAAGATTTTTTCCATCTGTGATAGCAGACTGATCGGGCAGTAGTGGGCTGGGTTATCTCCACTCTTGGCTGGCTTTAGTAATGGAAACAAGATAGCTTGTTTCCATGTGTCAGGAAAGTACCGCATGTGTGGAACGATTGTGTAGATACCCTAGTGTCTAACTACAATATCTGGTCGGTAGAGCGCTAGCAGCACTTCTACCTCATCTATTTTGGCCAGGAGACCATCAACGTTAAAATTTAAAACTTGGTAATCTACCATTGTTGATGTTTACCAGATATTATAGCCATGAGCACTTGGCTACAGAAGTCTACTAGGGCAGTTACCCATTTCGGTCCGCATTCAAGGTCTTGACGCTGGTCGTTTGTAAGAAACTTTAGCCTAGGATCTAGGTACTCACAATTGTTATTTTCCGGAGTGTCCTCCGAAGTTCTGGGGGCAGCTCTCGACGTGGAGGGGGCAGCTTTCGACGTGGAGGGGGCTGCTCTCGACTTGAAAGGATGAGCCGTTTCTTCATCTCTGGCTTGAAAGAGCTTGAAGAGCGGGTTCTCTCAGGCGTTAATAGATGGCGGTGGATCAGGTCTCGTGAGTGGCACGTCTGGGCGGCTCCTCTTCTGCTGGGGCTGCACTCTATCGGGTGCTGGTCTCACTCTGGCTAGGAGCATCTTCCTTTTCTCCAGCCTCTGTACGAGGCGGGATGTGCCCGCCGTAGTCCGAACACTTGAGCGGGGCAGTTTCGTTCCGAGGGCACAGCGCCACCTCGTGGGGTCCAGCACATCTCACACATTTGGTTTTTCTGCCGCAGTGGTTCTTTGTGTGGCCCAATTCTTGCCATCGGTGACACTGTGGAAGCCCTCTCTATTCTTTAAATGTCACAACACGGATGATTACGTGATTTAGAGCACGTAGCTTTTTCATTGCGTTCAATGTAACGCTATCGTTTGCTGTTACCAGGACTGGCGAAATATCCTGCTTTCGACTTGTTTGGTCTGTTTTTCGAAGTCGCCTCACATCGACGACTCCTGGTATAGTCTCATTTATGGCATCGGAAACCTCTTTGATGTCCTCCTAGACATCCAGGCCAAGAATTTAGTATTTTCTATTCTTTATGCCGCCTCTCGGGGCAAAAGAGTGGTACTCCTTTCCACCCGTCTGGAGTAATTTTGTTATCTTCCCTCGTTCCTCCTCGAGTTCGGGGTAAATAGTTACGCCCTCCTTCGTCTTCCTGAGGGCGTATTTGGTTATGTTTGCTCCTTTGAGCATCTGAGTCAAATATGTTGTTGTCTCACCGGAAACAACAACAGGCGGCGGCTTCTTTGGTGCCTGAGTCACAGGATTAGGGCTTTCCGGTAACTCAGTGGCCAAAGCCTGGAATTTATTTCCGATCTTTGTCGGATTTTTCGCCTTAGTGGGCCTTTGTACTTTAACAGTGATTTTCGGAAAAGTGAAATCCTCTTCACTTTCCGAATCCTGTGTCGGTGAAGCCGACCGCTTCCGCGAACTGTCCGTCTCCATTTCCATACTTCCGAATAAACGAGTTTAATACAGAAAAATATTTTAATGGGGTGCCGTCCCCATGCACAATAACACCGACACAAAAACACTGGCATGAGAAAACGAAAACGAAAAATGTTACCTGGTGCCACCCCTCAGTAGCAAGATGGCGGCAGCACAGATGGTGACAGAAAACAATGGCAGCAGACGATGTGATCACTTCGGCTGCTGGCACTCAACTCTGAACTGTTATTAAACGATCTGAACTCGTTATATATGGCTCCATATAACACAAAACGTGCGGGAGATTAAAATTATGCTAACATCCGTCAATGACTATAGAACTATCACAAATTATTTTGACCAGGAACAAACACGACACTACTCCTATGCCATCTTAAAAAATAAAAATCTTCTGTTTTTTATTAGATGAATTGTACAACTGAGGATTAAGTTAGGGACAAATTAAATTTCAAGTGGTCTACGTATCTTAAATAAGGATAAAATGTCTACTCCCCACTGCTATGTGGCACTGAACAACAACTTCTTTTTTTTTTTTGCTCCTACCTAAGGCTAAGCCTCATACGGGGTTTCCCTTCGGGCCTGTGATGCAGGCTCGGGGATCGGTTATCAAACCCTCGTAACTCGGGGTCTGCCTGCTAGTCTGTGAGGCAGACTCCAGGGGCTTTTATCGATGTCTATGGTGCGTGTATTCCAGTGCAATTGGGGTTATTGCACCAGTCAGCGCACCTTGGTAATACTATGAAACAGTCTTTATTCGTTTATCTGTTATACATTACTTATATCTAACTAACTTATGCTATAAAGTATAACAACAATATTCCCTATCTACTAACTAACAATTTTGTTTTCTAATCTATTCTTATATAACTTACAACTATCTATGTTATTTTTTAACAATATATCTTATGTTCTACGTTGGAAGTTTTATATCCTAACTATTACTATCTACAGTCTACTGTCCTATTAACTATTAACAATAATAATTTGAGTGCCGTATCCTATTTAAATATTTCTATATCTAATTAACTTAAGTACAAAAGAAAAATTATACTAACCTAATGCTCTCTATTATATCTAACAAGTATATTCGGCCTAACCTGAGTACATTTTTCAACTGTGCATCTCTCTCCTACAAAACGAAGTCTTACTCGTATCTAGTTCTGCGGATCAATGATTCCACTTCCTTAATTAACTGAGGACAATCTACAGCCCCTGCCTGGTGCCTTGCATCCTCTTCTGGTATCCCAGCCCGGATGCAGTTCACACAGCGTGGGCTTTCATCCTTGTGCGTACAATTCTTAGCAATGTGGCCTTCGTAGGAACACCACCTGCAAGACTCCTAATACGTAGGACTGGTGGCCCTAGAATGTCCATATCCCTGGCACTTCAGGCAACGGGGCGCATCGAGAAAGTCTTTTACGACGAGCCTATGCCACACCGCCCCCACCCGTAAGTCAACAGCCCCTAACAGGGCATACCTAACGGCTGGTGTAACCTCCGCCACCCAGCTGATAAAAACCGGGTCCCTACCTCCCTCCATCTTAAAAATCAGCCTTGGCGAGCTTGGCCTCTGATCCTGAGGCAGGCCCGCCAAGGATGGGTCCACGCGAGATAGGGCACTCCAAACCTCACCATTAAATTGATCATCCGTCCAAGACTTAGGGACTCCACGAAACACCACCCTTGGTCCTCTCTTCATGGCCAACCTGGCATTGAGACCTGCCAATTTACTAGATTGGAGGAACTGTTAGGGTCCTTCTCTGGGAGCTTACCCATTATCTCTGTCGGGACACCTTCGACGGTAATATAAGTTTTACTTCCAACACTGGGGTCCCTACGTGTCAGTGGGAGTCTAGTAACCATATCTCTGACACTAGGCTTTTCTGGCACCTGCGCTTTAGCCTTCTTCTTCTTTTTCTTTTTTTTCCGTCTTCTGTCGACGACTTTAAACCCCTCCTCGTCCTCAGTGGTCACCGGGACCGCAGATTCTTCAGGGGCAGAGGCAACATCCTTGTACGGTGGGCCGGCCACAGGGCTAGCTACTACCGCAGCCCAATCCTCCTGCGGTCGCACACTCCTCGGACCTTTGGCGCTCCAAAAGCTCTCCCGCTGCGGCTTTGGAGTCTCCATTTCGACTGGTGCTACAGGACCCTTCATGCTCGTCAGTTTCCTATCGCTCGATTCAACCTGCTGCTGAATAACATCTGCAGATCGATCCTCTTCGTTCAAAAATGACAAAAAGGGTCCAACCACTGAAGAAGTTACGACTTCAGCAACCCTGTTTGCTATGGCTCTCACGATTACGTCATCAGCCATAATGGCCTGGGTTGCACTGGCGACTGCTGTATCCATTAATTGCTGAACCTGATCCTTCCCCAACCAAGGACTCCTTGGTGAAGACGGGCCGGCGGAAGGTTTATCCTTAAAACTTTCTAGGATCAGTGCTGTAAGCTCGGCAGGCTTGTGGACCATAGCCAGGAGTTTTTCGTTCTCATTCACGAACCTGCCGAGGTCATCGACAATCTTGCAACACTGAATGCAATAGCTTTATGAGGTCCGAATAGCAACCATTGTTCTGGGGATGCAGAGAGACATATCCAAGTGAAAACATACTACTGGATGTTTTATCCAGAGATAATATCCACATTTCAGTGTCTGCAGAGCCAACATTTTTCTAAAGCGGAACTATCTTTAGGATCTCAGATATCATACTAACAAAAAGATTCTGGGATCAGAAATAGCAAATCTGTTTCCACCCAATCGGCATGCAATAGCTTTATGAGGTCCGAATAGCAACCATTGTTCTGGGGATGCAGAGAGACATATCCAAGTGAAAACATACTACTGGATGTTTTATCCAGAGATAATATCCACATTTCAGTGTCTGCAGAGCCAACATTTTTCTAAAGCGGAACTATCTTTAGGATCTCAGATATCATACTAACAAAAAGATTCTGGGATCAGAAATAGCAAATCTGTTTCCACCCAATCGGCATGCAATAGCTTTATGAGGTCCGAATAGCAACCATTGTTCTGGGGATGCAGAGAGACATATCCAAGCGATAACATACTACTGGATGTTTTATCCAGAGATAATATCCACATTTCAGTGTCTGCAGAGCCAAAATTTTTTGCCAACAAAAAACAGTTACCAGTTGATTCCAGAACAATACCAGCTATAAACTCCGATCACATCCCCGTTTCAAATCCCTTTCTTGCATGAATGTAACTTGTTCAATTCAAGCTATAGGCGTGGCTAATTACATGTTTGGTTGTTGGTTATTATTGAGGCCAGAAATATCTGTTATTATCATTTAGTATTATCCTTAACGAATGCTGGCATATACAGACTTCTTCGTTTCAGCTAAGAAAACGGTTACCAGTATTTTAATCTGAGATCTCCTGACGTATCTAATTTTAAGACATTTTTAATTTGGGCACATTCACTATCGTTTGATTAAAATTATCAAGAGGTATTTGTGCAATTCTTGGTCCCATGAATGATCTTACTAGTATCGTTACAACCCCCAGTTGTTGATGATATAAGCTACAAATGACAATTAAATTAACAATATAACTTTTTTACACAGTTGTAAGTCTGTATTTATTTTCCATTTAAATCATTTTTTTTACAGCTAAAAACGATTTGTTTTTGTTTTCTTTATTACTCAGGCTAAATCGAGAGGCTTTACTCTGCAACAGGTAGAGCAAAGTCATTCGTTTGTGAATGGAGGAAATTATCAATTTTTATTTATTTGGATAAAATACAATAAGGGTTTACGTATCTATAAAAATAAGCATGGATGAATTCGGTCCTAATGCTTAAATTTAAGCTGTTTATGAAGAAGTGAGCAATATTAAATTAATTTTTGGGAGGAATATTTTTGAATATCCTTTTGGGTTGCCGTCTTAAATTTGGTCTAAGCCTTGGGCCTTTTGAATGGTAATGCAAATGAACATTTATTGTTATGTTTAAGTTTACTTATATAGAACAGAAAAAAACAGTGATCATATATAGAGTATAAATAAAATAGTTAGAATTAGAATAAAAAATACTGTTTTAGAACGGGTCCCAGATAGCATTTGACATGTTTTCTTTTCTGAGAAAATTATATTTTAAGCCACTGTGTGGCACGAGCAATAAATTTCGGCCACAGAACGAACAATGGCTTCATCCGATTGCCACCCCCTTACGATATGGCCACGAATTAATTAGAAAACGGCAAGAAAACTCCAATTAAACGAAAAACAACAATTTTGAGGAGGGCGGGAGTGAGTGCGCCTGCTTGAGGCGGTGCACGATGGGAGGAGGTGGGTCGTTACGGTAACAATCCCAGTGTGCTTCTGACCCCTAAGGGATCTTATGCTCCTCTCTCCGCCGAACGGGTGAGTCTCTCGTAATCTCTTCAATAGAAAATTTTTCAAAATTAAATTTTTCCACTTAAGATCGAAGAATGCTCAACGTAGGACGTAAAAGATTTTAAAATATTTTTTAATATTTACATATTTTTTTGTTTTTGTCTTATTTAAATTTATTTTCGATTTTTGATTTATATTTATTTTTATTTGATTTATATTTGATTTTTGATATTGAATCCCCCCCCTCAACTTAATTATGGTAGTTTATAAAAAAAAAATATCCATACATCCAGAAGGTCCAAATCTCAATGACTTCGCTTTGTTTTTTTTTAATTATACCTAAGATATATTTAATATACACCTATGCACACATATTAAATTTTCAATTCTTAGAATAATTAAAAATACGTACAGCTTAATTTTTTCAACCAAAAATTAATTCAATATATAAATATACAAAGAACAAGTTTGTTGTATAATTTGTAATGTTATAATTTGTTTGTTGTTATAATCTAGTACAATTGGGCAACACCTCGTTTGTGTTGTCAAAACAACAACGCAAACAATGAATGAACAACAATGAATTGTTTTGTTTTTTCTATGATTTGAAGTATTTTATTTATTACATACAAACCCCCCACATGTAAACAAATTAGAGAACATGAAAGGGGGGGAAATTCTTGTGAGGACAAATGCAGTCACCAGGTCAGTGATAAAATACCTCACAATATATTTTTTTGTAGCAATTAAGCGATCCAAAGTAAGAAAAAAGTTATCAGGCCATATTAAATGGCTCACGGTTTATTTATTTCAAAAATTATTGTAACCTCTTTATTTGAAAAATTACAATTTCCTTCTACAGCATTTAAGATATGTAAGAATTCATATATTCCAACAGTTATTTTCTTCAAAATACTGTAAAATTAAGTTATATTGATTATGAACTAGGTAATTTCAATACATAATCATCATTATAACAAATAAAGAAATAAATAATGGTATGACGTGATTCAAATGAATAAAATATAAATTCTAGGAATGCTCGTGGAGCTCGAAGTTTTTTCATCATAAACAAAAAGTTTCATATTTATATTTTTATTTACACGACCGTGTTGATTTTAGATAATTTGGCGTCCTTTTTATTGCACAGCAGCTTTATACTGGACATTAGGCTGGATGTAAAACCTGGCGGTTGGGCGTGATACTGTCCACTTAAGGCTCTCTTCTGGGAGGGAGATGATATAATATGAACATGAACCCCCCTCGGCTGTATTTGTTTTCACTTAGCTGCTCACAAAATGTAATATTTTTTATGGAATGTTTACAAAATAAATAAAATTTCAACGGGACAAATCATATAAATTCCTTTTCAGTAAACCTCTTCAGAAATGCCTGAGCGACAATAAAGAAATATTTCATTTGCCTCTCTTGAAGAGAAGAATTAGCTTAGAAGTAAGTACGGCGTAAAGCTTATTTTTTTAGTAATTAGGTATTTAAGTAATTAGATACCTTTACGCGTAAAACCCTTTAGGTGCCATCTAAAGTACATCTATTTACTCTCTATATAGAAATAAAAACTCTTTCTTTTTTCCACCACCTCTCACTTATTATATATTTCTTTTCTTAAGATGTAATAACGGTAAAATCAAAATAAAATTGTCCTCATTTAGTTTAAAAATATTATTCACACGAGGGCGTTTTTTCTATAAATTGAAATGCCTTGTCTATCAGGTAAATTTTTGATATTTTCAAAGGCTAAAAGAATGAAAATTGGATATATATAAATATTTCAATGTCAACACGTTCATAATAAAAAATAACTGATTCTTAATAGTTAACTTAAATAAATTATAAGTAATTTAACGATTAAAGGCTGCGTGTTTTAACATTTATATGAGCATGGTATGCTATTTTAACTGTCGAAATCGAATCAAATATGTATAAGTCTAATTTTCTGTGTTCTGTTTTTTGAAAATAACATTGATTCGTTGAAAGCGCCAAGATATATAATAAGAAATATCAACAATTTGTGAGTGAACAATTTCAATCTATCAATAAAATACCGACACAACCTGCATACGACTTTTAAAAGAGTACCTATATGTTTCATATCACATCGTTGCTTCAAAAATGTAAAAACTAGTAAGATACTTTTGATAAATTTACCGAACTTTTATCTTTTAAGGTTTATAAATAGTATTGTAATGCTTTTATTGTATAAATAATTAAAAGATACGTCGTTTGGTATAAAGTGGGATCAAAACGTCATAAAAAATTAATTATATAGTCTCATATCTTTTATTTAATTGTATGTTCAAAGAGTTTCGTCAGCATGGGTGGAATGAGATTAAGTTTGGACAATTTCATTATAAACAATATGCAAGGGATAATGGTCTTGAAAAAGCCGCTAGTCTGCCCTGAGAAAAAAAGTATTTTAATTTATTTATGCTAATTTATTCTCTAGAAAGAGTCAACAATTATTTGATAGAACGCACAACCAGATTATGAATGAAGTTTTAAATTTTTATTTTACAGTTTTCCACTCAAGTATTTATTAACTATTTACACTTGACTGAAAACGTTAAAAGATCTATCAAATTAGCTTATATTTTAAATTGTTTTTTCGACCATTTCTTTATGTATGTATATATTTCTTTTTAGATGAATTGTGTTGGTATTTTTCCGATACGGGAAAAATAACGGTTCCAAGAAACGGTTCTAGACCGATTTGTGATTCCCTGAACCCAACTGTAGTATAATAAGCAACCAAGGTATGGTCATCTGTGTTGTTCACGTTTGGATCTATCTACATTATCTGTAGGTAACGCTACCACTGGGAATAGAATTATATGGAATATGGGGGACGGAAACCGGCAGGCTTGTGATCTCACCCCTCCCCCACTTTAGTACCCGCTGCTAAAGCTTGCTCTCTTTTGGATTTGTCCTTTTTAGTTTTTGAGTTAATCACGCCAAAAAATTAATCCAAAAATGAATATTATGTACAATAGTATTTACCTTTATTAAAAACCATACACACGAGTACAATAATATAAATTGTTTCGTCTAGTTGTTGGATTCTTTTATACTGTGATTAAAAACCATCATTGCTCATCAACAATTAAGAAAATTATTATATTGCTTTCAAACACAATTCAGTTTTCATTTATTTGACTGTAGATAGGCCTACCTATCTAAAAAAAAAAGGGGTTTGAAAATGCTGGTCGTCCTGTAAAACGCTCACAAAATGATACATAAAATGATGTGCATAATTATTAGCACAATATAATCATTAATCTGATTATTAATATTATTTGCGGGAGAGTTTCACTTAATTCATATTAAGTAGGTATATTAAAGCAGGGGAAAAGAGACAGAGTAGTAATCTCGTAGTTCATAATATATTTCCAAACTAAAACATGGAATCCTGAAGACGAATATGGAAATGGTATCTATGCGTTCCAAGGATTCCAAAATAATTTTGATGTAATTAAATTTAACACATTTGTTATTGCCCTTTGACAATGAGTTATATTTTTAAGCATCTGCCTTACTTTGCTTTCATCGATTTTTTTTGGTTTTGATCATTGATTCTAATACTGAAATAAATTTTTCCAATGCTTTCAATCAACCAGTTTCTGTGATTGCTTTCTTCAGCAGTTGAAAGGTGGGGCAATTCTACAAAGAAGCTCATATTTGAGCAATGGGTAAGTGAATCGTTGGAGTAATGGCTGAGGTTACTTTTGAGTTTGCAGTTCTAAGTGGTCATCTTAAGTATTGTTTCAAAAATCTTGGATATGCGGTTAAGATTCAAAGACGGCTGCATCAGTTCTCCACGGTTTTTAATTGGGAACAAATTCATAGTTAAATTTAAACGGTGATGGTGATTTTATCCCTAAGCCTCGCACAACGTATCCTGCAAAGTATTCCACACCATCCAAGACCAAAGTTGAAAAAAATTGGATCTATTGGTCGGGAGTGTCTTCATATTCATTGCTTTCTTTTGGACCTTGGGACTCCAGCAGACTTGATTTAGGCGAAGATCAATTTATTTTATCTTCACTGCTTAATTTAATCCCAAAGCCCAATCCAAGAAGGTCTGTTTTGTCAAGCGGTATGTTGTTTCCACTGCTAGTATCACTTTCATGAAACTATCATTGTTTACCAACTATTATTTTTCTGAATAAACAGCAAAACTCAAAAGCACTTAGGTTATCATTATTCTCTTTTCTCTTTCTGATATAACCGAACAATCTTTCTAAATGATCTTGAATTATTTTGTACATGGGTATGTACAAAATAATTTGACCTGTTTTACAAGTCTGTCATACATATTGAGCATACTGTTGACACAAATAATAAAACCCATTGAATGTAATTATCGGTCTTCTCCAGCATTAGAAAAATTTCAGCTTAATATTTTTCATTGACGGCTTGTTTAAAATACTTTAGATAGATAAGACACTTCTCGAATTTCTCTAATTTAATACCCAAATTCATACCTTCGATTTCTTGCAATTGCAATTTCTCAAAAATAAATCATCTCCAATCCGAATCCATGAGTTCTTTCAGCTCATGGAAGGGATTTCGAACTAACTTTAGCATGTGGGATGGTTCTGAACAAATATTGACATGATGAGATCCATTTGTGAATTGTGTCAGCAGTTGGTTCGGGTCTACTAACTAAATGTTAGGAAAGAAGAAAAATTGGATGACGTGAAATTTTAAGTAATTGAGGCAACTTTGATGTTTACGCTTGTTAGAAGTTACAGGCATTTAAAAGTCAGAGAATAAATACGTTCACCGGTGATTGCCTTCATAGAAAAATATCCCAGAGGTATACTCCACAGTGCATTTAGCAAACGAGGTGTATGAGAAACCTCCATTTTGGCTATCGGAGCTCCTTCGTCATTATTTCCACATTTCAGGTCCATTTGTACGTACGTCATTTTTCCATTCCAATAAATACGCGGCCGAATGGCCAAACTGCACACCAAATCTTGTTGATATTGCCATTCTTCTTTGAGCACTCGGAAATCTTCTGGGCTAGAACCCGGTTCATTGAATAATACCAGTTAGCTTTTGTTCGAGGAGGGGGAAGGCAAGTTCGAAAAGTTTGTTAAACAAAACTGTATACTTTAGGAAATAAAAAATGTATAGACGTGGCGAAATTTCGTAGGTGGTCATCGTAACGTTTTTTCAATTCGGCGCGTTGAAGTGTTTTTGTGATTATCTCTGCATAAGGCAGATGATGTTTTCAAAATATTGCTTGGTAAATCATCGTGCTCTAACTGAATAAGATTTAAAAAAAAATATATTAAGACATCTTTCAAATGGCCACTTTTAGTTTTTAGTCTGTTTCAATTTTGTATTCTTTATTTATTTTCTTGTAACTATGTATCTATGTAACTTAAAAGATTTTCTGTAGTTAATGGTTTATTGCTATTTTATCGGTATTAAGGTAACCTTTGTAGTCGATGTTAACGACTATAAATGTAAATGGCTGTAAATATCGTTGGAACGACATATTTTTTTAAAAATCTTCTAAAAGGAGAAGAGTTGTCGTAATCATCTTCTTTGAAGTAGTCACAGAAGATACGATTGTGCTTCCTGATGGTTCGAATCCACTTTTATTTCAGTTCTGGATCACTAGGAAAACGGTGGGAAGAAATCCTCCCTACACATTGTTTTCTTTTTTCGGTTATTGCGTACATACGCCACACACTCATTTTAATGCTGGATAACTGAATGCACAGAAAACAAAAAAAATTGAGGAAAAATGAAACGCGCTAGTCAGGTTACAGCTTCGCGTAAAAGAAAAGGACTGGCGATAAAAGGTAACTTAACGGAACAAGAGGGAAATTAACACGTTGTGGGTAACCAAAGGGAGATGAGAGTGGACAGATCTCACGCCTCCCACGTGCTCTCTATCTCTAGGTCCTTCTATATTTAGTGAACGTTACCTGGTTACATTACATTGAAAGCAGGCTATACGAGGCACCATTATCGTGAGAGTAAGCCCCATTTACTTGGCCCTGTTTCGTTAGTAAAATTTTTAATTAAAACCCAATGCTAGTTGTAAGTATTTACTCCTTCAAATATGTCTAGATGTAGTACAGACAGCCATTTTTAATATATAATATATTTCAATAAAAAGTTATGAGGGGTTATTACGACAAAAATACAGTCGATGTTGATTCAGTGCCAAGGCTCCATGCTGCTAGGACGCTTTCACTATTTAATACAATCTGTGCTCAAAAAGCCCGTCAACACTACAGACGGATCCAAGTGCCTAAGTGTAATATGTGATCAAAACAAAGAACAGTGTTTATTTGATAATGCTTTCCCGGAACAACAAAAATACCATGACATTTCTTTAATGATGTTGTTATAAAGTAAAAACGAGAAGCCGCTAATGCCATTGACATCGTTGAATCGGACTTTGTAGTTTCACAGCGTATTGGTTTCTTTCACGATAATTCTACTGTTGTAAGCGCTTTAATTAGTTTCAGCACGTGCAAAGATTTAGAAATGTTTTTTTTCAAATCTGTATTAGTTGGCTCTTATTAAAATTTGTATAAACAACTTTATTATGATGAAATTACAATCTGCCTTAATACTTAATAGGCAATAAATAATTGAGATAAATGTTTTCATTCATACCATATTTACAATTCATCATTCGCTCGCATATTCATACAATATTTACAAACAGCCCAGGGGCCCCCTAAGTCCACACGGTTGTTGCCTCCCTCGCATGCGAAATAGGAAGCGGAGTCTTGGGAAGTCCCCACGCTCCCCCACCAGCCACGCCACCGAGTACGAGCGAGGCTGACGAAGAGCGCGAGAGCCACATACGCTCAGGACATGATTGGAGAAACTGGCCATTGCCAGGACTCCCACTGTTGCGCATTTATAGGAGGACACGAGGCCACTGCCGTTTCAGTCTCCATGGAGGATTATAGGGATGAGTGGAGCAGTGCAATGACTGTGCTAGGGTATTAGGGTGGTTGGATAGGTTACTATGGAATTTCATGAATTTGGAAGGGATGAGTTCAAGAATGTAGGATATATTCAGATCATTATGAAGGGTTTTGTTGCTGACGTAACAAGGGGCATTTACTATTGTTCTCATGACTTTTGATTGAAAGGATTGGATGCGCTTAATGTTTGACTTTTTTGCTGTCCCCCATAGCTCTATTCCGTATGTCCAGATTGGCTTAAGTGTAACTTTGTAAATAAGTAGTTTATTTTTTATTGAGAGATGTGATGTCCTTCGAAGTTGTACTCGCTTCGGCGGTACATATACTAAAATTGGAACTCTTATTAAAATATAATACTCATTTGTATGCTGTCTCAAGTTTCTGATCAGAAGCTATTTATGATTTAAAGTTGATTTTTCCGCATTGTCAAGAAACAAATTAGGATGACGCAAAACAATTTGGGGAGCCACCAATGGCAATCGTGCCTTCAATGTTGTTCCAGGTTGTTTGTCTATATTTTTTTATATCGAGAGCTGATTTTCAATGAATAAGATAGTTTAACAAATAAACTAAAGCATCAATAGTATTTTTACAATCTTTACATCAGTCGGTCAACATGAAATCGAGACATGGGTCTCCTTCCAGACTTTTGTGTGGTAACATAACTTTTGTGAATAGGAGCTTTATCTGTGTATATAACAGAGTGAGTATATAACAAAATCACATAACAGTCTTACCACCGCTACACCTGGCACTTCCTTGAAACCAAAGTCATCAACTAATAAATACAGACAAGATAATTTCACAATCATTCTTTACATTTAACCTTTTTTATTTTGGTATGACATACACTTCAAAAACTACAGTTTAAATTAAATTATTAGTCTGTACGAGGGCGGTCTGAAAAGTTTCCGACCTAACAAAGCTTTTATTTCACTAGCTTTTATTTATTTTATTATCATCTTCATGTTGAGTTCGAAAACATTTCAGACCACCTGTGTAATGACAAAACTAGCAAGTCTTTGATGGTGACTTTTGATCACCTAATATTACATACATGTAACATAGGCCACTTGCATTCGATGTTTTTCTATCATCCAGTTGCCGCCCATGTTATTTTGGATAATAGGGGTGGGAGTACACATAGACGGGGTGAGTTTCCTGCCACAGAGGGAAAAAGTGGGAAATACGAGGTTAACCACAGACGCAGAACACTGACCCGAACCTTGACACAGAGAGCTTACCGTAGCTATATTATGACAGGGAGCACTCAACCCGGAAAAGCCCTATTTCCTCTAACTACTGGTCACGCCCCCGTTTCATCGAAAGGGAACGTGTTTCGTCTGATGTTTGTACTCCGGTCAACGCGTTTAATCGTGATCCTCATCTAAATTCTATGGACTCACTTAACGATTACATAGCAGTCATGTAGTGACACTTCTCCCGACACTGGTAAATGTTGTGGACTTTTTTCTGCAGCAATAAATATATGAAACAATAACAATACCTTCATTAGTGTATGCTTATTCACGTTGTTCAAATTAATGTCACGTCGATAGGTGCCACCACAGCCTGGGATGGGGGATTAGAATCCTTTCTTTTTACTATAGCTTGCATTCTCTGATACCTAGTACCAAAAGATCCCCCAGAACATCACCCATTTTTCTCGTTATAGTGTGACCCCTTCTTCATTATAAAATTCTTTTATTCATCCTTTTCCACGATCTGAATAACTCATTTTTTCAATGTTGTCTTACCATTGCAGTCTTCGAGCCTCCACAAACCTGACGATATCCTCGCTGAATTCCAGATTATGTCTTATCGCGAGGTATCAAACCATAGTCATTGTGTTTGAACAGACGAGGTGAATAGTCCAACACTTCTAGACATATACAACAAGTTTATGTATTATGTTTGTATGTAGTTTATGTATGTACACAACGGCATTCTATGTATTTTACGCATTGTCTGGTGTTATAATTAACCTGCTCTTCAACACGTGAAGATTAGTTAAGTATGGCCGCTCTTTTACTGCATACTCAGCTCAACCTTTTTTTCAACATGGCCTAACTACTGAGCTCTTTGAGGCTTGATGAGATATTTTGGTTATATTTAATTGTCAGAGGTAAGAATAATTTCAAGGAAATGGAATACGCCTACAAATCTTAAACCATTGACCACTCTGATCCTCCTCTCTTCGACGTTGACCTTCTCATCCATTTGCCAGCAGTTCGGTCAATGGAGACACCTGGACAAAGTTGAGCAATCTTTTTTTGGGGGTCGACACGGGCAAGATCGGCCAAGGGCTTCTTCACAGTGAGATGACCATTTCACCACGCTCTCAGCCTTAAGACAGAGGCTCAAAGCAAGTCTTCCTTGAAAATAAACTTCGAGTAATAATAATATACGAGTAACTAGACTTTAATTTTCACGGCAATATGCAAATTGCACAATCGATAATTAGAGAGTAGGTTTTTTCAGTGACGAGGCAAGGTTTGCCTTACATTCATAGATGTATTAGATTAGATTAGGTTGTCGGTTAAGGGTGGGTGTGCTAAGACACCCCGGAAAGCGGTTAGCTGCCTGCAACGTTTCTCCAACAGTTTGGAGGTGGTTCTGTAATGGTGTGGCCTGGCATAACTTAAGAAACCCGCATAGAGTTACAAATAACAAACTGAACTGAAAATAGAGTTACAAACACTGATTCCAGACAGGTATGTAAGGGACATCCTGAAGCAATATGTAATGCCATTTGCACCATCTATTAGTGTACATTTCCTTTATCTCCTAGACAATCCGAGACCACCATACTGCTATCGTGACTGCCAGGAAGTAGCCATCCATCTTCTGCCACTTCCTGCCAGAAGTCCGAGCCTCAATCCGATAGAGCACTTGTGGGATGTGCTGAAGACGCCTGTCAGAGCTTGGAATTGTCTGCCAATAACATTTGTCGAACTTCAAAACGTATTAATGGAGGAATTTGGGAACTTAGCACATGTCATCCAGTTAATGCCAAGACAACTGGAAGCTATTTGACAAGAAAGAGGCGGTGTTACCAGCTACTAAAACTATAAACATTCTTTTCTAATTAATTCCGTGTTTGTGATTCATCCACCCAATAATCATTTCTGTTTGTAACTTTTTCATTGTTATTTTCCAGTTCTAATGTTCAACTTCTAATGTTGATCGTGTTACCAAGAAATGGTCGTTATTATAAATACCTAAATAAAAATATTAGAGGTTGTTGTTTATTTTTTTATCTAAAATGGGAGAAAAACTTACAAACTAAAAACACTATACCTAGAACCTAAGACTAAAGCGTTCCAGCCACGACAGCGTCCTGCCATCGATGGGGGAACGGAGCGGGGGTTATCGTGTTAAACACCGGGTTTGTCAAGTATTGCAGTGAGTCAAAAAAATTGATATGTTTACGCTGTATGAATTCATTCACCGTAGGCAGCTCATAAATATCATGAAGCTCACTGTTGCTCCGCAGCACGAACGAAGTACCTCTGACCACTTTCATCAGTATACCGTTATGGAATTGTTGGAGTTTCTTAGCTGTCGTATACGTCAGATAACGAAAAAGTGGTCCACCATACAGCAGAGCAGGCCTGAGTATGCTCTTGTAAATCAGTAGCTTGAGACGCAGTGATAGATTGGGGGAAGTCAATAAGTGCGTAAGCCGGTAAGACTTCATGCGTGTTTTCTTCAACTCCTTCGTAAAATGGTTACTAAAAAGAAGATGTCTGTCCATTTTAATTCCCAGATATACTAGGTTGTTGGCTGGTGAATTTTCCTCCGTTCCTACTATGTAACTAGTAGGTTATCTTTTAATTAGTTCCCTTTTGAAAAGAGAAAATTACGCAGTCAGTCTTACAGAGATATTGAGTCTCCCCAATCTCTCACTGATCTGGCTACAGGCTACTTCAGCCACCTTCGCGCTCATCCTGCTACTACTGTACCCCGCTATGTTATCTGCGAAAGCAGTAACTGTGGTATTTTTGTACTGGGCTCCGACAATCTCAGACGTGTATACGTTGAATAGTACAGGGGATAAGACGGCTCCTTGGGGTACTCCACAGGTCAGTGGCACAGCTTCGGAGAAGCTATCACCCACCCGCACCCGCAACGATCTGTTGTTCAGGAAGCTAGCCAGAATTGAATACAGTTGTTCCGGGCATTCCCGGTCGCAGAGCATTTGACACAGTGTCCCGTGAGACACCGAGTCGAATGCTCGAGTGCAATCAATCGAAATCATTGCCGTGGCTATGTTCCTATTCATGTTATGGCTAACTTCTGACTGTACCTTCAGAAGGGGATTCTCTGCGCTCATACTGGATTGAAATCCAGTCTGTTCTGGCGGAATGATTTCATTTCCCGACATCAGTAATCTTTGAGATAATTCAAAAGAATTTTCTCAAAAATTTTCCCCATCTGTGGTAACAAACTAATCGGGTGGTAGTGGGCTGGGTGATCACTACCGATTTAGTAATGGAAACAAGATGGCTTGTTTCCATGTTGTTTATTTAAAGTTGTTTATCATTAAAAATGAAGTGACGCTTTAATTTTGTCCAGGAGTTTATATCATCAACTAGTAATATTTTGTTTAGTGTAATAAGAATATTTTCATTTTGATATTATCTGTTGGCAGAGAATGAGAGAGATGATTAAATCTATCGTACATATTCCCAGGTTTTGTTTTGTTATTTTTTTACTCAAAAAATCATGTACAAGTATAGTTAATTATTAGTATTTTTATTCAAATAAAGATCTTACGGCACTTGTTGAGCTTTCTTCCCTAAATTTTCTTGACTTCATTCTGGGCTTCATCCCCTGATCATTGGAAAAAGAATGCAACTTTAAATTTAGAACGTCTGATGGTTAATTTCATATTGTACTGCGTCCCACAGACTACTCAGTTTTGTTTAGACCATTCGATATGGGCTTTTAATTTTATTTTAAAGAAATCAGTTCCATAAATGATTCAACATTGGTCAGATCATGCTGAAACACAATTCGTGAAGGACAGCTGAAATATTTCCATATTTGCAGCCCACCACTTTCGTTTGTGAGTGAAGTGAATTCACATTCCATCTAAGGATTTGCATCTAGCATATTCAAACGACGAAGTACATACACTAACTACAAAATTTGGATTTGTGGAGAGTCCTGGGCCAAGTATACACGCCAAAATTTGTATCTATATTTTAAATACTGTACGAATGAGAGTGCGTGAGATATTGAAGAATTTACAACCTAACTTTCTTATTTGTTCTTATATTATCTCAGTTTAAATAGTATACATTATTTATCTGGGTATTTTTAATTCCATGGGCTGATTCCGAAGGAAAAGGTTCAACTTTTAAATATATACTACGCGATCGTATTTTGTCTGTATCTGTATATTCTATTTAAACACTATTCATAGTATTTGATATTTCCAGTTTATGTTAAACCTTGAAACTCAAAATACTTTATTGGTTAAAATGTAACCATTAAAAAAATAATTAAACTTTTATAAAGGCCCTCTCATTTTACTAACTCTCTCTAATTTCGCAAGATTCTTGTTTTCTCAAGAAGCTATTGATTATTAAACGTTCTTTTTGTTTTCTATAGTTAATGCCATATTAGAAAAGCTAACACAAGTAGAATTTCACATCTATAACACAAATAAATTATTATTATTATTATAATTACACGATTTGTTGGCTGTTTTTCAATTTTTTATCAAAATATTGTTTATTTACTTGCACAATGGTGTAAGTAATTTTTAAATGTTTAAAGTAAAACAAAAATAGAATTGAGACAAATTTTACATCACAATTACATTTAATTAAACCTCATTTCAATATCCAATTCTAGCACAAATTTGTGACTAGGGAATTTATCTCAATAATTATAGTAAAACCGTTTGTTTCTCATAATGAAGCAAATGTGACTTACAACATCGCTCTAAATTTAAACCACTCATATAAAACGCATATATGAGTGATAAAGGGTCAAACATAAATCAGTTGTAACCTTTGTTCATAGAACAGAATGGTAAATTGTAAAACGAAGTAAGTTATAATTTGTGCATTACGAATTCCCCACCATTACTCTCTTGTTATTTGAATTTGCTAGTCACTGATTGTTAGTGTGTACAGACCGATTGCTCAGTCCGTTAAATGAATGTACAAGCAGACATAGAACATTTGCCTGTCTTGTTTGTTCAACCTGGTCTTTCATCAAAGAGACAAAAACTTTATTTAAAAACTCAATCAAAAAGAATAATCTCCACTTGTCAATTTGTGTATTTGTGTTTGTTACTGAGAGCTATATTCTATTTTTAATAGTATCAAGTACACTAGATAATCGAAAAATGAGCAGTGTCGCAATTTTCAACAAACATTTAAATAATTTTACAAATTTATTTCCTACTTAATAATTATATTTAATATTATAAAACTTCTTTTCATAAATCATGATACCATTGTTGATTATAACAACTGAATTTTATTTTTTTATTGTAACATAGGAAGCCATGTGACAGTATCAATAGATAAGTACGGCACTACACGGGAGTATTATAAAAAGTATTTTGATAACAAACACCAAGTGTTATCGCAATTATTCAAGAAGTATTTAAAAAAGTCCTGCGAGTACATTTCGATATTTTTTGCTCTTTCTACGTCCACAATTTAGTTTATATATATATTTAAAAAATGCAATTTAATTCAAGTTAGTTATTCAATTAAAATATAGATTAGTATTCCAAAAATATAGATTAGTAGGTGTAACACTGAGTCTCGTGCATATCTTTTGATATTGTTTCTTCACAGTCGAAGGCCTTCATTATGTTTAATTCCTACATGAATATTTAATGAAATACAAACTCGATGTTCACAAATTTGAGCTGTAAAAATTACAAACAAAAAATGGACAAGCTGATTCATTGATAAACTAGCCTTTTTCACTGCCGGGTGATAAAGATTGTTATAAGTGAAAAATTGAGTCTAAAAGAAATCCTATTAAGGCTGTTAATCACCCATAAAAAAGTAGATCGTTTTGTTAAAAATGAAAGTAGTTTTATCCCGATAAATCGGAAAATGAAGACGCCTTGGTTAAGACACTAATCGTATTATATTAAATATCGATGGATATTTAATAACCTTCAAATTTTCAGAATAATTTAATAACTTTCAACGAAACTCACACTGAGAATTTCCGTTTTGTTTCTTCTCGTCCTTTAATTTTTTTTTACATACATACCTTTAAATATAATATGAGTTACTATTTTAAATTTTCATTATGGGTATAAAAATGGATAGGCATCTCCATTTCTCTACTCATTTTAGAAATAAAATAGAAAAAGTACGACACACGTCTTATCGGCTATCGCACTTGCTAACTTCCCCCAACCTGTCGCTTCGTCTCAAACTGATGATCAATAAATGTGTCCTCCGGCCAGCTCTGCTGTACTATTTACCCATTTGACTGACAAAACAGCCAAATGTCCCCAACATTTCCAGAATGGGATCATGCGAAAAGTGGGCCGACATACCTCTCTCGAGAGGTTAAATAACGCTGACCTGCACCCGTTGCTTGGTGTGCTGTCGGTGGGTGAGTTCCTCCGCCTCGTTGCAGCACTTCACAAATGCAGTGTTTGACACTATGACCCCCACCACCCCTCCCGCATCGACGGTAACAGACTGTCGGGGAAAAATTAGGTTAAGAATTAGTATGTAAGTTAGTTTTAAGTTTGATCAAAAAGGTGAGCCCCATCACCTTTATTAGTCAGTTTAGTCCAGTCACATATAATGTGTATCATTATACTTGTTTATTCATTATATAATTTTTATGAAATAACAAAACCTGTATATAATGTGGTGATGCTACAGGAAGTACAAAAATAATTTGTAAATAGATTCACCTGAGGATCTATAATTATATATATAATTATCTGTAAATTTTAAGGGGCTGTGAAAGGAAAAAAAATAAATTTTCATTAAAGTTACCAATTCGGTATGCAGTAGTGGAAGAATAGAATAATTAATTTAAAGATAGTATAGATTGTAAATATGGTATGAATGAGAGCGTTTATCGCAATTACTGATTGCCTTATAAAAGGCAGATTGTAATTATAGCCCAATAAAGAGTATTTGCCAGTAAAGATAGTATCATTCATAGATCTGTTATTTTATACTTTGGATTGTTACTAATTATTTTATCAATAATTAGTTTATATTTAATGTTTAGAAGTTGTTTTAAATGTAATTTGTTTGAAATTTACTCCTGAGGATGCCTGAACAGGAGAAACGTTAACTGGCGATTTGACAATGAATAAAAGATTTCCAGGGTATTGATGCATAAAAATATTTGAATTTAACTAAAATACTAAATACTAAAATATAGGTGTCTCTAGTCGGAGTGTTTGCTCTTTAGAATATTAATAAATTTCAAATAAATTTATTTACATACTAAAAATAATTTTATGCTAATATGCAATGCATATAGTCTAAAAAAACTACTAAGATCATCGCTCTTGATTATGAATAAAGTCTTCGTTGAAGTACTCATAAATGTTAATTCAGGAAATAATATTTATAAAACAATAAATAAATAGAAATACATTTCTTTATAATATAAAGGGTGCCCCAGAATTAACACAAGATTTGAATTTGCCGCCATTTGTGCAGTAAAGTGCTGGCAACCCTAAAAAAAAAACAATTTGACAGCTGGCAGTTTAGGGTTAGTAAAAATGGAGCGTTACACGATAGAACAACGTGTCTTTATTGTTGAACATTATCTAAAAAATAATGAAAGTTTGGCGGCCGCAGTTCGAAAATTTCATACAAAATATGGTCGGAATAGTGTTTTGACTTCATCAACTGTGAAAAATGTAGGGAGACGGGATCAGTTGGAGACACTAAACACACTGGTCGTCCAAAAACAAGCCGTTCAAATGTCAATATTGAAGCAGTGCGTGAGAGTGTCAAATGAGGCTGGTCAAACAGTGACTGTTACTGGTGCCCGATATAGCGACATGATAACACAGTTCTTTGTGCCGAAATTGGATGATATTGATGTAGCCAATATGTGGTTTCAACAAGATGGTGCCACATGCCATACAGCCCATGAAACAATTCAAATACTGCATGAGACATTTCCAGGTCGTGTACTCTCTCGTTTCGGTGATCAGAATTGGCCCCCAAGATCGTGTGATTTAACACCTTTAGAGTTCTTTTTATGGGGTTATTTGAAGTCAAAGTTGTATGTCAACAAGCCCACATCCACCCGTCCATTAAAAGAGTAAATCCAACGCTGCATAAACGAGATTCAACCACATTTATGCCAAATGGTCATGGAAAATTTCGACAAAAGAGTGCGTATGTGCCAGCAAAGTCGTGGAGGTCATTTGCCCGATGTGTTATTCCATACATAACCCTATCCTATATACTTTATAATTCAATAACAAAAAAAATACTAAAAACTGAGTTATCAATTTAAATCAAATCTTGCGTTAATTCTGGGACACCTTTTATTATGCCCTAAGACCATGGTTTGTTGGGGTAATTATTGTTATCTTAGAAATATATACTAGCGGGGTTCTCACTATGTTTCCATTTGTCAGTTGAGTTTTCGCCTGTAAGCAGACAGGAGGGAGAGCGGGGAATGACAGGGACTGTGCGAAGAGTCCGGAGGTTGACAAATAACCAATGTTTCAAGTCAATTCTATGTTCACATAGTGACAAAGAGATGTTTGTCAAGTAAGAACCACTGGGACTGAGAACTTTCTTAGTCTGAAATAGGAGCGGCTGTATCCGAGCTAGCAAAGGGAGCTACGGCTTATTTTAGTTCCAGTGTAAATATCGACCTCAGGACTCCCTAAAGCATATCTCTCTCGCCCGTTCTAAGAATTTGTTCATACCATTACTACAACTTTGTTCCAATCCTCATTTTTTTTCCTTGAAACATTAAGAGCTTCTCGTGGCTTTACCGGCGGATTGCAAACAAAACAAATTTATTTGCAAACAAAGGTTTCTTGAAAACATGGCGTGTACAAACGGTTTATGCAGTAACATTTAAACAAAAAAAAAAACTTTTCCTAAAAACCTTATGAATTATTCTTCTTAAAGTAATATTATTTTTAAGGGGTTATATTTGTTTAGCTGAGTTGTCCAGGATGGTTCTTCGATGTTTCGTGTTTTCTTCCAATGTAATAATCATAAAAAATCTTTATTACTGTTTTTTACTATAATAAACCTACAATGGTACGATGGGTTACCACCAATACACTGTTCACTATTATATTGACGAGCGATTCAAGAACAATTTTTTTAATGCTGGGAATACTAACAAAAACGCAACTCAGTAATTAATTACAATTGACAAGATAATGATTAGAATAGCACAGAAAGTGAGTTAAAATAAGCAAGATTTTTGATAATTTTAGCTCGACATTAGTAGTATTGGATCAACCCATTATCAATGTTCTTTGTAGTAAAAAAATATTTTTAAAATCGACCATTTTTCTAGGTGAGCCCCATCACCTTTTTTAGTCAGTTTAGTCCAGTCACGTATAATGTATATCATTATACTTGTTTATTCATTATATAATTTTTATAAAATAACAAAACCTGTATATAATGTAGCAATGCTACAGGAAATACAAAAATAATTTGTAAATAGATTCGCCTGAGGATCTATAATTATATATAATTATCTGTAAATTTAAAGGGGCTATGCAAGAAAAAAAAAACAACAACAAAAAAAAAACATTTTTCTACGCAAGGTAACAAAATAGAAAAAGTAGGACGAATGTGTCCTCCGGGCAGCTTGGCTGACAATACAGCTAAAAGTCTCTAACAATTCCAGAATGGGATCATGAGAAAAGTGGTCCAACATACCTAATTAGGTATAATAATTAGGTTAAGTTTTTATTGTTAAATTTAAGTTAGTTTTAAGGCTATGATAAATAAGGTGAGCCCCATAACTTTTAATAAATTCAGTCCATTAATGTATAATGTATATCATTATACTTTTATACAATGCAGATCACTATTAGTAGAAAACAGAATTTGTATAAAATGTAGCCAAGTTACAGGAAATATAATGAAGCTATAGATTCGTTTGTAGAATCTATATTTTGTAACATATAATAATTTTGTAGCAAAGGGATATGAAAAAACCATACTTCTACAATACTAAAGCTATCTATGTATACTTAAACTGAATTAGTTTTAATTTCTTTATTGAAAAAATTACAATTTGCCTTTTCCAGCATTAATAATTGTGCTGAGAGATCATTCATACCTTATATACAATTCCATTCATACCTATATACAGTCCATTCATACCTATATACATACAGATTCAGCCCAGGAGCCCCCCGCCCCCGAAGCCAATCCCCCAGCAAGCTGGCGGAAAGGCCGGAAGCAGCGAAGCTCCCCCCGCCCCCTCTCCGGCCGTGGCGCCATCCGGCGCAGGCCACAGAGAGGGCAAGAGAGCCACACACGCTCAGGACATGAGTGGGGATGATGGCCAGTGCCAGGACCCCATGACATAGAATGTCTATTTATAATAGGTCGCGAGGCCACCGCCGTTTTAGGCGTCGAGGAGGATTGTAGGGATGAATGTTACTGGATATGGAGTCGACCAAAGGATTCGGATGTGCGGAAAGGTTTTGGTGAAATTTGGAAAATCTTGAGGGTATAAGGTCGAGGACAGTTGGTACATGGAGATCTCTGTGAAGGGATGAGTTTTTAATATAAAAGGGTGCGTTGACTATGGTTCTGAGGACTTTGGATTGGAATGTTTGGATACGTTTGATGTTCGATGGTTTGGCTGTCCCCCATAACTCTATTCCGTAAGTCCAAATTGGTTTTAATAACTGTTTGTATACGTGGAGTTTGTTTTCTAGTGTGAGGTTAGAGTTTCTGTTCAGTAGTCTGTATAACTGTCCAAACCGTCTGTTCGATTCTTGTCTTTTAAGTCTTGTGTGAGGGTTCCAAGTCAGTCTTTTGTCTAGATGAAAACCTAGATATCTAACTGTATTGGACATGGGAAGCGGAATTGAATTGAAGGTTACGGACGGGCAGGATCCTCGACGGAGAGTAAATGTGGTGTGAACGCATTTGCCTTCATTGACCTTGATGCGCCAGATGTTGCACCACTTCTCTATCTTAGTGAGGTGATTTTGGAGGTTGTAGGATGCCGTTGACGGATTGGGATGTGACGAGAGAATTGCTGTGTCGTCAGCAAAAGTTGCAAGGAAGGTGTTAGGACTTAACGGAATGTCAGCAGTGAAAAGGGTATACAGGATAGGGCCAAGGACGCTGCCTTGAGGAACTCCTGCTTCTATGGGGTAATAATCGGAGTATTCTGAACCACAACGGACCCGAAAGAACCTGTTAGACAGATAGGATTGAAGGATTAGATAAAGGGTCTGCGGTAAGGATATTTTTAGTTTGTAAAGCAAACCTGGGTGCCATACCCGGTCAAAAGCCTGAGCTACGTCCAAGAAAGCACCCGTGCAGTAGTGTTTGCTTTCAAGTGCGGAGGATATATGGTCAACAACGCGAAGGCCTTGTTGAGCAGTGGAGTGTCTGAAGCGAAAGCCAAATTGATGGTTAGGAAGAAGGTTTTTGGATTCAACTATAGGCAAAAGGCGTTTGAGTAGGATTCTTTCAAAAACTTTTGAAAGGATTGGAAGTAGACTGATTGGGCGGTAGGATGAGGGATTATTTGGGGACTTTCCAGGTTTCTGAAAGAGGACGATAATGGAATATTTCCAGAGAAGTGGGTAGTGGGTGGTTCTAAGGATACAATTAAATATATAGGTGAGGAAAATTATTGCTTTGGGTGGGAGTTGTCGAAGGATCTGAGCAGTGAGAAGATCGTATCCAGGAGATTTACGGAGTGGTAGGTTTTTTAAGTGGTATTGGACCTCGGAGGGATTGACTGCCTTTGGAGGAAGTGAAAGAGGAATCGGAGAAATAAGGAAATCTTCGACCTTCGTATCGTGGGATGGATTATGCTGGTTGGGATGAGGTGTGAAAGTATGTGAGAGGTGCTGTGCGAATGCTTCAGATCTCTCTCCATATGACGCAGCCCAGGACCCATCGCCACGACGAAGTGGATGTGAAACATAATGGTATTTTAGGATATTTTGGGTAGCTCTCCAGAGAGAGTTGTCCTGAGTGGATAAAGAGGATAGGTAAGAATTAAATGTTTGGGATCGGAAGGTTGCCAACTCTCGCTTTAACAATTTACAGTTTTGATTGTAACAGCGGCGATCGGCAGGGTGTCGGGTTCTTTGCCATAAGGCTTTGGAGCGGCGTTTGATGTGGATAAGGTCGAGTAGGTTTTGAGGTAAAGAAGTTTTGTTCTGGGCATACGGGGAAGGTCGAGGCTTTGAAGCATTCCATGCACATTGTTGGATTAAGGTAGTAAGGGAATGTACGGCATGGTCTAGATCATGAGGTGTTTTTAGGGTAACTTTGAGGTCAATGGAATTAGTTAGAAGTTCACGGAAGTGGTCCCAGTCGACTGGACCTCTGATGAATGAGGGAGGAGGTAGTTTGGGGATGGGGTGTAACGAAAGAGTGAGGAGTAGAGGGCTATGGTCGGACGACAGATCATCGAGCCGTGTAGTGGACGAATTTATCGATCCTATTCCATGGTGGATGAAGAAATCAAGGATGTCAGGATTTCGATAGGGATCTGCAGGCCAATAGGTAGGAGTCTGAGGAGGGAGAGGGGTGGAGTTTGTGGATAAGAGTGCAGATAACAAAGCTCGCCCTCGGGAGTTGGTGGTTCTAGAGCCCCACAGTTGGTGCTTTGCGTTGAAATCTCCACCCACAAGGTAGTGATGTCCAATTGAGTTAAGAAAGGAGGTAAATTGTGAGTTGGAAATAGACTTGTTAGGTGGACAATACGCTGCAGCTATGGTGAGGGGGAAGGAAAATGTGCGGATTGACACAGCTGTGGCTTGTAGGAAATCATGGGCAATCAATGGGACGATGTGGTGGGAAAGGGAATGGTGGATAAGGACAGCAGTACCAGCATGTGATGTTCCATCAGGGTGGTCTGTTCTGTAAACCTGGTACTGTGGGATTTTGAGGGATCTGTTAGCAGTCAGTCGCGTTTCAGTAATGAGTGCAACGTCAATGTTTTTTTCATTTAGTAATGTTGTCAGTTCGTTTGTGTGATTTCGAACACCATTGGCATTCCAAAGAAGGATAGTTAAGGGTTTTTTATTCATTTGGGAGAGCTTGGAATGAGGTGGGAAACAAGGTTGGTAAGCAGTGAAATAAGAGGAGTGATAAGAGTTCTGAAGTCGGTGAGAAAGGATGTAAGAAGGCTAGTGAGATCTGTGGAGTTGGGAGGGGGAGGAATTTGGTGTATGTGAGGCTGAGGTAAATGCTGTGGTTGAGGGAGGGGAGGAGGCGGTGCCTCGGATAATGTCTTGCGTCCACCTGACACTATGTTGGCGAATGAAGTGGAGTCATTCACTTCTCTGGCTGGAACGCTTCGCGGTTTCACTACTTGTTCTACCACGAGTGGGCGGCGTTGTTGTTGGAGGCGGTTCTTCAGCACTTTATATGCCTCGCAGCCTTTGTAGTTGGCAGGGTGGTCTTGCTGACACAAGGCACATACAGCGGGGGATTGGCGAGGCTTCTTGCAAAGCTCGCTCTTGTGCTTGTCTCCGCACTTCACACACCTAGGTATGTGGTGACAGTACGAACGACTGTGGCCATATTCCTGGCAGTTGTGGCACTGAACTATGTCACGCCTGGGATGTGGTTTTTCCACCTTTACTCTAGTGTAGTAGAGGTAGTTCACATTGTAAATTTTTTCCACTCCTGGCGTTTTTTCGAGGTCAACGAAAAATAGTGGGAGTGGCGTTTTCACCGGAGTGTCCATGTCCTTGTCCTCCCTGAAGACATTGACTACCTGTCTTGCATTGAACCCTTGGGCACTCAGTTCTTCTATAATTATATCAACTGGGGTCGTCGGGTGAATTTTTTTTGCTAAATACATGGTTCACGTTGACTAATTTTCAAATTTTTAATACTTAATATTTAGCAGTTTTTATTTTAAAATAATTTATAGATTGGTTTATGTATCTTATTATTGGTTATTATGGAGTTAATATTGTTTTTTTTTTTCAAAACCAGAAACCCTTATGTTTTTACCTGCGTGTCTTGCCAAGTGACGAATCATTTGTTAAAACGAGAGGCATGAAATACTAAAAGAAGGTCCCAAATGATATAAGGGAGACATGGCAATTATAGTCATATCCATAAAATATGTTATAATGGTCGTTATTAATTAGTAGGTTTAAAAACATATTGAAATTAAATATTTATCAATAATTTGGAGTAAGGTATCGATTTATAGATCTGCACGTCATAATTAGCAGTATGTTAGTTTTGTTTATTTTTTTTTCAAACTCTAACCAGGAAAATTCAAAAAAATTTTCATTCGAATGGTATTTGAAACTTTAACTGGACCAGCGTCAAACGAATAAAATATCACAGGGGAAGCAGCATTTGATACAATTATAATTTTGGAAATGTAACCAACTTCATGAAAATAATAGAGGGATTTCAGGAATAAATTAACCCAAACAAAAATAAATCTTTTTTTATTGCTAGGAATATGGTGTTAAATTACGTCCTGATTAAAAACATGTAATTTTTATTTGTGTTTAAGATGACTATAATCATGTAAACCCATTAAAGTGGTTATAAAAAGAGTTTGTTTAACTTTTAACAAATTTATTGTCATCTCATTCATATCATATTTACAATTTTCATTCACTCGCTCATTTATACAGTATTTACAAACAGCCCAGAGACCTCCCAAATCCACATGGTTGTCACCTCACTCGCATGCGAAAGAGGAAGTGGAGTCTTGGGAAGTCCCCCACGCTCCTCCGTCAGCCGCGTCACCGGATAGTAAAAAGGCTATTCGTAATTTTCCGCAGCCACTGTTTTACACAGGCCTGGCCAATCCAAATTGTTTCACGGGCCACTTTGATGACGCGTAACATTACAGCTGGCCGCACTTTAGGTAAACATGTAAATAAAACTTTACTGTCGTACTATGATTAAATATAATTTAATATAATTATATCTAGCCTTAATTAATGAGATATTTGTTTATCCGTACTTCCACTTAATTTTGGTTCACAATTTTTGTGTCACATTTATGTTTGACGTTGCACACCTTAGACACCTGGTGTAACCTTAGCTGGTTTTCTAATTTGGCAGCAGTTAATGAAGCACGGGATGAAAACTTTGTAAGTTTCATCTTCAGTTAAATAATCTTTGTAGAGGAGAGTTTTTTAAAAGAAAAAAAAGAAAAGCTTTATTATGAAGTACAGTCAAAATACTGGTATATACAAATATTAAGAGTTACGTTACTACATACTGGGTGGAATGTCTAGAAACAAGTGGGTTCTGGGGCTAAAGCTGAGACATATATGTATAAGAAAAGGATAAAATTCTAGGAAGTAGGGAGGGAGGTTTGGAAGTCACAAGACAGGTATACAGTTCTGCTTAAGACACTTCCACTTGTTCACAGCATTACAAAACTTTCAAAAAAAATGTTTAACTAACATATGTGGATCCGAGAGCGCTTACTCTTGCAAAAAAGCCCTCGGATGTATTATAAGTATTTTAAAATTTTGCTATGTTACTATACCTATAATATGCTTTGAATAAGTTAATTTTATCTCGCAAAGTTACTACTGTTTCAGCTGAAATGTCATCAATGCGACGTCGTCTAATTTGACGTGAAAGATTGATACTTGAAAGTAATTTTCTTTTATCGAGCAAAATATCTTTTATAAATGGTTCAGCAGTTTTTCACCAGTTCACCATCCAAAAATGGATTCATCTTCTTTTCAATTACCATGGCAACAGAATAACTTGCTTTGACAATGGTAGATGGTTGTTGTAATGATGAACTAAACATCGTTTGATGGGCTGTCAATTGCGATTTAAGCTCAGAATCTTAAATATTTTTACTCCTTTACTGAAACTTACATATTCAGTATGTTTTGTCTCATGATGCCTTGTAACGTTATGTTCCTTAAATAAAGCAACTGTCTCTCAACAAATTCAACACATTAATTTTAAGCTCTGCATTGTCAAAAAAATAATCACTTTCCCAACGATCATTAAATTTCCTGTTTTCGTCAACATCTTTTCTTTTCTTTAAATTCATCCTGAAATTGGAAATAAATGTTTGTTAGAGAATATTGGTATAATTAACAGAGTAACAAACTTCCACTTTTTAAGTAAATACCTATTCTTGTTAATGATGTATTATAGTTACCATATTTAATAATTTTTTAAACTTAATGAAAATATTTATAATAACCTTTATCAATTTAACATTTTATTAAATTCTCACTAATTTTTTATTTCACTTGCGTTATTAAAAATATATCCACTTGAATAAATTTCTGAATTTCTCTGGAAAAAAAAATGTAATGTCTTCAGATGTCACTTTTATTCAACTATCAGCACAACTTAGTAAACACGCCAGTAAGTCAAAAGCAAACCTAAGACATAAACGTAGATTCACTTAAAATAATAACTTGGTTCGTGCAGTGGATAACGAACCAATGACAGACCTGTGTGCGTACTGGTATTTTGGGTGTTCGCTTCACAAAAGGACTGTTCCTAAAACATTTAATTTATTGTTGGTGGAGGCGAAAGAATTAGTTCATTCTCGAATCTTTCTGTTTGTTCGTGGATAGAAGCAAAAAGCAATCGAAAACCACTAAAACCAAAATAATCGGCAATTTTTCAATTATCTGAAAACGTACTAAAACACAAAAGTTTCAACAGAAATATAAAATCGCTGGATGGGCCTCACAATTTAACGTAAGGGGCCAGGACTCGTTTAATGCATGCAATGTAACGAGGGGGTCCATTGCTTAGGGATATTTTGTTATCAATCTACAGCCTCACTAGTCCGCGGATTGATTAGAAAGGGTTATGCCCATCTACATTACGTCAAGCATAGGGACAGGATAACGATTTTATTATGGAGACAATTACTGTAATTACTCCTCTTCATTAAAATTAAGTTTTAATGTCGGTACACAAAGCTTTTACTTCAAAGAAATTGTATGTTATACTCATATAGACCTGGTTTATTTTAGCTACATAAAATAAAGTCTTACTTTAAATAGATATTTTATTGAAAATGAAATAATTGTGACATTGGATATTGGTATAAAAATGAATTATGAAATGATCATTTGTCACAATATTTATGTGTAAATAATTGTAATGCAAACAAAAAACGATATTGAGATCAAATGGCAAATCTTTTTGAGGTCGCTATCATTATGCCTACCGGACTCGACGTTTTCACACTGGTGCGCAGTACATCAAACAATGGACAATATATCAACTGTTTGTTTATTCCACTTGGATAATTTTGAATGGTTTTTATTCTATCGGGTGTCCGTTCCAGTAAGGTTGTGATTAAGGCCACCAGTGGGCCAAAGACGTCATGAAGGCCTCCATCCAGGCTGGGCGAGTTTTGAGGGTGCGGATCTGGGGACCTTTTTGTCCAAGCGTTTGGGGGCTGGCGTTGCCTCAGCGGGTTCCTCCCTCGGCCGGAGTCCTCCTTGACGCTCGTTTTTTCAGCAGATCTTGTCTGTAGGGACAGTCTCGGTGACGCCGACATGTGGTCCCTGCCTATTCGCACACTTCATTGTAAACGTATCGCAAGGGAATCTGCTCTTGCGAGCACTTGCCGTAGCATTTGCCACTTACTGCAATGGTTGCAAATGTGCCCGAACCCCTAGAACCGGTGACATTAGCGTATGCCCCACTCTTCTCTGAAATCACCTGGTTGACTACTTGGACACTCTTAAGGGGGTTGGTCGTGACATCTGGTATAAAGGTAATTAATACAAGGAGTGGTTAAGATCTCCGTTTTTGGCTAGCTGGATCCGTGCGACTCATTCTTCTCATGTGCGGGATTCTCGTGACGTGCAGCCATTTTGACTGTTGCAGATCAAGCCGACAGCTACCCCTTAGAGGTATATCCCAGAACTGCACTCCAAAACGCAAATTGGAGGAGGAAACCTCCTACCACTTTTTGGGAGAATCTTAGTCCATTCAGCCGACTAAGATTTTAGAACTTATAGAACTTATAGAACTGTGATAGAATCCCACAAGAAGAACTCCATTATATGGAGGTCAATGCTTGATTCTTTTTAGGAGGAAAGGTTCCAGGAGAAACATTAGCGTGAGCTGGGTATAATAACACAGGGCTGATAAGAAGAGACATAGGCCTAGTTGTTGAGCCAATAAATTTTTATAGGTACCCCACTACTACTATCTAGCTTGTGTATTATTTTTTAAGGGTATTTATGCTTAAAATGAGACATTTACAGAAGTATATTAGCACCACAGGTTGTTCATCAAACGTTAGCCTCTCCAAAATATTCTTTTATTGATAGAATTTCATTTTGGTTATTGATGTAATTGTAATCCTTTAATGTAATTGTATATATTATACCTATCAAATAATACTTTTCAATAAAAGAACATTTGCAGAGAAATAAGCTTGATAAACAATCCATAGAGCAAATATACAGTCTTTCCACAGTAATAATCGATTATGATAAATCTGGCCAAAATACTCACCACACCGTTCTTTTTATAAAAGTGGTTATACTTTTATAATTTATCTGTCTAAGCTAAATTGGATTACCTTTAAATACGAATTACACTTAAAATTATATTATAGTCAATAATCCTTCATGAACCATACTGATAGGGATTATCTCGAGCTCCGGTTCGTTTATTGATAAGCAATAATATACTCGTATAAACTCCTCCCCTCTGTTAGAATTAATAGCCTCATACGATTATGTTGACTATCCGCATTCCACATAATTTAAAATTTCATTTTTGCCAAAAGCACTTCATTTTATTTGCTGAACACTGTTGGCCACGGAAAATTTCCTTTGATTAATAATTAACAAAAAATTGGTGAAATCCTATTGAAACTTGCTGGGTATATGAAAAAATATCTTTTTGCGTTAGTTAATTATATTTTGAATTTGGGCGAGACGAACTTTTCTTCATTCTTCCCGTTTTTGCATTTTAACCATCAACCTTTCAGCTTATTTCGGGGTGTTTTGGAATGTACCATTATAATTTTGATTAAATAATTTATACTACCACTGTCCCTTTGGGCCTGGTGGATGATTCACAGTCGTGGCAAAAAATAATTTTTAATAAAAGTGCAGAGAAGTGTGAGGAAAATTTATTAGTTTCAACAAAACGTGAAAAGAAGAAGCTTTTGAAATATGTACTTCAAAGGGAAAAAGAAATATAGTGCTGAAAGGAGTAAAAAAATTACTTCAAAGAAAAGCTCTCTAATATCTGTGATAATAAGACGTTTTGGAGCTCTCTGCAAACTTCCACGGAAAGACAAATTAATAAACTGCTCATTCACTTCCATTGTTGATCTAATTAATAAATCAACTAATAAAAAGTTAGACAGCATATAATTGCTCTAATATTATATTATTCTTTTCTCTCACCTTGAAGAAAAATACTTCGCGAAGCTCAAAGCGGCTCTATGCCGATACCGCAAATCAATATTCATTTCGCGACTATACATTTTCACACTAACAAGTTTTAATAGTAAAACTTAAAACGACTTTAAACCAGTAGTTGAAATTTAATGGGTCCTATAAACCAGGGCGAAAAATAGAACTTATGCAATATTAATTAGATCTCGAGCAGGGATTTGATTTAAGAAATATTGAAGTTAAATGAAACAGGCACTGGCATAACTTATTCGCATAATTGTATTTTAATTCAGAAAAATACAGCATATTTTGTTGCATTTATCTTTAAAATTTCAGATGGATTGAATAGTTTTATAAAACATCAATTATCATAGAACATACATAAAGACAGATATACGACCCCCCCCCCCCCCACGTCCCTTTCCTGAATAAAAGTAATAGAGTTCTTCCCTGCGGGCTTAGAAAATAACCGAAACATTTATATACATTCATATATCTTTGATTATATATTGATCTTTGATATATATACATATATATATATATATATTTGGAGGAAGAGGGCTACAGACGAATATTTTTGTTTTTCCTTTTTATTGCTTGGAAATCTTTCATTAACGTATATTTCTTCGAGAAAAAATAAGTCAGATTATTGGTTTCAATATATACCACTGGAGAGAAATGGGCAGTCAGTCTTGAAGATCAGCTATAAACCAAAATAGGCAAACTTCAAACGCTTCCACTTTTCACATGGAAAAAAATCCACTTTTTTGTATTGTGGCACTCTTATTCCAAATGAACGAAATATAAATGTTGAAATCATGTAAAATATATTTAAAGCGTTATGTATTTTGATGACTTGTTTTTGTAACGTAATTAAAACTGTTTATGGGCCATATTCTTATATGTGTTCTTAACCAGGGGAAAAATCAGAGCTCAAACTCTTACTTAAATAGCTTCCGACCTGGGACTTTGAACATTTTGAAATTTAGGGAAAATGGCACGCATTTTTGACGTTTATTTTTTTTTGTCATACTAATCAGCATGATCGCAGCACATAAATTCATAGGTGGAGGTAGATGATCGTCTAGTTCCTAAATGAAATATTTGACCGATTCTACTATACCTACTTGCATCTTCAGCATAATAACAGACGAATGTTTTACTTGCTGGGAGCCAGTGTTAACGGAACTAAGGAAAAGCGCGAAGAAACTCAGTCGACAATTCCAGGTAACCTTGGCTAAAACTACACTACGATGACACGCAGATAAACATACTACAAAACAATAATTGGAAAAATCAACTTCATAAAGGGACTATTGGAAACTGATAATCCTTTTGGCATGGCCACGCAAATATTTGGTAAGTAAACTTAAAGGGCCTATTTAGCTTACAGAAAATGCTTAAGGAAGAAGGTACTTTTACAGCAAACCTAAATGGGACATTCCACTACATCATTGAGTAGGTTTTTTTATTTATTTGTCCTACTATTATTAGAAGATGTTTGTGAAAATAATTCTACGATAAAGCCATAAAAAATATATCATGAAAGGAATACCAAAACATGTAAATAAAATACATGATTATCAAAGAATATGTAAGAAAAATATAAATACAGTTTTATTTATCTATGACTGCATCATACACAAACTCAAGACATAATTACTGACGAGAACATAATCAAGAACGAAATCATTGTCGTCTTCAAAGATAAAATGGCAGTTGGAATTGATGAGATCTGACACATAACTTTTTACTACATCATTGAGTAGGTTTTCATTTATTTGTCCTACTATTATTAGAAGATGTTTGTAAAGATAATTATATGACAAAGCCATAAAAAATATATCATGACAGGAATACCAAAACAAGTAAATAAAATACATGATTATCAAAGAATATGTAAGAAAAATATAAATACAGTTTTTTTTATCTAAGACTGCATCATACACAAACTCAAGACATAATTACTGACGAGAACATAATCAAGAACGAAATTATTGTCGTCTTCAAAGATAAAATGGCAGTTGGAATCGATGAGATCAGACACACGACTTTTTACTACATCATTGAGTAGGTTTTCATTTATTTGTCCTACTATTATTAGAAGATGTTTGTAAAGATAATTATATGATAAAGCCATAACAAATATATCATGAAAGGAATACTAAAACAAATAAATAAAATAGGCGATTATAAAAAAAAAATGTAAATACAGTTCAATTCCAGATGAGATCAGGCACACAACTTTTCAACATTCCTATCACATTTTTTTTTATGTTAACGAAATATTTCCTACAAAATAGAAAAAATCATACTCATATAGTAACGAGGAAAAAAACCTAATCAATACGACCACTTCTATTATTTTAGCGATGGGTACGGTATAGGAAAAATATTTACTCAGTGATTAATGCACTAATTATATCATTCGAACCAATATAGGGATTCGTGACGCAAGGAGATACAAGGCAAGCATTGAATTACCCGAAGACATTTGCATGTTTTAGATATTATATATTCTTTAACCGAACATTAAGATATTTAATTTGTTACTCTACTCAAAATTACGGAAACATATCTTTCTGTGAATATGACCTATAACTCTTATTCATTATTATTTTATAGAACATCCTCGTGAAATTCCGTGTCTTTGTCAGGGGACTCACAAAGACTAGAACAGACAAAGACAGTCTGACACTTGAGTGAAGCAATAAAAAGTACATCTTGTTACAACAAATAAAGTAAACTTTTATTTACGTTCGATTGTACCTTTTAATATTCGTATTATTTACTTTTTATGCCCAAACAAAAGTTTTATTTAAAATACTATAATCTGATGTCATATAATATAGCCTGCCACTTTCTGCCCCTTGTAAAAATTAATAAAAATATAAAGTTTAGTTTATAATAAAATCAAATAAATATCTTTTAAATATTTCATAAAAAATTACAGATCCTTGGGTGAAACAAAAATAAAGTTCACAAGCCCAGTCTAGTCAACACGGACTGACTAGGCAAGTCATTGTGTTCAAGACATCAGACCGGTGACTGAATGCAACTGTTCAAAACATTTCGTCCCGTTTATGTAATATTTACTCTTTAGTGAGCTAACGACTTTCGCTATGTAAACAATGAGGTTTTCGTCAGTCACAGGTTCAGAACCGTCAAATAGCGCTGCTAGTCCGTCAGGTGAACACCATGTGTACGGCGGGCGTTTAATCGTAAAAGGTAAGTGTAGTCGTTTATCTGATTATTTTTATAATTGGATATGTTGGTTGTTCCGTGGACCAGTAGCCATTTTTTTTTTCTGCAAGTTTTTGCCAACTAAACTCACTTTATATCAATCGTGAACTAAATTATATATTTTTTAAATACAGTACAGATAACAAATAAATACAGTCGTATTTTAAAAACAAATTCTTGATTTTATTAGTCAAACCACCTTGGTCACTAAAAATCACGCCTTTTCAAAAAATAAAAATAGCCAAAGTATGAAACAAAATAAATCCAATACATCAGGAAACTGACAGCGATTTCTATTGTACATTATTTTGCGAAATTCTGTCAACAGTTTAATCTTTGTAGAGGAAAGTATTTTTAAAAAAAGCTGATTTATTTACAATTGCTTCTTTGTATTCCCTGTAACTTGGCTACATTTTATAAAAATTGTAGAATGTAAAATAAATGTTCTGCATTGTACTAAAGTATAAAGATGAACATTATACAATAATTGACTGAATTTATTAAAAGTGATGGGACTCACCTTATTTATCATAAACTTAAAAATAACTTCTATCAAACAATAAAAACTTAAACTAAATCTGAACCTAATTTTCCCTAACAGTCTGTTGCCATCGATGCGGGACAGGGGGTGGCGTCATAAAGGTAAACACCGGGTTTGTGAGGTGCTGTAACGAGTCAAAAAACTTGAACTCGCCCACCGATGGGACACAAAGCAACGGGCGCAGGTCGGCGTCAAGTGAGTATATAGCGGGGCACTGTATAGCAGAGATGGCCGGGAACACATTTCTATATCATCAGTCTGAGAAGAAGTGACAAGTTGGTTGAAGTTAGCAAGTGCGAAAGCCGGTAACACTTGTGTCGTACTTTATCTATTTTGTTACTGTCGCAAGAGAGGGACGCCCGCCGCGGGCTAAGGTCTCTACGACCCGGCCACTGTCCAATGGGCGTCGAGAAAGAGATGATATGGGTGGGCGTGTGGTCTTCAACCTTTGCTGGCGACCTAGTCGGCGGGCAGCTTTATTCACATTGATCTGACTCCATATGATCTTAAAGTAGAAGGTGTGCCCCGACAGTGCACTATGTTCAGGAGAAGAGGAACTGGGTAGGTATTATAGGTATAGTTTATGTGGTCTTGCAATAACCGCGAATTCACACTCGGTATCCCAAAGGCGAGTTTAGTCCGGCGTTATCAGACCCCACACTTTCCTAGTGGGATTTTCTGCATTCGTCTCTCTAAAACTAGCACCTCCTTGGAAGAGATTTCTTCCTTGTGGACGATGGTCTCTGGGGCCCTATAAACTTTACCTAGTAGCGTCTACCCTACCGATCCAGTCTGCTTCTCTCCGGTTCACACTCGTCTTTCGTCATCGTCGACTAGGCCACCAGCAAGATCTAAGACCACAGGTCCACCTATTTTATCTATTTCTTGACGCTCACCGGACAGCGGCCGGGTCGTAGACACCCTAGCCCGTGGCGGGCATCCACCCCTTGGGACGTCCTGACACACATCAATCCCTGTTATCAAGAATTGTTTATCTAGCTGGCCTTGTGGGGCGTAGGTATAGTGGGGGGTTTCTCTTGCTTAAGTGTCACCAATAGCTTTTGGCGATCACCCCCTGTTGAAAGGGCCGACAAGTGAATGACGTTATCCCTACTTTTGCGAACCTCACTCTGGTGGATGTGGGAGGCTCTGGGGTGGGTAATACTACAGGTGGTTTCTTCATGGCACTGTCCTGGCTGCTAGGAGCATTTGGTTGTAGGTCATAGGTAGCTAGTACGAACTCTACTCCCGTCAGCCGAACCACTCTCGCGGCTTTCTTCTTTTTGACGGGTAGAAATTGGTCACTATGTGACTCGACTGGCGTCGGGGACGTCTCCAGGGTACTGTTTGAGAGCCGTAGCATCTATCGCATATAGACGGCAGAAGCGTACCCGTGTAAAAGATTATAATTGTCACTGGGAGTGGCTCTTTGGTAAATTGTCTGTATTAGGGCACCCCCCCCCCCATTCGCGGTGGCACTATTTCACTGTCACACTTAATAATAAAAATGTTTTTACCTTAAAACAACGAAAAGCGTCACTATTCCTTAAAACACACATTCAAACTACGTTACAAATAATGCATTTGGAAATCCCCAAAACAGTAGTATTTCTAGAGACAAAAATAGTAGTGTGAACTTCAGTGATGGTGTGGTATCACTAAATATATCTGTTTTGTTCTTATAATAGGATGCCTGATAAAATTGTGTAATTTAAGAATTTTTCTGTTTGAGTGTATATGCTTTAGTAATGTTGGAAATTAAGATCAAATAACATTTCATATATTCTCTGGTATCTATTAACATTATAATATTAAATTTACATTATAACATTATAATAATATATGATATAACATTAAATCATAGACAGAGTTTGAATTGTTTCAAGTGTAAACATTCAGGGAATCAAGTGAAACACAATCGTATCGTCTATATTTGAAAGTAGGCCCTCTCCCCTCTCCTTTAGGCCATAGCCTTCGTTCGTTGGCTAATTACATCAAAAATGAAATTTTCACTTGTAAGCCACATATTATTATACGGAGCAGTACCTTTGCCATCAGCGCTCTCAAACTTTCATCAAACCCTCTGGCAGCACGGAGTTCTATTATTGATTACTGGTTCGCAACTTTACGTCTTACTCCGATATGGGTTCAAAAGCTTCTACCTTGTTTCGAGAAGGACCTACTCTTTCTTTTTGTGTGATTGTAATTCTTCATCCGCTTCTCCGTTATTTACGGGTCTTAACTACTGTGCGACTTCCCAAGAAACTTTATTTATTTTTTTAAAAGAATTTCTTACTTGAAGGGAATGTGATATCTTGGCAATTATTTCGTGAGGGAGTTAGTTCCACATTTCCTATCCCTATTACTTCCCAGAGGGGATGTGAAAGGTTCAGGTGATTAGTCGACCAATCATTTTTATCTCTCTCTCTGAGCTTATTAAGCTTCTCAAGAGGGAAAAGAATTTCAAGACCTTCGTGATTTCTTTCTTAAATAACATGTAAGGGAAATCAAGTAAATGGCGTAGTTACGCCTACTCGAGGCATTTTCAGATAGTGGCCCAAGTGTGAAAACTTAAGACCAGCAATATATTAATATATTTCGAAGGATACCAAAGTTGATTATAATTAAAATAAATGCATAATATCTTCATATATGTATAATATGTCAAAACGTCATACTAGATCTTCTGTGCCTATATATTACTGAAAAATTATGAAATGGAAGAATCCATAAAGCAGAGCCACCACCCAACAGAAGGTGACATACTGACTATTATAAACGAGCATGTTTTGGATGGAAAAATGTTGCCTGAACATGGACTGATTAGAATTGATTACCACGATGAAGTAATCAACGAGAAATGCCTACAGCTATATTAATATTTGAAACAAGTTCAAGAAAATCTAACTTTTGACTGCTATCCCTGGTCGTTACAGGCTACATCTGTTTTTGTTTTTATAATTTTAAACAGTTTTTAGTATCTTGAGCCTAAAAATCCTGCAAAAGTTAAACCTGTGTAATTTTTCCGATATGAGTACTTTTATAACGACACCTAATTGGTATCGAATGAAAATTTTCTATGCCAAAAAGTAGTGGTATTGAACAAAATTATCTATACGTTACTTGTGTCGAATGTATTGGCACTTGAACGCAGATCGGAGGTTCCATGTTTAAATCCCGCTCTTGTAAGTATATTTTTTCCCGCGGCTGATGATTATATATCATGACCAGTAATTATTAATATTACATTTCATTTGGATTTGAATACGGGCTCTGCCAATGACTCCCTTTTTTTTTTTTTGCTATTGATTTTAAAACCAGGGGGATACAAAACTAGTAATTTTAAACGTATAGGGAGTCCAATATTTAATATATATATATAAGTTAACCAGTATTAAAGGGATTATTTAGACAAACAAATGAAGAGAAGCTAAGAGTGGGGTTAAGCCTCACTCTACATGTATATATAGGAGATAAAGGAGAATAAAGAGTTAAAAGCCTCCAGTGGACTCTCACCACTGTAGCGCAACTACAACCTCTACCGAGGCTTCCCGCACTCCTTAATTTCCTCACTTCACCTTCAAACAGGTACTCCTAGTAAAAGGATCCACTCAGCCCAAATAAACTTTCCTTTATTTTTCCCTTATCCATAATCTTAAAATTTGAGAGCTAAGAAAAAAAAAAAAAGAGAGTTAAGTTCTAGTCTTGTCTATGCTTATTACCTCACAGCCCCTTTTTAGTGTCGGATTCAGTCTAATTGTAACTTATATATTTAATGCCCTAATATGAAACAATTCTCGGTAATTTTCAGAAGATTGCTTAAGTCTCCTTTGGTGCTCTGGCGCATAATTTTTCAAAGGAGATACACCAGCTAAAGAGATCAGAAATTGAGTTGGCCTAAGGGTTGGCAGAGGGAGAAGCAAGCTCTCTTAACAGCCACTTTAAACTGAGCGCTGGAGAGCAGAGGTGTACAATTATATGAACTCACTTTCAAGCCAGAGAGTGAAGAGTGTTTCGTTTGAGTGCATCATTAACCGTTCATCACATCGTCGCTGAAGGGCGTGAATTTCAAACTGTTCAACAAATAATCGGACTACATCAATTGATCAAAGGAATAAAGCATAAGAAATCCGACGAAAACACAGAGAACTTCTGCAATAAAATTTAAATCGTCATTGTCGTTGCTAACAGCCATTGACCTAGCGCCTATTCGAATTTCCTTGAAGGTCGAATTTTAATCATAAATTGCAGGTTTAGTTATTGCCAACTGGTAAAATAGTATTGATCAATTTATTTTTATTGTTTTTATTTAATTTCGTAATATTTCTCAACATCAGTCGATTGTCCTGGTGATTTGAGTCCCCTGTTCGATCTATAAACATGAAACTTTATATCGAGATTCCATTTGATAACCTGGCAACATATAACATGTTTCCAACTCAACAAAGAGTTATTAATTAACTAAAAACGTAAATATCTATAATTTTTAGTAAGGTATCATGTTAAAGATCTTCTGGCCTTGATTGATAGAGTAATATGTAATTTTTGTAAGATGTAAAATCCTCTTTGAATTCTCCAACGACTCCCTCCTAAAGCTATAATCTTCCTATCCTACAGTTATAACCGCATTACATCAACAATGCACTTTCCTCTCCTTTAGAAACAATCATTACTGTATCGCCTACAAACCCCTGTAACCTTCGTTTAGAACGTCTACTACCAATACTTTCCTTTCCAGAATCCAAAACTCTTCTACACACCAGTATTCCTTCCGTGTGTGACACTCCACACGTCTTTGCGTTGTTGATACTCAGCCCTTGAATACAAACTACAAGGAACCTTTCTGGAAGTAGCTCAAGCTTTCGACCTGTTTTTTCACACCAGTTTCTCCAATCATGTTTGAGCATATGTGGCTCTCACTCTCTTGACCAGCCTCTACTGGCTCGTATCACGCGACTAATGAACGAGCGTGGGGATCGCCCTGACCTTCGGTAACTCTTTCGTATGCGAGGTAGATTGTGTGTTTGTATAGATCATGTGAATAGGTAAGTGAATACAGAACCAAAATTTATTTTACTTTAACATATTTCTTATTTTCTTATTTGCAGACATTTATTCAAAGTTATTTTGAATGGAGCAATGAAGAAAATTGAACCAGCCTAAACCTGCCAATTGCCAAGGACAGTTTTGGTGTGCACAGAACAAGAGCTACTTTTTCTAATTATCACGACCATTTTAAAACTTTATTTGTGAATTCTTCTGAATTTAACCCTGCGTAAAACGTAAGTAGTAAACAAATATACACCTTTATATATGTAAAGAACATTATAATCATATAAATTGTTGCCTGCAAGTTATTTTTTTGCCAATATTCCGAATTATATTAAATAACAGCTCGGATTATACTGTGTAAATGTTGGTTAAGATTAAATATCGTGAAGGATGAGAAAAAAAAAATTAAGAAACAGAATTTGTTTTATTAAAAGCAGCAGTTTAATATTTCTCTTTATATCTGACGAAAGTAGATCCTCTTCCTTCGGGCTCTGCAATTGAATATTCGCAAAATGTTTTGCTTAATTACAATATAGTTTCATACGTCCGCTTTTTTTTCTTATGATTTTTTTATGATAAAACAACTTTATTATGATAAAATTACAATCTGCCTCATTGGGCAATAAGTAATTGTGATAAATGTTTTCATTCATACCATATTTACAATTTTCATTCACTCGCTCATTCCTACTGTATTTACAAACAGCCCAGAGACCTCCCAAATCCACATGGTTGTCACCTCCCTCGCATGCAAAAGAGGAAGCGTATGTAGTCTTGGGAAGTCCCCCACGCTCCTCCGCCAGCCGCGTCACCGAATACGAGCCAGTGTAGGCTGACGAAGAGCGTGAGAGCCACATACGCTCAGGACACGATGATTGGAGAAACTGGCCATTGGCAGGACTCCTACTGTAATGCATTTATAACAGGTCATGAACTAAGTGCCGTTTTAGTCTCCAAGGAGGTTTTAGGGAGTGGTGCAGTGCAAGGACTGTGCTAGGGGATTAGGGTGGTTGGATAGGTTACTATCGAATTTCATGAACTTGGAAGGGAAGAGTTCGAGAATATGAGGTATATTAAGGTCGTAATGAAGGGTTTTGTTGCTGACGTAATAGGTGGCATTTATTATTGTTCTCAGGTCTTTTGATTGAAAGGATTGGATACGGTTGATGTTCGACTTTTTTTCTGTCCCCCATAGCTCTATTCCGTATGTCCATATTGGTTTAGGTATACCTTTGTAAATTAGTAATTTATTTTCTATTGAGAGATGGGGTGTCCTTTGAAGTAGTCTGTACAGTTGTCCAGTTGCCTGTTTAGTTCTTGTTTTTTTAGCCTCGTTCTCCAGTCTCTAGGGTCTAGATCAGCCGTTTGTCGAGATGGAAGTCTAAGTACCGTACTAACTCAGATACAGGGAGAGGAACTGTAATTAAAAAAACTAGTGGACAAGACATGCGGCAGAGGGTGAAGGTAATCTGGGAATATTTTGCTTCATTAACTTTAATCCGCCATTGGTTGCACCAATGCTCGATCTCATCAAGGTGTTTTTGAAGGTTATGGGATGCTACATCGGGGTCTGAGTGGGATGACAAGACTGCAGTGTCATCTGCAAATGTGGCCAAGAAGGTATTGGGTGTAGAGGGGACATCAACGGTGTATAGGTTATAGAGAATGGGACCCAGGACAGTGCCTTGTGGAACTCCTGCTTTTATGGGATAGCAATTAGAATATATGAACGGTAAGATGAGGCGTCATTGGGTGGTTTACCGGGTAAGGTGAATAGGACAATAATGGAATGTTTCCAGAGGAGAGGAAAGTGCGTAGTTCGTATAATGCAATTATAGACGTAGGTTAGGAAGATTATGGCTTTAGGAGTGAGTTGTTGAGAATTTGATGGGCAAGGGGATCATATCCTGGGGATTTTCGGTAAGGTAAGTGTTTCAGAAGGTATTTTTTTTATGAAATACAATTTGCTACTCTAACTAACATAAGTCGTTAGAAATTTATTCTATCTCTATCTTAAGTTAATAGTTTATTCATAGAAAACGCTCAACCTCATATTATTGGAATACTTAATATTTGAACGTAGTACGTTCCAACAGGGGCGAGACCTTCGAAGTCTATTAATAGCTTTTAATTATAAAGCCAGACTTCACGAATACAGCTATATCGGCTCATTTTGTCCGAAACATTCTCTATTTTGAAAGAAGCACTTTAATTTCATTACCTCTTTATTATTTGATGAAGGCTAATCGGATGTGAGTGAGATAAACACTGGCCTAAATCGCTAATTTTAGTGACTAATATCAGAACTCCATCTTCAACCAATCATAATTACCTGGATTTTAATTGCTAATATGATCTACTATGTAACACTGAACAGTTTAAATATATTAAACAGATGCAATTATTCATTTGTCTTTGGAGGTGATACCTAATAAATAGAGATGATTTTTTGATATAATAGAAACATTTAAACATAATAATAAAAAATATATATACTGTGAGTTTTAGTCAGCTGTGAATATAAAAATGAGTAGAAAGCTTTTTGGAACGTAATAAACGTTTTCCATTAGTAAATTTGATGAAAGTCTTACAACTCTCTTATATCGACCTAAGCCGATTTCGTTCTTCCGTTTTATTGCTAGATGTAGACAAAGAAAATAAATAAAAGAAAGTGCAGATCTGTTGATACATATTTGATTGTCATAATGAACACATCTCAATATCGGTCATTTATTTATATCTGACAAATAAGCCGAAGGAAATATTCAAGTCAAATGTAATTTCTATATAATAACAAATAACAAGGATATGTATCACACGAATAAGATATTACGCATACATTATAGTAATGATAGTTTTATTAAATTTTTTTCCCTTTATTGTGCTATAATTACAATCTGCCTTTTATAAGGCAATAATAATACAGATAAATGATCACATTCATACCATATGATTATTAAATATTGTTAATAAAAATTTGTGACCTGCTATAAATGCATAACAGTGGGAGTCCTAGCAATGGCCAGTTTCTCCAATCATGTCCTGAGCGTATGTGGCTCTCGCGCTCTTGGTCAGCCTCCGCTTGCTTGTATCCGGTGACGCGGCTGATGGAGGTGCGTGGGGGACTTACCAAGACTCCGCTTCCTCTCTCGTATGGGAGGAATGTGACAATAATGTAATTTTATCATAATAAAGCTGTTTAATAATAATAAAAATTGATATACTTTTAATTTGATACTCCACACTAATCATAGGAAAAGATTTTTTTAATATCTAGTCACCCTTAATTATTTTTAAGGGATAGCTCTATTTTTGTCGTGACAATCAACTGCCAAGTGAAGTGACACTACGTCAAACAAAGGTTGTATTATATTTTCATGACTTTTTGGGTGAGTGTAAAAATTGTTAATAACTACTTTTATTAAGCAGTAAATTATGAAAGTTTATCATTGTATAGGCCATTGGTATGTTTGGGAAAAGAAATATATATATTTAAAATAAATAAAAAAATCTGAAACGAAATAACAATTTTATATTACATATAAATGTATCCAATTCTGGCTAGCAGAAAACAAAGGTTATAAGCACAATGAGAAAAAAGTAAAATAATGTGTATACCGTAGTTAGAAAAGAAGCAAAAAAAACATTCGAGATATTCATCTTGCAAATAATCGTAACATTTGTAAATCGTTAAAAAAAACAAAGAACAATACAAAAAAAGTCTGTATGATAGAATATTTTATATTAAAAAGAGAGCCATAGCATTTGAAAATCCAAGATAAATAAACTAAAGTAATATTGAAGACAAAAAGATAAGTAAGACTGGAGTTTTGTCTGTCTGGAGAGTGGTTATACTTTGAAGAGTAAAGAAAGCAAAACGAGAAACATTTAAACATACAGATCTACCGACTGAGATATATATTTGGACAATAGTGAAGTATGTTCCTCCTATATGGATGTGAGATGTGGAAGCTCACAAGAAACATGTTAGGTAGACTCCAAGTTGTTATAAAAGGCACCTTGGGAAACCGATGCTCGGAAAGGATAACTTTTTTTCCCCCCCCTTTTTTTTTCTTCCCCTTCCTAAGGTGAACCTCAAACGGGGTTTCCCAGTTACGTCAGTTAAATAATCTTGTTTGAGGAGAGTATTTTAAAAAACTTTATTATGAATAACAATCAAAACACTGGTATATATACAAATATCCATCAATTACAGCACTAGGACATTCTTTGGCTAAGGCTAAAGCACAAGTGTTGGGGGTGTCTTTGCTGGAAGCAGGTAGTCTGAGGGTTAGGAGGGGACTGTAAAAGACAAAGGAAAGGGAGACCATATGTCTCGACTGAAGTACATGTTTTAGCTAACAATTAGTATTATATAACTGTCACCTGTGGTTCGCGTATTCCGATGCAATGGGATTGTTGCACCGGTCAGCGCACCTTGCATTATTCTGTTGTTGCCGTTTATAAAATAAATACCAAACACACAAAATATTAAATCCAAAAGAAACAAAAACACTCTTACTTAATATCTACTATTTACGTTCCTTACTAACTATATATATATTTATTTTTTTTCCTTATAACTAGTAATGCTTAACCTAACATTTTACCTTATCAACTATTTACGATATCCTAAACCTAAAATGTTAATCTATATGTACAAAGGGTGTGCATCCTCTCCCCCCTTAATAAGTAAACTTATAGCTAACTAGATACTTCAAAGTCCTATCTTATATTCTATATATACATATTTACAGTGACTCCACGCCGTTCGATGATACAACGTCGGCATCGGGTGACCCTTCCCGAAGGCACAGCTGCTCACCCCGCGCCACCCCCCGGATATCATAAAGTGCCCGGAGCCTTGCAGTTCCCTCGACTCCCCGATAAACCCGCAGAACGCAGCATACCTCTTCTCTTTGTTGACCAGCGACGGCAGGTCGGACTCGTCCAAACTATAACTCCCCTATCGAGCGGAGCAGCCGTGCTCTCGCTTGTTCCAATGCGTTACAAGAGAGCACGACATGCTCCGTGGTGTCGTCCTCTCCGCAATGAGGGCAGGATTTGCTATCTGCCCTCTTGTACTCAAACAGCCTGGTACGAAATCCGCCGTGTCCTGTTAGTATCTGTGACACCCAGTAATCCGGGGAGAGGAAAGGTTAACCAATGGTGAGCTGTGACAGTAAAATAAAATACTGCTGGCTCGGCCACACTCTGAGAAAGGAGAGAGACAACTTGAGCCGGCAGGCCCTCGATTGGAACCAGGAAAGTAAAATACGTGCTGGAAGCTCCAGATTGTCTTGGAGGTAGAGCTCCACGGTCAAGAGAAAACATTGCGAGCTTGACCTCTTGCTGGAGTTTCGGAAGGGCAAAGCAATTTTGTGAGCCCCCTATATTACTCAAAGAATCATAGGACGTGAAAAAAATAATTGGGATGAAAACAGTTTTAATGACTAGTGACTAGTCCCATCAGTTGAGCTCTTTGCCAGTAATTCTTGCCGGCAGTTGAAAAAGGGCTCTTATTTACTCCCTTCATTTTCAGCCAGTAATAAAAATTTATTAGATGGCTGGTTAGCTGGCTTAATGATGGCACTTAAATAGTGTTACTAGTTCAACACTCGATGGAAAAGTAAAGTGTCTTCCAAAATCATTTTCTTCAGTTTTCTTTAAAATAAAGAAAAGAAAAGTTGGACATTTGGTAGCTGGTTTATCCGTTGTCGAGTTGGAGTCGCAACTCGGATTTAAGGAGCAGCTGAGAAAGGTATTGTACCTTGGGGAGGGGGGCGATGGGTGTTGTCCACCGGAGAGTATTTTTTAAATATTTGTGTATAACTTATAGAAAAATATAATACTAATAATAATAATTGTAGTATAATAACAATTTAATTGATATGGTAAAATTGAGATACTTTCCATAGAAAAGCAACTAAAACATGTGTATTTGCACTATGGGCTCTCTAATAAGGCTTTTAGGGCCTAATCCATGCTAATACGGCTTGGAACACCGGTCCATGGACTTGGTCTAATCATACAAGTATGAAAGGGTAGGTTTGGGTCGGTGGAGGGTCGGGTGCGAGGTTCGCTATGCAACCCTTCACAGCTCCATACTTATTCGTTTCACGAGTTCGAAGTATGAAAGTGTGCGGAGAATTTACGACCTGACTCTCAAACTAGCCATACGAAACCACGTTTGCTATGTCATATCGGTGTGTGGAAATGTAAAATATATTATACAGTAGGTATTTGGGTACTACGTAGACTAGTTTTACTATTAAAACACTTATTGATACGTTGAAATATACCAACGATTAAAATTTTTATATGCGATTATAAAAATATAAACATATAAGATGATAAAACAAATTTACTTTGTGTAATTATTAATTAAAGTTATTTTCTCAAATTTGCGCGACGGCGCACAGTGGGGTCGATTTCCGGCAAAAAAATTTAGAAAACCATATGCGTTATGTAAAAAAGACAATTGTTAACAAAACCCATGTAATTTTTAGCGCTGAATCATATGCGACTAGTCCCGAAACGTTTTGAACACTTCTACGTTAAAAACACCAAATAATTCCCGAAATAAAATAATTGTAACAATTAAAAGTTTTTATAATTAACTTTGTAACATTATATTATGCATTATAACAAATAATTAATTAAATTCGTTAACATGACCTGTGCTGGAGCATTCAATCATTTTTTTTATATTATATTGGTTTTATCAACACCTGGGATGTAGCTTGATATGAAATGTTTGCTTACACGTAGAAACTTTGCTGATCTGCCTTACTTAAGCTTTCAAATGGTTCCTTAACGTGCTATGACCTTGGCCAGTCAATTAAACTTATTTCTGAGGTAACGACTTTTTATTATAACTTAGCAAAAATGAAAATTAATTTTTTATTTATAAACAACTTTATTAAGATGAAATTAGAATCTGTCTTAATACTTAATAGGCAATAAATAATTGAGATAAATGTTTCCATTCAGACATTATTAACAAACAGCCCAGGGGCCTCCTAAGTCCACATGGTTGTTACCTCCCTCACATGTGAAAGAGGAAGCGGAGTCTTGGGAAGTCCCCCACTGAATACGAGCGAGGCCGACGAAGAGCGCGAGAGCGAAAATTAATTAAAAATAAATTGTATCTTACGGGCTAGGTGCGTACTTAATAATGAAAGGGCTAATTATATTTATAGCGACCGCTAACTATATATGTAAATTACCCTACACTCTGGTTCATAATTAATGTATTATAATAGAAAATGTCATGTAACTTCATTATGTAACTTCTGGTAATAAATCATAGAGAGGTCGGAAGTCGTAGACAGGTAACTAAAAGGGTGCGGCAATAAACCAAGAGAATTAGCCACCTGGTACCATAAAATCTGGGCAAAGGACACACCCCTATTAAAATAGACCTTCAGTCACGTTCCCACGGTCAATAAATCATGCTAGGAACCCTTTTGGGACCCATGGGATAATAACCTTGCTATAGGTGGTCAAATAACCCAAGGGGGTGAAGCCCTAGCAGCCATATTAAACACACCCTTGTATCCCAACGGCCATATAACTAAGTATACCATATACCAAGGCCATATATCGTAAACCATACCCGGGGCCGACAGGCTCCGCCTCCCGGCAGGGAAAGGGCACGGGTATTTATATCAAGGGGTTTTTGCCCTGAGCCACACTGTCTCTCAGTCTTCATAGCGCACGACTTATCACTAACCCCAGGGCCACCTGGCCCTGGTGGGCTACTCTGTCTCTTAGTCTTCCGAGTAACTTGACACCGGGGGCACTTGGCCCCTGGTAGGCCCACTCTTCATTCTTTTCTAGTTTCTACATACCGATAGCCGCTATCACCGTCGCGATATGCCTACTCGGCCTTCCGCTAATCTACTCTCGCTAGGCCGATCTCTACGACGGCCCTTTGCCTCACAGCCTATAGCAGACCTCTGACGACTTGTACTTATTACGCTGCCGATCTCTCGCCCGAACTCTAAAACTGGTCTTATTCTTTATGAACCTCTGAACCTCATCCTGAACACAGTGTCTTGTCGGGACACATTCCTAATCATATATGGAGTCAGATATTAACGCCTACATGGAACATGGTCCATGTTATTAACTACAACAATCCGACAATTGTTGACCTCAGACAATTGTTCACCTTTTCCGACAATTGTTCAACCAATATCCCGACAATATTCAATAATAATCGGAATTATAAATCAAATATATATTTATTTTAAATTAAAAAAATACATAGAAAATTTTAGACCAAAGTTAAACACACATGATTCAACTAATAAATTAATAGCTTCTTGACTTTTAGAGAATCCGGCCGAAGATAAATAATAAATAAGTCCGATGACTCGAAGAGCTAAATGAAAACATCTTCATTCGTAGCGTGCCGGGAAGTTTTTCTCGAATGCTCCATCGAACCTAAATTGTTTGTACTCTTTGTTTGGACATTGTTGGCCCTCCTCGGAAAGGAGGCTTACTGACAATGACGCACATCCTGCAATTTCTCCACCGTGCATCAAAACATTGTGCACTGTTGATGGGATATTATATCGAGGGTATAATAAAACAGCTAGTTTTGTTGTTAAACAGCTGCTTAAACTCCAAATTTTGAGTCAAATATAATTCTGTTGCCCAATAACTCAGAAAAAAAACTTTATATGGTATAAAACACAAATGTACAATTATATATGGGTACAAACTAAGAGCTTACTACCTAAAATGAGTGCTTGAAGGGACCAACACTCTGGCTTATGCCTAAGGGGTATTTATGCGTGTAGGAAAATGATAACAGTAATGATAATAGTACAGATATTAGTGACAGGTCGTGGGAGATAAATATTCAGAATGGAGCTCTGGGAAAGGAAAATAAGTTATTGATAATTACAATAGAGCTGATTATAAGTTACGAGATACAGGTCTTAGGATGTTATTGATAAACGTACAATTTATTAATAATAAGATTATATATCACATAACTGTCAATGTTAGCACAACAGGTAATTACTTCCAGTATTACTGCCAGTCGCTGAATCATTGTTTCATCGAAACCAGTAATTTGAGCAGCGAATGAAGGACTCGCGAATAATCGGCTTGAGGCATTAGCACTGTTAGTAGTACATGCTCTGATCTCTCCATGAAAATCCCTGCCTAATTCCTTAATCCTGCCTTGTAACCCCATCTCCTTAATGAATTTTTTTAATTTGTTCTTGTTTCCTCTTTGATCGATTTAATAGAATCATTTATTCTCCTAGCTTTGAAGTGTTCATTGTACGCTAAATGAAATACATACTCCATGAACTTAATGTGTGCATGGATGTGACATTCCCTATCGTAGGGCTTCTACGTTAGACGGTGCAGAATTGAATTGAAATGAGCTCCGCATACAACACTGACGCTGGTTGATCTGTTCGTTATTATTTGTGCTACTTGATGATTGAACAATATTTCGATAGATAAGACGCGTTCCACTGCTTTTATATTTCCTTTGTAAATTGACAGTTTTGTATATACGCGTTTAAAACATTATCATTTAAAATGCAGAAGAGATCAAAATCGACGAAAGGATGTTTCTATACTGATGTGGAAAGCACATAAGACGTGTGGCTATCGAAAAAAAAAATAATACCAAAAGCGGGACCTTTTTCTAAACATTGCCATAATTTCGATTTTCATGTTTTCCTCCTTGGCCTACTTCGTAGTAGCATTTTAGCAATTACAAAAACTAGAACTATAAAAACTCTCTTTTTTTTTGGACGTAATTCCACCATTTCACTCGGTTATATAAAAAAAACAATCAACAACAAAAACAACTGGCCCGCACGTTGTTTGACTGGACGTTCGTAGTCACGGGTTGCGACACCGGTTATCGTCTATCGGATTTGGACGATTATAAAAAAGAATGAGAGTAAATGAAATGATAATTGAACAACAGCTAGGTTTAAACTGACTTTATTCCCCTTCTAATCCTCTATCTATGTTTACGCCCTTTGTTTACATGGGGCTACGAGGTATTAGGCATAACATCGCCATACCACGAACCTTAACTTATATATACATATAATATGATTTTATTTGTCTGATGATCCGTTGATGTTTTTCCTGTGAACAAGACTCAATTGCGTTTCTCAGTAAATGAAAGAAACGACTTTCTAAGCCTTAATTCTAAATATTGTTCTTTCATAACTCTTTAATTTCTCACTTTACTTTAAACAACACATAAATTCACTATAAACTTCACCGCTCTCTCTGTAACCTCTCGTCTCGACATTTGGTTGTCTTCTGCCGCTGCCCAGGTCATCCGTGCGCCCCAGATTTTAAAATTAATAAAAACGTTACAAGACGTGTTCTTTACATCTCCTCCCCTAGACCAAAAACGGAGTGATAAGTAAGAAGCGTGGCCGGCGAACGTTGTGTATATAACACTGGTGCGAGTTCCGTTTGATTCTGCTGTTTTGTAACCAGTGTTTATTTCATAAATTGAATCCGAATTTTATTTGTATCTTATACGGTCCAATTCATAGTTCTTCCTATTTTTTCCTATTTAATAGGTTGCCATTTTCTACATAAACTAGGTCGCTTACATCTAATCCATACTCATTTCTGTGTTTATCAAATTGTTTTTTATTATAATCGTGTAATTGCTTTGTATTTTCTAGTGCTAATTGTGTGAAGTTTAATTTAGTCTTTCGTTGAGGCCATTTGACAAAGGAGAGTCAACCACAGTAAAAACTAATCTTATCTCATTTTCATTTAGGAATTCTTTAAATTCTCTAGAATTTATCCCTGGGTATTGGTCCGCTAAAACTAGGTTTATGGTATGATTCTGTGCTAACAATTTTGCCAATTTTATGAAATCATCACAGGTTTGAGTTCTTGAAGTTGTAATATAAACATATCATGTGAAGTATTTTTTTGTTGAATGAGAGCCTTAGAAACCTTCGATTGTATCTATGGATACAATTTCAAATGGTTACGTTGCTGGGCCTAAGTGTGATAATAAGCCAATCCTAGATTTTTTCTTGATCTGTTTTTTATACATATTTCGCACTGATCACAGTTTTTTATTTTGTCTCTTTTTTTTTCTTGCATTTTGATTTTTTTCGCTACATTCACGCATTCCTAGATTTTTAGCCGTGAATAAACAAACTTAATTGATGTTCGCCATTCTGTCCAGCATTCTACAGTTGATTGGCTCTAAAAATCTGTAATTTGATCGGTCAAAATAGCACTTCTATATTTGAGGCAGTTTGCCGCCTTTGACCCAATGTTTTTGATGCGAGGGATAGTTAACTAATAAAGGCGCTAAAATATTTTATACTAAAACTTGCTTTTGTATATTTGTAAACTTGTTTTTCATATATATTTAATGAATTGCTCATTGATTGTGAAAAACAAAATAATATCTTTAAAAAAACAATTTTTTAAGCAAGTTTCAGAATAAAAGATTTTTAGCGTCTTCATTAGTTAACTATCCCTCACATCAAAAACATTGGGTCAAAGGCGCCAAACCACCTCAAATATAGAAATGCTATTTTGACTGATCAAATTACAGATTTTTAGTCTACGAGCTATAGAATGCAGGAAAGAATAGTGAACATGAATTAAGTGGCTAATAATCTAGGAACGCGTGAATGTAGGAAAAAAAAATCAAAGTGCTTAAAGTAAATAAGTCCTTAAAACTTTTACGGGGCTCAATTTATATGATTATAGGACAAAAATATTGATTAATATTGTAATATAAGCTATCGACGATATTATTATGAGAGAGTTTTTATAGTTCTAGTTTTTTGGAATTCTTAGCTGTGTCCCAATTTTCATGTCTGCTTTTATAAACTTTAAATAATGGCATAAGACACCACTCTAAAATACTTCAAGGTCAAATGTCAAGTTGACTATTATAAGTCAAATTGACGTTTGACTTTTATAATATGGCGGTGTTGAATTTATAGTACTATTCTGTCCTTTTATTTTGTTAATATGATAGTAAGGTCATATGAAATAACACTAAGTACCATATTTCAGTTTAATGTTTACGAATGTAGTTAAACTTCAACTAATAATTGTGATTAATTAAACGCTAAAATTATAATAATTAAATAAAATAATTTATTTCCTGGTTTTCGGAGTGGTTATATACCAGGGAACTGACGCTGTTAGAACAAAAAACGAAATTATTTAACGGTATTATTTTATTTCTGTAATATAACAAAAAAGGGAATAGTCATATAGAACAATGACTGAAGTGAAATAAGGTAATTAATTTCACAGTGGGTTTTATTGTCAGCCGCGATTATACCGATGAGTAAGGGCGTTTGTTAGGAGATCGGTTAGGCTTGATGACAAAGAGATTTCAAGTGTTCATCCAGTTTATTTGTGGAGAACATTACGACATACTTAGTAAATGTACACACCGCAATCCGATCTTCAAACGAAGGCTTCAACTCATCGAAAAAAAAGATTATATTTGGTTGGTCTACAAAGAGATATGAGTGTCGTTTTTTGGTTGTTGTTCCATTTAAACTTTTTTTTTTTTGGTAATATCTAAATAATATAGCCATAGCCTTTTCAAACCGGTTTTCAAACTTTGCTGTGTTGTTAATCTGTTTGGATTTATACGAGGTTTGATTAAAAAGTAACGATAATTTTACAATTTCACGTGCGTTATTGATTCCGATGGTAACAATTTTTTTTTTATCATGTCGATACATATATCTCTGAAATACGTTGAAATTTGCAGCTGTTTTCAATGATTTATGTAGCAGTCGCTAAGGTTATGCAGGTTTTGGTATTGAAAAAAAATGGATCCAAGAATTTGTATTAAATTTTCAAAAAATGAAATAAAGCGCAGCAAAGTTTTTGAAATGTTGACAGTTGTTGCTGATGAAGTTAATACATCATTTGTATCATAACAAGCGATTTTTTCTGAAGTTTTGGGCATGAAACGGATGGCTGCAAAGATCGTTTCAAAATTGTTGAATTTCGACCAAAAAAAAACATCGTGTGGATATCGCCAAAAGGAGACGAAACAGGGTTATATGGGTAAGACGTGGAAACCAAGGCGCGATCTTCACAATGGAAGCGGCCTGAAGACCCAAGACCGAAAAAAGTGAAGGTTCTTCTCACTGTTTTTTTTATTTCAATGGCGTAGTGCATCATGAGAAGGTCGTACGGTCAATAAAGTATATTACTTGGAAGTAATGCACCGTTTGCGTGATGCGATCCGACGAAAACGACTGGAACTGTGGCAAAATAATTCGTGGAAATTGGATCACGATTACGCTCCCGATCACACCTCACTGATTGTTCGTATTTTTTTTAGCAAAAAACAACACTGTTGTGTTACCTCCGACACCACATTCACCGGACATAACTCCCTGCGACGTCTTTTTGTTCCCGAAGTTGAAAAAAACCTTGATGAAAGGACGACGTTTTGACACCATTGATGAGATAAAAGAAGAATCGCTGAAGGAGCTAAGAGCTATATCGAAAAGTGAGTTTGAAAAGTGTTTCGAAGCGGAAAGGCGCTGGCACAAGTGTATTGTATCTGAGGGGGATTACTTTGAAGGGGAAAAATTGCTATCGATGAATAAATAAATTTTTGTTTATCTTAAGAACTTTAAGTTTTTAAGATAAACAAAAATTCTCGTTACTTTTTGATCAAACCTCTTAGATCATGAAACTTCTGGATCTAGTATTGTTTTCTGAGTTTAGTAGTCTAAATTAATTAGTGTTAAATGAATATTGGTGATAGCAATAATTAAATCATATTTGATAGCGTCAAATGGCTATTATTATAGGATTACATATTATTTACGATTTAGTGATATTAATTTAGCCAATTGTTTTAAAATCATCCCATTTATTGAATTGGAAATTGCGCACATCACTACACAGGAGCACACACCCATGTAATTAATGTAATTACATTGAGGGAATGTCTGCATATAAAATAACTGTGGAGAAAATAAATAATTACTAAATTACTCTAGGCTAGAAGAACAAAAATGTGCGAATAAAAGATTGTTAAAAAACTTTTACTGATTCGCTCCAGAAAAGAAATATGGAACTTTACGCCCACTTCACTTATCTAAAAGTATTTCTAACATCTTCACATCCCTACTTTTCGGTCTGAAACAGTTAAGCTCGTTGATAATTTATATAGAAAAAAAAGTTGAAAATATGAATTCAAAATGTTCCGAGTAAAATGAAATTGAAACAGGCTCCGGATCTGACCTAGTTTTTTTTTAAAACTTCTATTTTGGCAATAACAAAAATGTATATTTTTACTGTTTGTGTGGGGAAATGGATATTTGTTTTTAAAGGAAAAACAACAATTTTACCTCTATATGAAAAGAACGATGAATATGCAATAATAATTTTAGGGCTACATCATTCTTGGAATTATTAGTCAAATAGACTTTAAAGTTTAAAAATTATTTTCAGTGAATTTGTCTCATTTTCATTGTCTCATGTATGTTCCGATTTTAATGAAACATAGGTGTACTGTCCATTGCAGACTTCAAGGTAGATTTCAGTGTAATGTACATATAGACTGTCCCACAAAAAAAAGTGAAGCGCTTAGAAAAATTCAAATATTTGCTTCCTAATAGAATGGGTTTTAACTATTTTTAATTAATATTAAAAGTTTTCCGTGATAAGGGGCTATAAATATGAAGGAAAGCCCCAATAAATATTAAAAAAATTATATTAAAAATACAGAAATTTCTATTTTGATTTGTTGTATAATTAAGAAAGTATTATCAGGTTCAGTTTAAATACGTTGTTTCTAAATTAAATAAAATATATTGTGTTAAAAAACACTGCCCCGCAAAAAAAGTGGGGCGCTTAGAAAATTGTGTATAAAAATTATACAGAAATTTCTTTAATTTCTTGTGTAACTGATCTATAAAAATTTAGCAAAAGGTTTTTTAAACTTTTTTTTTATTTTAATTTTAAAAAATGGTTAAGTATAATACGTTCAAAGCCAAAGATATGCAGCGCTTGGGTATGGTTTACCTGAAACTACTGTTTGGAGAGCACTTATACGCTACCATGAGACAGGTTTGTGCACTCGCCGACCCAGATAAGGTTGGTCGCGATTGAAAGGGTGAAGAGATGACCGGATTGTATTACATACGCTTCGGAATCGGTTTTCAGCTCCTACTGAGACTGCTCAATTTCTCCAAGGTTGGTTGCTATTCCCCGAAATTTGCAGAAACTGTTAAAAGACTTGCTAAAGTGAATTTAAACCGCCAGAGACCAGCATCAGGGCCATTGTTAACCAGATAACATCGTAGAGATCTGTGTTCGCCGTCGAAGAAATTCCACCCCCTGCCAAACTCTCCCAGTGACATTACACTCAGCGTAGCGCTCACCAGGTCTTCGGTGAACTCTCATCTGATGTATACAGAGAGAAGCGTAACTTATTTAAAAAACAAAACGTTGCTTCATTCGTTTTTAGGCCACATAAGGTGTTCCTGAGCAAATTCCAACAGAGCTCCACGAAGTTCTGTGGTCAACAACGACCCTGATGCTGCTCTATAGAGGTTTAAATTCACTTCAGCAAGTGTTCTGTTAACATTTTCTACACATATTGCTACTCCCCGAGCTGTACGAAGAAGTTAAGGAGTCTCGCTCAATAGGAGATGAAAACCGATTCTGATGCGCGGGTAGTACAATAAAGCGGTCATCTCTTCGCTCTGTCACTCGCGGACTTGCTGGTTCGGTCTGCGATTGCACAAACCTATCTATCGATAACGTGTAATTGCTCTCCAGACAGTAGTTTCTGGTAAACCACGGGGTGCATATCTTCGGTTTCATTTGTCTTTCACTAAAACTAAAACACGAGCTGTCAAAACTAGTTTTTAAATTAAAATTAAAAAAACCTTTTTATAAATTTTTATAGATCAGTTACACAAGAAATTCAAATAGAAATTTCTGTATAATTTTTATACACAAATTTTTTGAATATTTATTGGGCTTTTCTTTATCATTGAAAAAGTTGAATATTAATTATAAAAGAATTGAAATCCGAAATAATTCTATTAGGAAGCCAATATTTAAATTTTCTAAGCGCACCACTTTTTTGCGGGGCAATGTTTTTGAACACAATTATTAAATATGTATTTAATTTAATTTAGAAACAATGTATTTAAACTTGAACCTGATAATACTTTCTTGAAGTTTCATATAAGCTATAAAGTTATTACATCGAAAGCAGGTGGTCCTTCCAACGCTTAATTCGTTATTTATAAATTACTTTTAAAATTAATTTTCTAGAAGAAATAACAAGCTAATATACAGGCTGGAAAACGTAGCCTTAGCAATTAAAAAACCAGAAGCCATGCAGATCACAATAAAAAAACAAATAGAATACTATGGAAGATGAAATCTGAAAATACTTGTCAAAAATAATGGAAAAGGTGGAAAGTTGGGACAAAAATTTGCTATGTAAGGGAAAATGCCAAGAACGTAATTAATTAAAAATACCTTCGTGTAACAATTATAGTTTATTTTCAGTCAATGCAGTCTACGTCAAAACTAGCCAACGGCGCAGTGTGCTGCTGACTGTTGTACAAATTTGAAAGTCTTATAAACAGGATACATTAGGTATTTATCAGTACACTGAAACCCGTTGTTTTCCGGCTTCCATTTTTTTTGAGCCACGGGGATAAAGAACAACTCGAAAGGCTGCAAAGATTTTTCATTTATTGTCTTGAGATAGTCAACTTCACGTTCACACTGTGAAGGTCAATTTTTCTATTAAATGAAAGTTATGGATATGAATTCAATGTTCTCACAATAGCCTAAAATATTAGACTGGTGAAGAAATGGAATCTTTTGCTCCTTAAAATTGTAACATCATAGACAAAGAGTATTCAATTGTATTAATATATTCTAATCTCTTTGCAATTACTAAATCGTAAAAAGTGTGACCCGGAACAAGGCCGACTGGGGGAGACGCTATTCATTTTATACATTTTTTAGGGCCTCTGAAGCCGTCGTCTGCATGGAAGGGGTCTTCCTAGGATATGGTAGTTTAGCGGGCGGAAGCCAGGAAACTCCACTGGGAAGGCTGTGGAGGCTGACAGCATTTTTTTTTACATCAGTTATGAGCTAAATTGTATTTTTAAATATATATGTATAAACTCATATAAAAAGGACTGTATTGTAGTAGTGTTGTGACATACTTACGTGAATACTCTGACTGTATGATTGTAAAAAAAATAATTGGTATTTTTTATCAAAAATAGTTAATTTTATTCTTAAACCATCCCACGCACGAAAACCAGCATATTGACAAGAGAAAAAGTCACTACATTATTGACAAATAAAAACCTATTCAGTCAGTTACAACGACAATAAATACACTATTTCTATTATTGGTTCCCAGCATTTTAACATTATTCTCCACCGATAATGGAAAGTTTCCTTTTTAAAGCACTGGTTAAAAAAATACCGGTGTAGTAGTTATAACCAATAATATGATACTAACTTATTATTAGTATGGCAATAATTTGTGTATAATTCCACTGCCCTGTAGCCTAGTGGATAGCATGTTGGAGTTAGAAAACCCTAGATCCCTTATAACCTTCTAAATTGAGTTCGATGCCCGGCACGCATAAGGGTTTTTCCCTATGATTGTTCGTGAGAGTTAATAAGTATTGAATCCGAATGTAAGTTGTGGAGACCAACACGACTGTATTTTTCGCACAATGTATCCTAAGCAGATCTCATATTTTAATTTTGATTTACAATTTAACCTACTCACTACATTTTCGTTGGAAGTTGAGAAATTAAATTAAGTTGAATTGACTTGCTCAAACAGTACAGGAATCATGGTTATTATTAATATGTCCAATTTCTATGCGCACGGATCTTATTTTCGAAAAACTAAATCTGTCAAAACGAAGTATCATATTTTCCATAATAAATTCATTAAGCTTATACTTTCTCACAGGAAAACTTAGGAAGTACATTCAGAACTTTTATCGAATTAACGTTCAATGAGCCTTTTTATGCTTGTTCTTTATTTAGCTCTAAATAATTAATTAATTTTCTCAGTATTAAGGTATTGTGTTAATCTACAGGCGATTGAGATATCTATTATGTTCCAGCGATCAATTGTTTAGATCTGTAATTTAATAATAAGATCTACTCATAATTTTTTACTACTAATTAATTTTTAATCACCGTTCATTACTTTTCATGGATTTGGTAAATATTTTTCTTGCTTTCCCTATATAATATGGGAACTATATGTCATGCTTCTCTTTAGAACAGGAAACCAAAACCAGTTAGTAGCTACTCGGTTCCCGTCCAACGAAGTCTAGTAAATCCCGACTAAAGCCAAACCCAAACCCAGATAAAACTCTCAAGTGGGAAGCCTTGAATTGAATTGACCGAGCCCCGAAGAAATCATCAGAACTTTAACATTGATAAATAACTCGAGTAACAAAAAAAGTAACAGTTTCTTCCCGTGAAATTCAATTATAATTAAACTGAAAATTGAAAGGAGACAAAAAAATTCCTTAAGTTATTACTTTAAAGTGGATAAAGATTTTCCTTTCTAATTTATACATGGGAAATGAAAATAGTTTTGTTATTATTAAATTATACAATATGAATGGCAAAATACCAAGCAACTAAACTTTTAATGTAAAGAAAGGGCCGTTTGATACGACAGCATTTACATTCGAGGGTTTCGTTTCGAAAAACGTTATTTAACATAAATTCGAATATAATAGAGATCGCAATATAAGTGGCGACGGATGATCAAAACTCTATCGACAATTCGCGTTGTTGGTAGGAATATCGTTGTTTAAGCCTGCCGCTTGAATGTCCTTATCAATTTTAGTAGTTACTTCGAAAAGAAAAATACTTTATTCATTTTGTTCTAGATGCGGAGAACAGGAAGCATTACTATAAAAGGGACTTTCATGAAAGAAAAGATATTAATTTGGGCTCAAAAATGTATCATCGGATTTTTAGCAAATTCCAGGCATCGCTTCAAACGGGATTTACAATGACTTCAGACCGACATACACATGGGAGAAAACATGACTGAACAGCTTCCTGATTTTGATCAAATACAATTAACGGTCAATTATTTGTAATGTACTTAGTATTTTCCTATCATATGCTTTGAGTATCCAATCAAACGTCAATATTAATAGTGTGTATTATGCGTGGCTGAATTAGGATTGAATATGAGTATTTATTTGTTTTGCTAGTATTTCTATTTTATGTATACGTTACAGTTAGGTTTTATATTGTTTAATGGGATGCGTATTTTATAACAGTTGTTGTTACGTTATTCTATGCTTAGCCTGGTATAGCTTATTCGCAAGATGGGATGCGATTAAATGCTGTTAGTGGGTTTCTATTGTTTTCCTTATATACATGTGTAGCGACCGCTAACTACATAAGATAAATCACCCTATACTCTATTGGATATATATTGTAAGCAAAAGTAAAATAACATGAACTAAATGTATTATAGAGAAATGTCAATGAACAAATATAAATCATTGTAAATGTGTTAAGCAATAAAAGGTGGGGGCCGAGCAAGTCACATGAGACGGGACACCAGCTGTCAGTCATAAACCATCATAAACATAAACAACCATTTTGGGGCCTCTTTACCTCCAGGGTACAGGGCTGCCGGGTGGTTAGGCGTCGGTCGCGGTTCGTCACCACATGTGTGAAAACCAACCGCCGGCCCAGGCAACCTTGCAGCCCTCCCGGTAGGCAAGGGGAGAGTGTACTTAAGTCGGGCTCCTGGCCCTGTTAATAAGTCTCTTGCGACCTTTACTCGGTGACGCTTGGTTTCCGCTCGACTTCTGAAAACTTGACTAATCCTTTATGAAAAACCTCTGTACCTCTTCTCTTGAACATAGTGCATTGTCGGGGCACATACCTATCAAAAATGAAGTCAGATAGTAACGCCGTCATGAAACGATTGTCCAAGTTATAAACTCGAACAATCCGCACTTGTCACCAGGGCTAGGGTGCTCAGGCGCCCCCCTAGTGACGACCCGACAACATGTATTGCTACGTATGTTGGATGAGAACTCAATAAAGCCTTTTATTTAGTTAGGGATACCCTATCTATCCGATACACAACTGTTTCTCCATGGATAAAACTTTAAGACAATACATAAAGGATGTATCTTTATATCTACTATTTATATATCTACGGTTTGTCTATTTACCCGACTTACCCACGAACAACACGCTGTTACGCTCTAGTTGAGTAATTAGAATATTTAATTTTTAGGGATGCCATCTAGCTATTCAACTACTGACAGATTTGATTCCTCGATCATGAGCGTTTTGCATTCGCGTAAAGTTGTTAACAATTATACCTTACTCAAATATTCAATTTATTTACTGTTGGTCCCAATTGATTCTAAACCCAAAGTAATTTACCCTAGTAAATTAACGTGGTGATTACAATGGAATGGATTAATGGTACAATAAAATAGACAAAAGTTTTTATTATTCAAAACAACAAAAAAAGTCAAAATGCTTTAACGAATAATGATTGATTCTACTATTAATTCAAAATGATGAACAGATTATGGCTCAAAAATACCACTATTAATACATGAATACAGAAAGCCTACGTTTATGAGACGTGAATGCATGAAATACAAAAAATACAAAACGAAATCTAATACCTTAAAAAATCTATAAAACCAAAGAAAATATAGTACACACAACAATTTCGGAATACATGCTAAAAACTCAATCCTTTTACATTATCCTAAATCAATTCGTTTACATTAACATAAAACAATCTGGGGGTAGATTTTTTTATTAGAGCCATCCACCAATTTACTTTAAATGTTTAACCTACATTTTACAAGTAGCTCATAATTGATTTGAAAATTCCAGTGAGCGAAAATAAAAATCTTTTAAACATAAACATTTTCTCCGTGGCAAAAAGGAAAACAATTGTTTACTTCAGCAAGTAAATTTTAACATAATATTTAATCCGATGATTAATCCATGTTATCATTGTATTTGATGCGGGGGGTTACACATATAACAACTTGTATGAACTTAATGCTCATTCGATTTCAGTAATCCGGGTTACACAAAGAAGCCCTTAAATTGAAAAAAAATCAGTTCCTATATAAACGGGGCGATGTCCGTACGAATTGATAGGCGAAATTCGGTTTGTCCCTCAAACTAATTACTTTCTGCCGGTTAGAAAAACCAATTAATTTGCTTGAAACGATTTCCTCTCTGTTCAATAATACAGGATCCATTCTATATATTCTTGTTTGTTTCATTTTAATTTATTTCTTGCTGAGCGAACATCCAGAGATAAGCATACCAAGGCAACTTGATCACATTGACAATAGGCATGATAGCAAAATACTTCAGTTCACTATTGACAGCTGCCCCACACAAATAACTATGTCTTTTAATACTGAAGGAACCTTCAAGAAATCCATTCTCACTATGGAGCAAAGGAACAATGGAGAAAAATACGGTGAAAACGGAGTAATATGGCTTTATTGTTGCGTCGTATGTATCATTTAATTACCAATAATTATCAATATAATAATTTACAAGATACTTCTTTATTGTGATAAAATTACAATCTGCCTTATGGGGCAATAAGTAATTGAGATAAATGTTCTCATTCATACCATATTTACAATTTTTATTCACTCGCTCATTCATACACATCCCAAATCCACATGGTTGTCACCTCCCTCGCATGCGAAAGAGGAAGTCCCCCACGCTCCTCTGTCAGCCGCGTCACTGGATACGAGCCAGTGGAGGGTGATAATATAATATTTTTTTACTTTTATAAATAGGAGTGGTTTGCTCCATATAGAATAGAAAGTTGCGAAAAACCACTTCGCTATTTTGTTTACAAATAATTAATCTAATTAGGGTTTGGTTGAAAAAGAAGATGAAAAATTGAGAAGGGTATCAAATAAATTATCTCATCATCTAGATTAGTAGTATGTGGTTTTTATTCTGTGTTTCAGAATACAATTTTTTTTTTCCAATCCGCTTAAAAAAAATGACAAAAATTTTTATTTACTATAGATTCTTAGGCGAATCTATTTACATATTACATTTTATATGTCCTGTACCATCGGTACACTCTATACAAGGTCTGAATCGGTATAGAAGTTATATAATCAATACAAGTGCAATGATACACAATGTACTTGGCTTTATTGACAAGACTCGACAACGTGATGGGGCTCACTTTTTTTATCAAAAGAATGCAATTTTTTTTTTTTTTTTTTCTTTCATAGCCCCTTTAAATTTACAGATAATTATAAATCCTCAGGCGAATCTATTTGCAAATTATTTTTGTATTTCCTGTAGCATCGCTACATTATATACAAGTTTTGTTATTTTATAAAATTACATAATGGAATAAACAAGTATAATGATACACATTGTATGTGACTGTACTAAACTAACTAATAAAGGTGATGGGGCTCACCTTTTTGATCAAACTTAAAACTAACTTACATACTAATTCTTAACCTAAGTTTTAAACACTGGGCTGGTTAGGTGCTGCAACGAGTCAAAAAACGTGATGTGTATACGGCGGATAAGCTCACCCACCGACGGCACACCAAGCAATTTAGCTTGAACGGTTTACTTGATGCCCCACAGATGTTAAAAATCATCAATTTGAAATATATTAATCAATTTCTTATAATGAAAAACTAACTATTTCCCATAATATGGCGAAAGGTATCAAATTAAAGGTCTTGTCATCCTTATTGTATCATTTGCTATGTGTCGGGGCTTTAGTAGATTATTATTATAAAAAGACACTAATTATCTCAATAAAACCATTTTAACAACAGAAATGAAATATGTATTTCCGTGATAATTAATCGTGATCCTAGTTAGTTGAGATAATTGAACTGAGAAGAATTAATTTTTCGAAGGACATAAATCTTTATGATATATTGCTGTCATTCAAGCAATTAATTCATAGCGGTATCCCAACAAATAACTATATCGAATATTACTAATCTTATTTCAAACGTTATTGTATGAATTATGGCTATATGGCCTCTTCAGATATATCAGATGCGAGATAACGGCAGTTTCTCGGAAATGTGCTGTCAGCTACAGAACTCCATTTGTCATGGGACAGGTCCCGTTTATGCACTGCGTTTCTCTCTAAGTCGTGAGTATGTATTCGCATTTACTGCGTAGCGTTTATCTCTAGACTTATCGAAAATTATGGCATACCTGATATAACACTAGAGATCCAAGGTACGGTCAGGTCAGATCAGCTCACGTTCCAGATTTTCGCTAGTAGCATTCACACTTATGGTCAGGTCCGGTCAAATCATTATGACGCGATTTCATTTCAATAGATCACTCGTTATTTGACAATGTCGTTCTCTACGCTAATATTGATTAAAATCGCGTCTCGTGGATGAAAATAATTATGTTATATCAACATAAAAAATAAGACTGTTCAGGATATTTTTTGCAGAATATTAAAGGAGTTGCTCCCCTTAAAGTTTCTGAAGCAATCTCTCTCCATAGTGTAGTTTTGGGAGATGAATCGAAATAATTACTATTAGTACAATAACGCAATTCACAGATTTCCCGAACCAACTCTATTAGACGTTCTTCGTCCAGGCTAATTTAACTGACCGCCAACTTTCACACTAACGGATCGGCCAAATCAAGTCAGGAGCGCTCCAGTCGTTGGCCGTTGTTGGTCGGTCGCGGCTCGATCTTCGGGTTGACCCGCCTAGCCCAGACTACCAAACGTAGCAGTGAGAATGCTCTGACATAAGTTTGAAGAAATATGTTATAAAGTGATATTATTAAAATATAATATAAATTAGTTGTTATTAAAAAAAGAGAAAATCATTTGAATGATATATTCATTAGTATTATAATATGTTTATCAATATATAGTATTACTGTATAAAATAAGAAATATTACGCAAGTTAGACAGACTTTACCCATATCGAATTATTTATATTTAGAAGTAGATTAAATTTAGTTGGTAAAAGCTAGAGGGTTTTTATTTTATTGTCTGTCCTTCTTTTTTTCTCATTTGCTGAGGATAATCCTTTGCAGCAAATTTAGAGGATTCGTGGACTATACTATACTATGTGTCTATGACTATATTTTTATGCTTTATGTGTGTATATTGCAATTATTGAATTATTGTAATTATTGAATGAGGGAGTGAATGGTATGAGAGATTACACAATTACCCTATTAAGTGAGATTGTAATATGTTTTGAAATAATGCTTTTTCAAAGCAACGGATCCAGTAGTTTTGGAGACAAAATGAAAACAAACACATATTTAAACATTATTGTTGAGGCTCAAAAATTTGGTTCGAGTACGTTTCATTGTTTGTATGGAGTTGAAAACTCTTCATCCTCAGGAGAAATAATCTTTTCATTGATATTCCATAATGCATTCATGTTTCAACGCATGAAACAAAGAAGGGCTTGTAACGTGTGCAATCGGGAAGACAACTTCATTGGCATCCATTTGACTTTCATAATTTATAAATGTACTTAAATCTACCTTTGGAACTGAGGTCTGGGGGAATGCCAAGCCGTCTAATATTCTTTGCATCCAATCCATCCACATTCCTCCTGAAAATAATCAACATTCCCATCTATATCAACAACCATACCCTTCACGCTGATCTCAACATTCATTCATTCAAGACCTTTCATTACTAGAACAACTTCCGTTCCTCCCTGGCCATGCTTACCCGTATGCTAATGCTCTATATTTTCCCCCACCAACGTGACAAACTAAGAGGTTTTGGCTAACGGGTATTTTTCCTCAAAGAAAACGTCTAAAAAGTACTACATACGAGGCTAAAAAGACAAGAACTAAACAGACGCTTTGGACAACTGTACAGACTACTTCAAAGGACATCCCATCTACAAATACTAATCTACAAAGTTATACTTAAGCCAATCTGGACATACGGAATAGAGCTATGGGGGACAGCGAAAAAGTCGAACATCAAGCGTATCCAATCCTTTCAATCGAAGGTCCTGAGAACAATAGTAAATGCCCCTTATTACGTCAGCAACACATCTCTTCATAAGGATATTAATATACCTTAGATTCTTGAACTCAAATTCCATAGTAACCTATCCAACCATCCTAATCCCCCAGCACAGTCATTGCACTGCACTACTCATCCGTATAATCCTCCACAGAGACTGAAACGGCAGTGGTCTCGTGACCTGCTATAAATGCGTGACTGTGGGAGTCCTGGCAATGGCCAGTTTCTCCAATCATGTCCTGAGCGTATGTGGCTCTCGCGCTCTTAGTCGGCCTCCGCTACTCGGCCGGAGTAGCGTGGGGGACTTCCCAACACTCCGTTTCCTCTTTCTCATGCGAGGGAGGTGACAACCATGTGGATTTGGGAGGCTTATGTGCTGTTTGTAAATATTGTATGAATGAGCGAGTGAATGATGGATTGTAAATATGGTATGAATGAGAATATTTATCTCAATTACTTATTAATAAGGCAGATTGTAATTTTAGCACAATGAAGTTGCAATAATGAAAAAAAAATGTACTAAGTTTAAAATAATTTGTATTGATCGAACGTAATCATATCAATAAAGATATTATAAAAAATAATTACTTCAAATAATAAATGCATCATCAAATACGTTACTAATAGGACTTCGTTTATTTATTTCAGTTATTACCCTAATTAATCGGGTGTTAAAATTACGATTCACCGAGGGCAGGGATATTCCTCTGTGAATGCGTAAATATAGGAAAAGCTTAGCGCGATCCTGACCGATCGTGTTCTGCAGTTATCGGTCTCTCTTCAAGTGGCCATCTTAACCATATTGAATATCAGTTTATTGTTAGGTACACAAAGGTTTTATTGTTGTTTAGTTAATCGGAATTCGCTGAGGTGCCATTCATAGTGTTTTATGTACACTGTATTATAACCATTATTAAACACCGGCGTGGCAGAAATGTTTCGACAGTCCTGGCTCCTGTATTAATAATTAGAAGCAGGATTCTGCCGACCTTTGGTGGATTTGCTAGGCGGCGGGTAAATTTTAATTATTTGGGAGTTCACTAGTTACCGGCCTTTCTGAGGTATTCCTTTCCCCACTTTTTTTCGAAGGTTTTGCTTTGATCAGACCATCAAGCAATCGATCGCCGGTAGTGCACATCAAGCAGTCTATCTTTAAAGCATCTGCTTTGACATGAATTCCAACAAAATAGTTCTATAAATAAGCATGGAATAAAATCACGGCTGCGAAATTGGCTTATTTCCTTTTTTTTCCAATTTATATTTTGAATGAAGGATTCCCTGACACTATCAATAATTCGGCCGTTTGCAGGTTCGGCACATCCAGTAATCCACTAATCCAGTAATCCAGAGTAAGCAGTGGCTGAAGTCCTAAGACCTGTTGCCAATGGGAAACGAAAAGGGCTTTTACTTCTCCTATGAAATTAACCAGACACCGATATATATAGATCAAACATATTGTTTTTCAAGAGTCTCTGCTATATTTCAGATAACAGTTAGGCGCAGCTATTTTAAATATCAATTTGACACTGCGGACAACAGTTAAAATAAAAATCAAGTCAAGTGTGATCCATCAAACAGTTATGGTCGAGGAAAATGGGATGGATACAGACTCTTAACTTCCGATACCCCAAAATGTCCCTTAAAGTTGCTTTATTTAATATGATGTGGTTTGGAATATTCTAACTACTATCCCATTAAAGCAGGAGTTCCACAGGGCTTTGTCCCATCCTCTATAATCTATAGAAAACAAACTACTTATTTACAAGGTTATACTTAAGCCAATCTGGACATAAGGAATCGAGCTATGGGGGACATCAAAAAAGTCGAACATCAAGCGCATCCAATCCTTTCAATCGAAAGTCCTAAGAACAATAGTAAATGCCCCTTATTACGTCAGCAACAAAACCCTTCACAATGATCTGAATATACCCTATATTCTTGAACTCATCCCTTCCAAGTTCATAAAATTCCATGGTAACCTATCCAACCACCCTAATCCCTAGCACAGTCATTGCACTGCATCACTCATCCCTATAATACTCCTCGGAGACTTAAACGGCAGTAGCCTCGTGACCTGCTATAAATAAGTGAGAGTGGGAGTCCTGGCAATGACCAGTTTCTCTAACCATGTCCTGAGCGACTGTGGCTCTCGCGCTCTTGGTCAGCCTCCGCTGGCTCTTATCCAGTGACGCGGCTGACGTAGGGGCGTGGGGGACTCCCCAGGACTCCGCTTCCTCCTTCGCATGCGAGGGAGGTGACAACCATGGGGGGCTCTGGGCTGTTTGTAAATATTGTATGAATGAGCGAGTGAATGATGAATTGTAATGGTATGAATGATTACACTTATCTCAATTACTCATTGCCTAATAAAAGGCAGATTGTAATTTTATCTTAATAAATTGTTGTTGACTAGTATTTAATATGAGTTACAGATGAAGCTGATTGGAACTACAAATATATTATAATGTTGTAAAAGCATTTACTTATCGAGTTTCTCGTTTAAGGTATCGTTTAGAGAAACAGCAGGACAATTAGAAAAATTAAACATCACCGAGTTTTATGAATTTATAAATTACAATTAATTTCCTGCCATCTTGATAAAACGTTATCAAATAATTCTGTTAAATCAGTTCGTGTGCTTTGAGTAATGATTAATGTGTCTTCTCAAAAAAACCTGTAGTATGCTTTGACAAACTAAAAATAATCAATTCTTCATGGCAAGCCAGATAAGATAAAAACGAACGTGAGATGGAATTATTCCTGTTTGTCATTGCTCCGATTTTTTTCCAAACTGTTTTTTAACTTTTTGTTTTATGGATTAATCATTGCAAACAAACGGACTATATGGTAATATCAATAGCGTAAAATAATTCATATAGGTATAAGATGATTTGAATTTTCGGTTTACATTAAATCAATTGTAATTACGGTATGAATGAAAACATTTATCACAATTACTTATTGCCCAATGAGGCAAATCGCAATTTAATCATAATAAAGTTGATGTCAATATCTTACATTATAACTCAGGTATGGCAATTGATCATTCCCTACTCAAAATAAAACAAAAATGCTAGATTGAATCACACAAAGATAAATAAGAGGCCATTGAATTAGGAAGGATAGTATTGAACTTAATGTTTTTCATGAATTATCAAATAAATAAACTGATGGTTTAGGGATATAATAGTCTGATATTTTATAAATATAGTATAAATCATTAAAGTATACTCCGTTAATGAGGTCATTAAAATTGTGGTTTATTCAAGGAACTCTATATTCCATGTTATAGGCATTGGTTTGTGTCGTGTTGTCACGAGGGGGGTGCCTAGTAACCCTAGCCATAGGTCTCACTGAGGCCGCGGTGCACAAATGCCGGAACAAAATAATAATAATAATAACCCTAGCCCTAGTGACGAAGTGAGGGTTGATTAGGCTATGACCTAGACAATTGCTTCATGACGAGTCTTACTACTGTACTATCTGACTCCATATCTGATAGGTATGTGCCCCGACAGTGCACTATGTTCGGGAGGAGGAATAGGGTAGGTATTGTAGGTAGTTTACGTCGAATGACCACGAATTGACACTCGGTATCTAAGGGTAGGTGAAAACTGTCCGAATCCCATAGGCGAGTGTGAACCGGAGAGAGGCAGACTGGATTGCCGTGGGAGACACTACTAGGTAATGTTTGTAGGGCCACGGCAACCGTCATCCGCGAGGGAGAGGTCTCTCCCAAGGAGGTGCTAGTTCTAGCCAGACGAAGGCAGAGAATCTCACTAGGAAAGTGTGGGGTCTGAGGCTAAACTAAAACATAGCGAGGTTAGGAAGAGAGATGTAGAGGTTTTCATAAATGAGAAGGCCAAATCTTGAAAAATCAGTGCAGCTACCAGTGAGAGAGCCGTAGTTAGAATGATTTACCGGCCAAAATTAGGGAGTATATATAGCCCCAGTAACCGATGATCTGGGGTTTTATTCTGACCAACCACACCGCAGGGTTGCGGTGACGCTTGCTTGTTCTTGACCAGGACCCACCCAGCCCCCTAGCCACTACCTGACTCTCCCTTCAAGGGCCTCTGACTAGTTTTTTGCAGCTGCGTCTTTTATTGTTTACGATATTTACACGGGTATGACTCATGATTTATTAATGTTATTTACATTTATTTAAATTAATTTACAACATATTATGACTAATTTACAATATATATAAAATAGGGTAGAGGGTGATTTATCTTATAAAGTAGGCTCACGGACCCCATGTTACCCAGAGTACCATTTGAACAGCACACAGAAAGGTGATTAAAAAGTTCGATTTTGCCTAATCTTAGTACCACTGGTCCTTTCTCAAGCCTACACTACTACACGTTCGCTATTTTGCGGAAACCTCGTGCATTTATCTGTGTGCATGTCTGTCTAGTCTTTGTGAGTATCTTCAGAGACTTTTTTTGAGAGACAACATATCAGAAATAAGAAAGACTAATTATCCACAGGGAATAAAGGACTACAACGTTCTAGCTAGTGACATTTGACACTGTAGAAGTAAATCGCTGAAGTAAATACTTGAACAATAAATAGATTCAAAGAACAGTCATAAAACTACGTCACGGCAATAAAACTATAGTAAACCATTAAGGAAAATGAAGGATATGGGATAATTCGCATATTAGGCTAGGCATCTGGGATTCCTCTCTACCTCCGCCAGTTCCTCGCAAGCAATCTTCTCAAGTCAGTGCCTTCAGAGGAACAGTAGAGGAAGGCATTTAGAAAAATATAAAAGACATCGACAGTAAAGAATGATTAGATGAATAATTTTATGAGCTCGTATGGTCATTAAACAATTACTGTATTGCATTATTGTATAGAAAGATTCACTAATTAATATTTATATTCCTTTTTATTTCACATTAAATCAAGTTAAATAAGTATAAATACTTAATTCAGTGGGCTTATTATTTAATATCCGATTATTCCCTCCACACATGATAATGCAGTAATATTTACAATAATTGATAGAGAGCATACACGTCTCCATAGTGAAGAATATGGAGAGAAACTTTTAAGTGATTCGAAGTGCGTTTCTTAAGTACCGTTTGGTATGTTTTATTATTTATATTTAACTTGAAGTTATCTATTGAAGTTATACATATAACTTCTAGAATAAAGTAGCATTTTGAATGCTATATGCTAATGCACGTAAGTCGAATAATTTATCCTCAATCAAGAGCGATGATATTAGTCTTTTGTGTATGATTGTTTTTATAGTGTAAATATTGCAAATAAATTTATATGAATTTTAAAAACAAGTATTTATGATCAAAATTACATCAATTCATTTTGTAATAAAATCGGTAACTTCAAATCGTCTTTTTGTTGAGAGCAATTACTAGAAGTCACGTATTTAATTGTTTTGTTTTTTGTATAGTCAGTGTTACGGATATTTAATTCTTTATGTTTTATAAAAAAAACTGTTTTCAACAACGTAGTCGGTTAAAATAAATGTAAAGTATTTTTATGAAGTAAAAAGTATTTTTTAACAATCGTTTAATAAGTATTTAATAAACTCACGACCACCGTCCCACACCGAAACAATCTATCGATACTGATGCTTCATTTATTTCCAACCACACGTTTTCCAACCAAAGTTTGCCCTTCCTCCACAAGTCCCCAAACCAAAGGTGTGATTCAGGGGTATTTCCTCTCCTCAACCCTAGTCTGCAAATAGGTACTGATGTACCTATGTATGTTAGCTTATGCTTCTCATTCAAACTCAATCCAACTTTTCATGTGTATAATGACGAGACGCAAATATAGCATTCTTTCCATCGGAGGTCCTATGCGTTAATATCCAAGAGGGTCCGGAGTGAAATAGTTCAAGTGCTCAATTCTAAGACCAGAACCATTATCATAAGATCTGAAACTTCCTTCCACTCTCTCCCTTACTCACTTCCATTTTATATTGACTCCCTCAATTCTCAGTGCTCATCATCTGTCGAGGATGACGATCCTCGTCTTGGACCAAACTTCGACCTGGAAACGAACATGACATTCCGTTACGACTTAGAAGCTAGTTAAACGGCACCCACTATCTCCTTCCCTTCCAAAGTAAACCAAATAAATCCTCGAATCTTCCCTCAACTCAATGACTAATGCTACCTTGCCTATGAGGGACGCTGTCGGTTGCTCAAAGAAAAACGAAAACGCCCCTTGAATTGTTTCCATCGATTTATTTTCGGGATCGCGAGAGAACAATCCTCCTAAAAGAAAAAGTAAACCAATTTTTCCAATTATTAGAAAAATCATTTTGCTATCAGTCTTATGTTGTGTATAAATTTCTAGAATAATTTAGTAATATGATCTGTAATATTTTGATTTTTGCACTGATAATGATCCTTTGAAATTGATCAATTGGATGATATTTGGTTTGTTGAAAGGAAATTGTTGATAAAATTATGTTAATAACTTTCACTGTAGGTACTTCTTTGTCGGTTCAAATATAGTTTTAAATTAACACTAGTTTTACTGTATAATGTACTATGTGAAATAATTTACGCCAGAAATATTACTCTAAATAAATTCTCAAAATAAAACTATAAAAAAGTTTAATTGGTGTTTTTTTAGCCATTATCCTATTTAATTAAATCCGTACTAAGGAGCCTTCACCGCCCGTCTTGTCTTGAATGTTGTGCAATTAGTACTTTTATGTTGAACATTGAATTGTTTGACTTGAAAAATATACATTTTTAAATTAAGGAGCTGCCATCTCTGTTAGGAAATTATTACGGTATTTGTACCTTATTTTCCTTTTATTAAATATAAATAAGTAATCCTATACTATAGCTAATTAAGTAATGCAATACCTCTTTTGTATAAGGTTTTGAAAGCTTTTTAAAACGCTTATTGTTTTATAATATTTCATTCCTGTTTTAAACCTCTCAAAAGCTTAATAATATTTAATTTCAATACGATATAATACCATTACTTCATTAAAATTTGTAGAGCACTTATGTTAAATGGGTTGTATGTAAGTTTATTAAAGATTCTTCTTAGAGCGTAGTTTATTAAAATTTTCTCTCTCTCTCTCTCTCTCTCTCTCTCTCTCACTCTCTCTTTTTTAATCCTTCACCAGCTAGTCCAGATTTGACTTCAGTTAATTATAAACTGGATTAGGAGGTTATGAGATGCTATATCGGGGTCTGAACGGGATGAAAGTATTGGTGACTCCCATTTACAAATCTTAAATACATCCTAAAACTGATTATGTATTACATATATTTTCTAAATTATAATGTATTTAATTATTGTCTGTAGAACGGTGGGATATATTTTCAAGTATTTAAAGAGATGTCAAACTCAGCTTCATTTTATTCATTCAAAAGTCAAGAATCTCCGAAGTGCTTACCTGCAATCAAGTTAGCATGCCGGGTTAGATCCTGGCCTGTCTTAGGAGGGATAGGTCTAGTCGAAGTTAACCAGCCTCGCGAGGATAAATGAGTAGATACTTGAATAAAAAAAATGCGAATCCGATTAGGAAAACAGAATTTATTAAGGCCAAGAGTTGCTAATCACACTGTACTTCAAGCGTCACATGTCAACTACTGCAAGAACCTTATCCCCACTTCTCATGATGGATTTAAAAAAAAATATAGAGAGGATTTCGATCTTTGGTGTCCCAAGGCAAGGGGTGGGCCGGGAACGTAGAAATCTCTTATCAGTTGCAGTGTGAGATACTCAAACCTTAAATATTATAAAATGAAAACAATTGAAATTTACTCAAAATAACCATTTATATTATTGGCTCTTTAGAAGCATGTTTTTGTTACAGCGTTGTTTTTTTTCTAGAACTAACTGGAAAATTTGAACGGGTCATTACAGGTTAAATAGTTTCAGTAGTTTGAGGTGTGACTTTGAAAAAAATATAGGTTTAAGGAACGGGCCATGGTAATTTTGGCGTGGTAACTTTTACACATAATTCCACCCTAACTAACATCTAATCAGCGTAATCCATTGTGTTGTCGGTCATATTTATAGGATTTCTGGTCAACAGGATAATTTAACACAAAATCGAAACGGTACATGACATGCTAGTGGGATATTTTATTTTACATTTTCAATTGCCAAAATACCAAAGGTGAGAAATTGATTTCATAGTTGGAGCAGCTCAATGTCGTCCTTTTGGTATCGCGAAGGAGTTTTAGCATCAACATGAACACAGAAACCATCACGTGATCAAAATCACAACTTTTAACGAAGTAATGATTTAAGCCAGGATAGTTTAACTCTGCTGGATAGGGGTATTAACATCAAACTGACAGATGATTATCCCTAATCCCAGATAGGATAACAGGGAGAAAATCATTGGATACGTACGGTCTTTTTTCATGTAGTACAATCCTGTTAGATTATTTCTTGTAAAGTAATTTTACTCTCGACTCAACGTCCACGTGTAATTAATTAACTCGTTGCAAGTTAGCTGCTAACTACTAATGGCTTCTGCTTCTACTGCAGCTCTTATTTTCAAAAATCAATTAATTATATTAGAGCTGAAAAGCGTTGTTTATCTCTTACATACGATTAAACTATCATATATTACACAAAGTGCAGGTCCAGATCTTTTAATGTATCATTTTCGATTCGCCACTGACAATTAAAGTGGCTCATATGGCGGTATTTTAGGTAAACGATTGTGTATACAGGGTATGCTGTAACAAGCTCTTCGTAGAACATCCATCGTGGTTCTCATGAGCCCGTTGGGGGTTTTGAACCCCGGCCTACTTCCAAGGGCTTTAGTGGTGGGACTGCATTTCGAATAGATTCATGCAGCATAAACCCAACATATACGCAAGCAGTAACAACCCAACAGACAAAGTCGATGATAATGATTAATATTTTATTATTAATAATCAGCTTTATTATGATAAAATTACAATCTGTCTCATTGGGCAATAAGTAATTGTGATAAATGTTTTCATTCATACCATATTTCCGTTCACTCGCTCATTCATACTGTATTTACAAACAGCCCAGAGACCTCCCAAATCTACATGTTTGTCACCTCCCTCGCATGCGAAAGAGGAAGCGTAGTCTTGGAAAGTCCTCCACGTTCCTCCGTCAGCCGCGTCACTGAATATGAGCCAGTGGAGGCTGACGAAGAGCGCGAGAGCCACATACGCTCAGGACATGATTGGAGAAGCTGGCCATTGCCAGGACTCCCACTGTTACGCATTTATAGCAGGTCACAAGGCCACTGCCGTTTTAGTCTCCGAGGAGGATTGTAGGTATGAGTGGTGCAGTATAACTAGCGTGCTAGGGGATTAGGATTAGGGTGGTTGAATAAGTTACTATGGAATTTCGTGAACTTATAAAGGATGAGTTCGAGAATGTAAGGTATATAAAGATCATTATAAAGGGTTTTGTTGCTGACGTAAAAAGGGGCATTTACTATTGTTCTCTGGACTTTTGATTGAAAGGATCGGAGAAATAAAAATTTAAACAATTACTTTTTGTTTTCATCACATTTTGCTGTGTGTTAAGGATTAAAGTAGCGCGTTGTTAGTAGAGGAAGTCTCACCTGATTGTCCAGTAATATAAATGAGGAAAGTATTGGAAGATGTTGTTAGTAAGTGAGAGCTGGGAAGGAAGAAGATTGCTTGGTAAATGATGGAGTTCAATTATCTGATTCCCTTGCGTAAATCGTTTTATCCGGGGAATAAGGTGGGAGAGGAGTGGGTATATTGCCATGTCTATAATGTACATTACGCCTTCCTGTCGTTCCACCTTGGGGATTTTCAAGGGCCGAAGTGAGAACCATTTTTAATTTGGGCTCCTATTAAAAAAAAAAATCTTTATTGTGCTAAAATTATAATCTGTCTCAGTAGGCAATAAGTAATGGTGATAAATGTTTTCATTCATACCATATTTACAATTTTCATTCACTCGCTCATGCATTTGAAAATCACGCTACACCGACGAGTATCCTTTCGTTGACTGACCGGTCACATTTTTATCAAGGGAGCACGTAGGAGCCGGAGGTGGTCCGTAAATAAACATGCAAATATTAAACTATCTCATCTACTTGCCTGATGTTAAATACTGGCTGAGGATCAATGTATTATCTTTACCGAAAGTGGAAGTTCGAAAATTGTTATTTCTGTATTTATTTTCAATTAGTGAAGCGATTAATGGAATACATTTATCACAACGGAGGGTTTAAATGGTCATGTGCAAACAAGGATTAGTATTTTTTTCAATGAATAAATCCAAGTACAGCAAATCTTTGAATTGTCAGCGTTATGGTCTACGCCTAAAGTTCGAGAGCGTATTTCATGGTATTTGCCATGTATGACTGAATTTTGACTTGGTTAAGGTACATGTTGTTCCATTTAAGATTGATTCCTTGATTTGATTGATTTAAGATTCCTGAGTCTTAGTTCAAGTAGATGTAAATGCTCTTGGGGGAGCGGAGAGTAGTCGTTTGGGTTTAATTGATTGGAGAAGAAAAGCTGGTTGGTAACGAAATATAATACAAATAAGTTGCGAAAATGGATGGAAGCTTGGACCTAACCCACGGATTTGTGTTTAGTACAAGTGATTGTTGATAAATGGGATTTAAGCGGATATTTTTATCATTAATTGTCGCCTAACCAATGATTGAAAAAAAATTGTTTTTTCTAATCCCCTTAAAAGTGACAAATTTACTATGATTCTCAGTCGAATCTTTTCACATATCACAATTTATATGTCCTGAAGCGTCGCTACATTCTATACAAAGTCTGAATTCGGTATAAAAGTTATATAATCAATACAAGTACAATGATACACAATATACTTGATTTCTTTGAGTACTCTACAAGGTGATGGGGCTCACCTTTTTGACCTTACCAATGACGGCATGGAGAATGTTAAAAACCAGTTTTGGTTCTTAAGGTATGTAAAAGGTTATTTTCCTCGGTTTTTCGGAATAGTAATTTGTCATTTTAGTTTATGAATATGGTATGAATTGAAATGTTAAATATGGTATTGAATTGCGAAGTAGATTTAGATTATTGTGGGATACTCTTACTAAATATACTCTTAGACGAACTGAAGGGCAGAAGAATTTCCATTATACAATACAAGCATGTAATTTGAAGCCGACCTAAACCAAAGAGGTTATAGTATATTATATTATTAAGGTAAGTAGCTCAACTGTCGGATCCATCCACGGATAATAAGATAATGGTCTGTCATAATTAAAATTCTCCAGTAAGTCATGGAAACCATAGAAAAGTCATATGGAAGTAATAAAGATGAGATTTCTGATGATGGTTTTAAAGGGGTTGATGGGAAGATCGCACGCAAAACATTAACGTTACAGCGACCTAATCGAATACTGGAAGAAATGTTACCACCACAGATGGATTGGTCATATATCACTAGTGGTAATGGATTGAAGGGTGACTAGACCTAGTTCAAATCCGAGTTTAGTGTAGTGGTTCGAAGGTCTCGTTATAATTTCAAAAATTATTTAATTCCACTTTTAATGACTTTTTGAAATAATAGTGCATTAAAACCACAAACAATAGCGTATACTATTAATTAAGGTCCCATAAGCTTCAATCCGATACATTTTTTAATATATTTATTTTCTAATCAGAGGAGTTAACAAGGAGAGACCGAGTTCGCAATGAAAGGATTCGTCAGGAACTGCAGATAGCCCCACTAAAAGAGCTCCTAGAAACTCGTCAGATAAAGTGGTTCGGCCATGTTGTCAGGATGGACGACCACAGAGATCCTCTATAGACCATGGAATATATCCCAGATGGCAAAAGACCTAGGGGTCGCCCTAGGATGTCCTATCTCAGCTACATTGAACTACTCTGTAAGGCGAGGGGGAGGGCCCTCCGACAGGCGAGGAACCTAGCTGGAAATAGGGAAGAATGGAATTCCTGGTTGGATGCTCCTCTACGCTGAGAGGCACTAAAGAAGCTTTTTAATCAGAAATAATTGATTTACCCTTCATTATTTTTCCTTAAGCTGCTTTTATATATAATTAATTTATTAATCACCCTTGATTGCTTTATATGAGGCTGGTTTCATTTTTACCATCAACATTAACTTTCAGGTAAATCATTGGTCCTCTTTACGAAACAGAGGTTGCAAAAATATAGTGAAAACATTTTTTATGATTGTTTTAATGACTACGTAATTATATTCCACCTAAGCCCCAACTCGTATTACATAATATTAATCAGGACTTCGATATTTTTAATATGATAGCCTACTTAACATGTTAAAAAAATATTCATTTTACAAATCATTAGTTCATAATTGACCTAAGTTAAACTTTTCTGAAAACTACCGTTCCTCTCGAGTGACAAAACTGGGATTGCAAACGTATCCTGAATATATTTTTGATGACATTATATTATTGTAAACTACATAAGATAACCTAGTCAATATGATAGAAAATTAAGATCTAAATGATAGAAGTTAAGATCTAATCAAGCATGATAGTGGAAGAATAATTTCTATGGCTTTACTATTGATTTTTCGGGAGGTAGCGAGAGAAACTGTTAGTTCAGTCAGTTTTAAATAAGATTTTCCGGTCTATTTAATCTATTTAAAATTGGTTTACTCTTTCGGAAATTGAAATTTAAGCATTAGTCAAACAGAGGTTTAAGATAAAAAAGTGAGTATTTTTGAGAAAATCACGAGGGCCCGTTTAAAAATAATAAAAATAAAGAAAAGTGAGATCATTGATCCTACGGTTTTAAGAGTTAGTACCACGCTTCATTGTTTGTACAGTATTGTATATCATAATAATGTTGAGGATCACCTGTTATCGCTCATTTTGTGTAGTTAGTAGACAAATAAATAATATTATGTATTTATATCTGTTGATGTTTAACACCAACTTATTGAATTACGTATACCTAATAACTGCAAAATCCATTCAATAATATTCATCACGTTTCTAACTGCCATGTTGACGTTTCTTCTGTGGTTTCTGTGACTGCAGTGGGAGAAATTGCCATTTAAGAAACACCACAGTTAGATACACACCAAGGATATTAAAAATTGAATATTTAATTGATAAGACACACACGCACCAACCAAGCCATTCAAGATAACACAGAACAGTAATATGTATGCATATATTCACCACGTCTGAAGGGAGGAGATCAGATTTCATTTAGGTGAAGGGGTCTTCTGACTGTCTGTCTCAACGTTCTAAAAATTATCCAATCTATCTGATTTTCCAGCCCTTTATTTATAAGTTATATAGTTTTGAGTTAGGATGGAAGTTAAGATGAGTAATCATTGGGTGACTTACCAGGTTTCTGAAAGAGAGTATATGGCGTGAAAATGTTGAGGCGCTGTGCAAATGCTTTAGATGTTTAACCGTCGTCAAGACGGAGTGGATGTGAGACATAATAGTACTTCAAAATCTTGGAGTAGCTCTCCAAAGGGAATTATCAGGAGTGCTTAGAGGGGAAATATATGAATTAAATGTTAGGGGTCGGGAGGTCACCGAATGACTTTTTACTAATTTACAGTTTTTACTGCAACACCAGCGATCAACAGGGCGAGGACTTCTTTATCACAAGCTTTGGATGCAGGTAATGTCGAAGAGATTATTTGGTAAAGAATTTTTGTTCTGGGTTTTCTGTGTTCGCAAGGGTTTCATTCCAAGTGCACTGTTGGATCATAGAGGTAAAGACATGTAGTTTTCGAGATCCAGAAAGGTTTTCAGTTCACGGAAAAGGTCTCAAGTCATCTGACCTACTGAATTTAAAGTTATATTCCAAAACACCGTGGGAAGTGTTCCAGATTAGGTGTTGATCAAAATACAATAATGAGATGAATGGAAATAACATCAAACGATAAGAAAATTTCATTAACATTGTATCCAAACTTTACCTTTTTTCGAGGGATATGTTAGATTGTAGTTCCATTTAATGTGGTGGGGATGGTAAAAATTGAACCAGGCTTTTTAAAAGTATAAGAAACTGAAAATAAAAATCACTTTTGATTATAACAAAATGATTGGTCAGCAAGGGAAACGGTACACCATACTAAAAAAGGAAATAAGGAAAAGTCTATTAAATTGTGGCACAAGGAACCAGTTTTGATTTATCGGCTGAGTCAGGCATGATTAGGCCCTTGGTCATGCACCAATCATGATCAGCATGTTTAAAAACAGAGTGAAATGCCCTCATAGGTCATGCTGTCTGCCCGTCAGTCAGTTCGAACGTCATCTCAAGATTGACATGACGACTGTCAGCTCGGTTAACATATTGTGACGACTACGCAAGCCACTCTCCAACAACTGTTGTTTCGTCGTCGCTCATGACTTCCTTGTAGGTGACGGTGCCATCCTCTGCCTCACACACCCCAATTTCCAAGTAGCTGGATTACAGGAGGATGCCAAACCTCCCAGTAAGAATGTTCACGAGTTTCTTTCGCTTATAAGCTTTCATGTCATCATCTGACCACTCACTTCTTTCTGAGACATGATATTTTGCATTTTAGTTCCATTTAACGTGGGGATGCTAACAATTGAACCAGCCGCCTTTAAAGAATCTGAAAATAAAAATCATTTTAGATTGTAACAAGTTTTTGCGCATGCGCTACATCCTGAAACACCTCTCAACTTCGCTCGTCCTTCAAACACTTTATTCTACCGTTTTTAGGCCACAGTACATCAAAAAATTTTGTTCTACCAGGCAACTTACGTGAGCTGGTCACGAGGAAGCCCTCAACACGTAAGTGAATAGCTTATTACATTTGTGCAGAACAAAAGTGAAGTGAAATCAGAGGAGAGGTCGGCCATTTTCCCATTAGACATTAGCACCATTCGGATCGTTTACTAACGTCGTGCAATTGTTTCTGAGCCGGTCGGTCTTGTGGCTCAGAGCCAAGACCCGGTGTCTCGCCGCTTGCAGTTGTGAGATCGAATCTCACCGGCGCTACGTATTTAATTTATTAGCAAAACCGTTGTTATGATAAAATGAGGTTTTATCAACAACTGATGTCACAAAATAAAAAAAAAATATCTAGGTCACTCGGTCCAACCCCGACACAATCGCCTGTAAAGCGAAAACCGAGACGTTCAAACAGGAACATACAAATAACCTCCTCTGCCGCTAGTTCCATGGAAGAGATACCTCCACAGGCTAGCACATCTAAAGAAGACACCGTCGAAGTTTCCCCTTTCTTCACGCCCAACACATTTGAGGCGTTGAAAAATCTTCAAACTGATAAAATGGACGTCAACAAAACGCCCACACAGCCCAAGCCACCAGCTATATTCGTGCGAAATATTAATAACTTTAAAATAATGTGTACCCAATTAAATAAAATTGTTGGTACAGGCAAATACACGTGCCTCAATCGGTCCCGGGACACAAAAGTTTCTCCGGACACTCCCAAAACATACCGAGCAATAGTTAAATACTTAGGAGAAACTAAGGCAGACTTCCACACCTACCAATTAAAGCAGGAACGATCACTCCGAGTGGTGATCAGAAATTTGCACCCAACCACACCAGCTGACGAAATAGAAGAAGAACTCTCAGCTCTCGGATACAAAGTTCGTCAAATAACAAACGTGTTACGTGAGGATAGGCAACAGGATGAAAAAATAAAAACAGCATTACCACTGTTCTTTGTCGAACTCGAGAGGACACCTGGAATCGAGAAGATATACGACCTAACAAACCTGTACTACACTAGGGTACAGGTTGAAAAACCGTATCCCAAACGCGATATCGTCCAGTGCCATAACTGTCAGGCATATGGGCACACAAAATCTTACTGCCACCACCCTCCCAGGTGTGTTAAGTGCAGTGGGCAGCACAGAAGCGATTTGTGCAAAAAGCCCCTACAATCTCCTGCGGTATGCGTACTTTGCAAGCAAGGCCATCCGGCCAACTACAAGGGCTGCGAGGCTTACAGAACGCTGAAGTCGAGGACCGAAAAACGCCGTCAGCCAGAAGTGGAAAAACTTGCAGCAAGAAGCGGCCCAGCCAGAAACTTGAGGCCTACTGTATCTTTCGCCGATGCCGTTCGCAACAGAGAGCAGTCACAGGCACCACCCACCCCCTGTACACAAGATCACCTTTCCCAGCATTCCGTTCATCCCGTCAACCCACAAACTCTATCCCATCCTCAGCCACACATCTCGTACATTCCTCCACCTTCAAGTTCTTCGGATCTCACTAGCCTTTTAACCTCATTTCTTACAGAGTTCAGAACCCTAATTACTCCTCTCATTTCCCTACTTACAAATCTAGTCTCCTACCTTATCCCCGTTAAACAAAATCCATAAGTGGATCCTTCCGACTCCGACTCCTAGCAAGGCAGATTGTAATTTTAGCACAATAAAGGAATTATATATATATTAAAGATTGTAACAAAAATAATTTGGAGGTGACTGATACTTGGATCAAATAATTTATAAAAATTGATGTGCCGGTTGTTCCTAACTCCTAATTGCTGAGCACGAAGGGATATGCATTAGTTTCATTCTGGTACGTGGCGATCGTCTTTCACCTGCCTGTCTGTGTGTCTAATATGGCTTTAGTAAAAATTCAAGTAATGTGTGGTCCATTGAACAATTAAGGGTTTCGTCACGGTTGCGAAAACGATTTTATTGATTCTTTGTAATATTAGTCTACTAAAGTCATATTACAATTCATATTGATGATCAGGTCAATAACTCTTCTAATTTCATACCCTACGTAATAATAAACTTGGAAACTATTAATTTTTAATTAAAAGTTATTGATTCATAATTAACCATTTATTAGTTTTATAAGGCTGCCTTTCTTTAGTGTTTCAGAACCAAGTTCCACGCAAAATATCAACCGAATGAAACTGAAGTAGCAAAAAATTCGAATACTTTTAATGATTTTACGTTGGCTTGATATTATGATAATTATTAACTTGGGGGCTTGACCATGACTAGTACTGAGTACCAAAACAAAACGTGAAGTTCTATTTCATTCGCTTAAAAAGGGACCAGAATCCCCTTTTTGTCTGTGGCTCACGCGCTCTGTTCTGCCTTCACTAGCTAGTATCCGGTGACGCGGCTGACAGAGGAGCGTGGTGAACTTCCCGAGACTCCGCTTCCTCTTTCGCATGGGAGGTGACAACCATGTTGATTGACTAGGTCTCTGGGCTGTTTATAAATACTGAATGAATGGGTATGACTGGACGAGTGAATGAAATTTGTAACTTTTATCACAATTACTTATTGCCCCTATAAGGCAGATTGTAATTTTATAAGAATAGAGAAGTTTTAATATAAAGTTATATTTATTAATTGGGGCAAAAAATGAACTAGTTAGCATTGTTTTTCTGTGTCTGTTATGTTCACAGGCCGTTTGGTCACCTGCTGATGACATGTTAACGTAATAATACACCCCATTCGGGTAGGAGTTTGTCCCACGTCAGTGAGCGCACAGTCGGTCCCAAAAATGCCCATGACACTTGAACATCGAGTTACTGATTGGCAGAGCCGACGACAGATTGGTGACCTGACGACTGCATAACAGGCGTTAACACTTACCACAGGAAGTGTAGGGGCCTATAACCACATGCTGACACACTTTTGCCAGTGACACACATGATCACCTCAACGTAGTCACCGCAGAAGACTTTAATGACTTCAAAGACCCTTCCTTCTCTGAGGGATTGTTGTCACTACGTGACGCTCACTTGTGCGTCATGACACCGTCATCAGAGACCAGCGTGGGAGGGAGGGGGTTGCGGTGATGCGGTGTGGTTGATACGTTACAATTGTATACGATCTGCCATTTTCAACCGCAAACACCTTCAAGAAGCTGAATCACAAGAGGGCACCAAACCTCCCAGTCAGAATAGTCGCTCACTTTTCCCACTTACAGCTTTTCACATCATCTGACCACTTATTTTTTTTTTTTTTTGAGCATGATATTTTGGATTCTAGTTCAATGTGAGTTTTTATGGTGATGCTATAAATCCTAAAAAAATAAAATAGTTTTATTAATTAGTTTTAATTAAGTAAATAATAGCGTGGTTACTGATACTTGGATCAACTTATCGATAAAAAAATGAAGTACTAGTTACATTTTTTTTTGTTTTTTTAAGAACGTGTCGAACATCATTCGTGTGCGTTGATTTAGCTACAATTCATTCTTACTACATTGTACATACTTCTTAATACATACATGTTTGCATCAATACGTTTTTAATTTTGTACTCCTGATAATTGGTATTCCCGATAATTCGTACCAAACTGTCAGTCCCTTGACAATACAAATTATCGGGATTCTACTGTGTATGGAATATAATCAGGTTTGGATAAGTCGAACAGCTTAACAAGTCTACTGTATATTGGTTTGGGAAATATTATTCTTAGAAACTTTTGATTATTGTTGGCTTCTTGTAATCAAGCCGATATTAGTATGACGTCTGACTAAGCTCCAACTGGATCATGAGTAAATTAATATGGGCGTTACTAAAAAATTAAAACGACTTAAAAAATGATTAGTTTACTGTGGGTTTTACAAAGATTATAATTGATTAATGGGAAGAAGTTCGATAAAACTGGCTTGACAGTCTGAGTTTGCGATCCAGAAAGTTTTTGACAATAGCCTATAATTTTTTATTCCTAAATAGAATTTTTATCTTCGATCGTTCGCCAACCTTATCAAGTCCGGGAGATTTCCTCCGTAGCAGGAGATTGATCACATGCGGTCTCGTTCTATGGCGCAACTAAGGCAGTGAGCGACCTCATTTAACTAAACGTTTCACATATTGAAGTCAACCTTTTACCCTTGGTTTGTTTAGCATTTACCTGCCCATTCATGCCTCAGATAAACAACTCCTTCTCCACAGCTGTGACACGTCTTCTTAAAATCTCAATATACTCTTTAACAAAATAAAATATAAACAATACTATTTGGTCAGTTCCGGTTGTGGATAGATAATATCTAAATATGTAAACACTCCTCGGCCTCTCCAAGGAGTTATTTATTGATAATCCCCCCCCAATTCAATTCACATTTAGAGCCAAAAAAATTAATTAGAGATAGTCAAGACAATAAATAAAAATCGTAAAGAATAAACTTCCACCTAACTATTCAAAAGTGTACAATTGCTCATACAATTTAATATTTAAAATATTAAATAGAAAATACCTCTATCTTATGGATAGTAAAAATAGTTATACATAGATTTTAGTTTGAAAAATTACAATTTTCTTGAACAACATTATTAATTGGGATGAGAGAATTCATTTGTACGTTTTTAGGAATCAAAAGAAGTTATTGCCACTAATCTAAACTAGTTAATCCGACGATTTTTTCTTCTCTTCATTTTACATTCTCACAATTTTTTTTAAATTTAATAATTTTTTTTATACTATAATTCTTATATTGATTATGCAAAAACAATGAAAAAACTAAATTGTGATTTTTTTAAAATATTTATAAACTAAATAAAGGGTTTATAAAGTTAAGAAATAATATCGATAGATATTTGAAGGACTCGGCATGAGTTTCTTAAATACCTATTATAATATATAATAATTTTAGTTCTGCGCCTGGGCTATAATGAGATGACAATGTATTTACATTGCTCTCCAAATCAACACTTTGTACTACCGTTCATAGAAAGTGTGTGAAACTGTCTACAGGCTAAAGGCTAGACATATTCAGTTTCTGTTAGAGACAATATCACACAGAGAAACCGGCCATATTGAGCAGGCTTTCTGTGTGGCTCTGCTGGCTATTGATAACACAGGGCAATGTGCAAATCCCTTGCTAGCGTTTACCGTGGCCAAGTGGTACCACCCCGGTCACTGGAACCTAACGACGCGCGTTCGAGATTCCCAACCCAAGCCTTTTTTAACAATTATCAATAATAATACTATTGTTGATAATGCAACATGTATTTCTATCAACAACTTATCATGTCTTAACAAAATAAAAAATGGTCAAGATCTCTCAATCAACAGAAGAAACCGTTGACGAGTTGACGAGTCTCCATTCTTCATGCCAAACAGTTTCGAGGTGCTGAAACATTCAGAAGTACATAAACATGGAAGCTATCCAAACACTAAAGAAGCCTAAACCACCGTCAATATTCGCCCGAAATATTAGCCATTTTACATTGCTATGTTCACAATTGACAAAAATTGTAGATATGGACAAATACACATGCCTCAATCGATCAAGAAACACTAAACTTCCTTCTGTAACTCTTATAGAACTATAGCAAAATATTTCCATGAGAATTCACTTGGTATCTTTCCCATACTTTCACACCTCAGCTTGGTCGTCAAAACCTTACTCAACAGTTGAAGCCCACTAGGGGGGGGGGGGGGTGACGGGTGTAGCCCCTCCTCTGACCTGCCTACATAAGGCCGAGATTAGGGTTTTTTTCCCATACTCTCGGAACCCGCTGAAGTGCTCTCTCTCTCTGCACTGGCGCTTGCTGCTCTACTCGAACCATGGCTTTCTCATTGAGCTACCCCTGCATCTTTCTTTTCTGATCTCGCTATGTCTAGTCCGACCTTGTCAGACCCACATCTTCCTAGTGGGACTCTCTGCCTTCGTCTCACTAAAACTAGCACCTTCTTGGAAAAGATCTCTTCCTTGCGGACGACGGTCTCTAGGAGACCTGCAAACTGAACTAGTCACAGTTCGTTGTTCTTTATTTACATGATACATTATTTACAGGGTTTGTTTTACCGTAGTACAATATTTAAATTAGATATATTATTATTATATTACATTTGATATAAGACAGAGTACTATTATTTAAATTATAATATTTGCATTGGACATGCTAGGCAGAGTATAGTTTACGTTATTATATTACATTATAATATTTATTTGATATATAAAAATATAGAAAAACTTAATCTTGTACTTTAAAAGTTGTCACCACAATATAAAGTAAATATTTTAGTAGTAAATAAATGTTGATATGCTATGGAAACTAAGAGAAAAGAAAATAGCATAACTGTGTAGTAACTAATAAGTTTTACAAACTTGAGGTAAGTTTTTGCCACTAATAGACCCAAGGACTGAGGCCTCACAATTTTTTTTCCTTCCTTACGTAATCTAAAATGTACTCATAATAATCATGAACTAAGTTGTGTAATATAAATAATAGTGTAAACATTTAAAAAAATATTTTCTCTCAAAACATTCTTTTTTGTGATACCTGGAATCCGGAGTGTACCTATTGTATTTTGGAGCGTTTGCATAATTTGTTGTATTCATTTTAGGTGGCAGATTATAATTTTATCACAATGCACATTTGATTTGTAATTAACTGAATTACAGAAAGAAGGTCGAATACGCCAGTAACATAAATTTAATTAAATGTTGTATTTTTTCTCATTTAACTTAAATATTTTATATTTGTACCGAGAAAAGAGTTCATTAGTACAACCTCTATGAGCTAAAAGCCACTTAGCGTCCGGCCCTAATGGTCTTCTCAGCTTTTCCGCCTGAACGGATAATATTATTGTAGTTGTGTCTTTCTAACAACATACTGCAAGATATCTCGACGAGATATGGACTATAGTTTCCCCTTCACTTGGTAATTATAACGATGCCTTGCCAGACTGTAGTAATTGACTGCTTCACTGTATTGTTACTGTGTGATTGATACCTTACACTATCTTTATTAACATCTGGACACTCAACATTAACAGTTATCCATATTAGACTATTAGAAATAATTAATAATAACTTTCAAACACGTTATCCGACAGCGATCGGCCAAATGATTCAACCGCTCTGAAATTTTGAAGGTGAACCCACAACACATTCGAAGGTGCTGATCATGAGTGGGAATTAAAATAATAGCTGAGAGTATAAAAAACCAAAACAATTAAACAAATAAAATGTTTAAAAACTGCGCTTTGCTGATATTTATAATTTCTCAATTGGTCACAGTGATGTTATATGATCCGTACGCGATCTCATTTAAATATTGTTCAT